>CM053789.1:808624207-808946707 GCA_028749045.1 Cupressus sempervirens
CAATTCTTTTGGGCATGTTCTAGTGTTTATTTGTTACTTTTCTTGAAGGTCTAAATACTAAAATTTAATTAATTTAAAAACAACTATACATATTTTTTAGTATATATATATTGAAAAACTAGATTTTAACTATTAAATATAACTATAAACTAACACATTTGATTAATACAACTAAAAACAATACATTTTGACTAATATAACATTTTATAAACAAATTTTACCTATTATAACTAGAAATTATTACATGAACTATTTTAAATATCATATAACTAAAAATTAACACATTTAATTAAATACAAATTAAAAAACTAAGTTTTAACAATTATACTAATAAAATTAAAAGAATAAACTTTTAAAAGAATAAAAAATTAATATAAAGGGACTTATCTCTACTCGGTCAAATGTCCCCTATAGATAGGTGTATGTTTCTCTTCTAGTCTCTTTGTGCAAAATGAGGGGCATAATGGGTTGTCGACAGTATTTATATCAGCCAGGGTACTCAGTCAAGTACCCCTTGGCATATAAGCACCAAATGATGTTAGAAATTCTTTAGAATAACTAAGATGGGGGGGGGGTAAATTACTTATTCAAGGTCCAGATGTCCTAATAAAACTTTTTCACTCAGTATAGTAAGCCCATTAAATTGTTCATGCATCCAAGCTTAGACTTTCCTACTTTAGCATGTCACTATAACATCAACATGTGAGAATAACACATAAAAGATCAACACAAAACATAGTGATTTACATGGAAACCCAATTTTGGAAAAACTACTAGTAACATGCTACTCATTTCTCACTCTTTTGAAGTGATGCTCTATGAAAGGCTTGCCATATTAAAGGCTACAACACACTATTAAAGGTGACCTAGTTAAAGAATTTAACCACCTTGTTAGAAGTGGACTTGGTTAGAGGACTTTAGAACATTCACTTGGAATGCCACCCTATTAAAGGATTTACAAATGTCTATTAAACTAACATAAGTCCATTGATTTTACCCTAATGGATACAATTGTTAGAGAGTAAAAATAAGGGCTTTTGACTTGATACAACTCACAACATAACGTGTAGATTTCAGATCTTAGTTTAGCTCATAGCATTTCCTATTTTTTAGTCTCTGTAGCTCTGACAACTTGTCCTCCTTTCAAGCTTTTTCTCCTTGAGTCTCCATGCTTAATGTACTAGTGCAATCTCCTATATGGCCACTTATTGAAGTAGAGTCTTTGTGCTCTGTTCTTCCTTCTTTTCAATACCTTCTCCTTAACATACTTCAACAACTTCACAATTTGGCACCCTAGCTACTCTTGCTTCTTGGCCTATGACTCCTTAAATAGAAGTCTAGATATGCTTTTCCCACTCAATTCTTCTATCCTTTAATTTTAGTTTGAATGGATTAGGTAGGATTCAATGAATCTAACCCATATCTTGTTCCTTCTAGAAACATCATGAAGAATCCTCTTGAACTCGATCACAAATAGTTTACCTAAAATTATGTCCCACTAGCTCATCATCCTTATCCTCCATTTGGTTCACAAAATTCAAGGTAACAAACTTGTTGGCTCAAATTTGGTGAATCTTTGACTTTTCAAATAATGTAGTAGCTCAACACTATTGAAATTATGGTGCTCGACACATGCTACATTACTTGGTACCAATTATATTTTACTGATGCTCCTCACCTATTGTGGATTTACTTGGTATAAACTAAATTTTTTGATGCTCGATACTTGTTACTTTTCTCAACACCTAAACTTGCTCAGCTCCTTCTATATCACTCAGCACACACTAGATTTTGCATTTACTCCACACTAACTCAAAATTTTCTCAACATGAACCAGATTTCTTAACACTTACTAATCAACTTAGTCAAGCTTTATAGACAACCTCATTACAACTTATACTTCTAAAGTTTCTAGGTGTGGCCACCCTGTGTAACTTCAAGTATAGTATAATACATCATTTGAACATTGTCTTAACTGATCCTTGTACTTCATTAGAAAACCATAACTCAACCTTTCCCTTAGGTGCTTTTATTACATCATGTTGATTAAATCCTCTTCATCAATCAACTAAGTGATAGTACTTGAATCTTATAAGAAATTGTCATTTTAGCAAATAGGAGGTTTGACATTAGTGACAAAAAAAAGATTGAAAACATTCTTTATCAACAATCTCCCTCTTTGCAAACAATTTTCCTTCTTCAATAATGATCTTTTCTATTAGATTTCCAACAATCTCCCTCTTTGGCATTGATGGAAAACCAAACTGATCAAGCAAGTTATCAAAATGCTAACTAGGTTAAAATAGTAAATCAAATGCCAAAAAGAAATTGTGTTACCATCAGTTTTCACATCTCCCTCTCTGATCAATTATCTTGATTAGTTCATGTATGACTCCCATGACTCCCTCTTTTCCATAGCTTATCACTTCAATAAATACTTCTCTTCTTAATTACTATTTCTCCCTCTTACATTTTATTCCTTTAAATGTGCCATTTCTCCCTCTATATGCATTGATCAATCTTTTCTATTATGGTATCAACTACTTCTTCCTTTATTCATTTGATTCTATAGGCTTGATCAATTTTTTCTATTTCTCCCTCTTTGACAACAATGGCAAAGACATATTATTCTAGCATATTGTCATGCAAGTATTTGTAGGGACTCCAATTTTCTCCCTCTGTCACCTTTCTTGTGACTTGTTTGGAATTTTAGAACTTTGATTGCTTCAGGCAAAATCCTAAAGTAAGTATCCTCTGCATCAATTTGTAATATTTCATCAGTCAACTCATTTGATGTAGGATAGTATTTTTGTTGCTCAAACAACCTTAGATAGGAGTATCACCCATAACTTACCTCTAAGATACTCAAATGCATCTTTAGATAGTGTTTTTGTGAAGATGTCAACAATTTGTTCCCTTCAATTGATATATTCCATCCTCACTTGCTTGTCTTCCACAAATTCTCTTACATAGTGATACTTAATTGCAATATGATTTGTTTTAGCATGCATCATATGATTATTTGATATGTTGATGGCACTTTTGTTATCACAATAGAGTATCATAGGTTCAATCACTTTCTCCTTCATAACTTGCAATAGATGTTTGATCCATACAATATTGGTCTAGTTGATAGCAGCAACAACATACTCAGCTTCTCCTATGGACTGTAAGGTTCAACTTTTCTTTTTGCTAGTCCAAGTAGCTAGTCTTTTACTTAAGAAAAGTTCTCCTCTAGTGGTACTTTTTTTGTCATCTCTATTAACTCCCCAATTTGTATTAGTGTAGGCTTTCAACTCAAACTTTTCACTCCTCTTGTAATTCAAGCCAAAGTCATATGTTTCTTTTAGGTTCCCTAGTTCTTTTAGACACCTCAATATTCTCTTTACTACCATAAGATGATTTTCTCTTAGATTGGCAAAAAATATAGCCACTATTCCAATAGCTAATGCAATGTCTAGTCTACTATGTACGACATATTGTATCTTTCCAATCATTGATATGTATATTGTTTGATTTACTTCAGCTAATTCATCATTCTTGGATAATTTATGTCTTGTTATCATTGGTGTACTAACTGGTTTTGAATCTCTTAGGCCAAATGTCTTCAGTATCTCTTTGATGTATTTTTATTGGGTCACAAATATCCCATGCTTCATTTGATGTACTTGCAATCAAAGAAAGAATTTAATTTCTCCAAACATTGACATCTCAAACTCATGCTTCATTTTATCAGCAAAATCTTTGCATAGGTCATCTTTACCTCCAAATATTATATCATCAACAAAGATTTTAGATATCAAAATGCCTTTGCCTATTTCTTCCTTGATATAAAAGTTGTTGTTGTCATCTACTCTCTCAAATCCTATCTTCACAAGATATTTGTGAAGTCTCTCATACCATGCTCTAGGTGCTTGCTTCAAACCATAGAGAGCTTTATGTAGTTTGTAGACAGTATCCTTGTTGTTGTCATCAAAAAATCTCTTTGGTTGTTCTATGTAGACTTCCTCTTCCAGTATACCATTTAGAAAAGTAGACTTTACATCCATTTGGTAGATTTTAAAACTTTTATAAGCAACATATGCAAGTAGTGTTCTTACTCCTTCCATTCTTGAAATAGGTTTAAATGTTTCCCCATAGTGTAGTCCTTCTCCTTGTGCATAACCTTTGTAGACTAGTATGGCCTTATTTCTTATGATTTCACCATTTTCATCCAGTTTGTTCCTAAATACCTATTTTTACCAATCACATTCTTATCGGCTAGTCTTGGGACCAAAGTCTAGGTTTTGTTCTTCTCTATTTTATCTATCTCTTCTTTCATACCTTTATGCCAATGTTAGTGAATAGATTAGTCCTTTTAAGTAATTTATCAAATCCACTCTATACCCAAATATCAAAAAGGACAAAATCGCTCACTATAGTTAAGGGAGAACTTTTATTTTACTTTACACTTTCTCTCAAAATTTTCTAAAGATACAGCTTCCTTATTAAATTTACAATAAATTTGAAACCATTTTCACACTTTTTCCAAAAGTGCATAAGGATCTCTCAACTATTCCTGGATAGTGAGGTAATTATCAAAGAATACTTAAAGATGAACAGATTCAACTGATACAAAAAAGAAAACCAACTTCAAAGAATGAATTTCCATTAAAATCTCAACATGTATCACCAACAAAGAATGAAAATTTAAAGAATTCACAATCAAGGAATAGCAAACTGGGACTTTCGAATTGCCAAATCACATTCACAAAGTAATAATAATTCGACACTCTGAACGCAAAGTTTCAAAGCATTATCCAAAATTCTTCATATATGTATATTCAAAATTCAATGCACCAAGTTGTTGAAAGCCAAAAAATTCATATACTATTCCCAAATACTATTATCAAAATCAAATCTATAGTGAAATATTGCTATCTAACCTCTGTCTTCTATCTCCTATTTGTTCTCCGATTGAAAAAAAAACATAGTTCAATGCCCCAACATTTATAGTTTTTCAAATCTAAAGGGCCTCCATTAAAACCTAGCCCTATCAGATTAATACAAGAAACCGTTATTAAACTAGAAAGCAGTTATCAAAAAAAAAGGGCACCAATAGACAATCGTTCAGTTCCTAGTATCTGCATCAGTTTTCTCCTCTTCTCCAAAAGTTTGACTCACTAGCTTCCAACTTTGAAACATGGATATGAATTCCTATGTCGCATGGGGGTATGGGTTTTTCAAACTCATCACCTGGGCTCTACATGCATCTTTCTACCACCTATACTCCTTCACCTTCAGGTTTTGATGTGGCATTAGGCTCTCATTAAGGTGCAACATGGATTCGATGCTTGCCAAGGAGGTGAAATCATCAACCTTCGATGATTCTTTGTCTCTGATCTGTTCTACTACTCCGATGAAACTCCTGATTAGTGCTTCAGTGTCCACATTTCCTTCCTCGAATTGTAAGATGCCTATAGGATAGACAATCTTTATGTCCTTTACTAGTTCCTCGTGCATTCCTGTGATCTTACTTTCGATGCCCTATATTTCCATGATGGTCTCTTTGTAAATGGACTCCTTCCAATTCATATTATTTTTCAGAATAAAAAGTATATAGGGGTCTATGGCTTTCATAGGATTTTCATTCAGGAATTTGAGGACTTTAAAATTTTCAACCTCTAAGACCTAGAGAACTACAGCTTGGCAACGTGCTAATTCTGTTTCCCATACTGGGATCAAGGTTTGAATCTCCCCTATAAGTATTTCACCTTTAGAGTAGATGCTAGCAACTTCAAAGATAAATTTATTTCCCTAGTTTATTATGTTATTCGTCCAGTTAGTCATGGCATCAGTTAGCAATTTTCCCCTTTGCATCTGTATCATCAATTGTTGGCTCTCAACAGAGTTTGGGTCAAAAGGCTATGATACCTGGATTATGGGAGCAGCTCCTAGGTTGATCAAGGAATCAATGTATGTGGCCATTCTCACCACCATTTCTTTTAGTTCTTTCTTTTCCCTAGAATCTTTCTCTAATTGTGTGAGCATGTGGCCAGTAGAGAACTTAAAGAAATTGTTTCCAGTATTTCTATTTATAGCACCTAGTTCAAAAGAAGTAACTTTGAACCTTTCATCATCGATCTCCCCAGATTCTTTCTTTTGTTTATAAGTGGCCAACTCTAGTGTGACTTTTCCCATCACCAGGTCTTTGGTGAGACAAGCATCCATTTTTACTTTTTTTTGTCTTAGAACCTCTGGCCGCATATCTAGTGACTATGTCCTTTACTAGTGTGGATACTGGTTGTAGGCTCCACTTCTTGTTAATTGAATTCGATAACCATGAAGGAACAGTAGGAGTGGTTGACATTACCCAAGTGTCTCTAGTTGGAGTTAAGAATTTAGGTTGATCTACTCTTGGGGCTTCAATGAATTAAACCTCGCCATCTGCTTCATCAAGGGAAACAAATTTATCATCTGAACCCTGCCTTTGAGATGTCATTTTCTATTTCTAAATACTAGGCTACTTTGAGGCTTTGGACTTAGCATGGGATCTTGTCCTAGGGGCCATAGCTTGCGAATGGGGAGGGGATCTTACTTTCTTATCTAGAATCAGTGCGTCACCTACAATATGAGAAAATGGAATGTCAGATTGAAGTGGTCCTAGGGAAGAAATCACCTTAGGAGAAGACTCATTGATATTTCCTTTCCTTTTCCTCTATAACCAATCATCTATATAGGTTAATATAGATCTAGCTCTCAAATTAACATCATCTTCCTCCTCTTTTCTCTAGTCTACTGCTAGGAATTTTGACTCATTGGACTCTTTCCAACCGGGCTCGATTAGGTATGAACTATCTTCAATAATCCCTTGTGTTTGGAACTTCAATCTGAAAGACTTGATTTGCTGTAAGGGTAATCTAGAATGGTCTTTCCTCAAAACTTCTTCTTCATCTCCACAATCTCTCCATAGATCTTCTAGATGAGGAGCATCTGAAGGATTTACTTCAAGACCAAGGGTTCGAGCTGCATACCCCTTATTATCAAAATTTATCCTGCTGTGGTAGAAACCAAGATTGAATCCCAACAAATTGTTCCTGATGATGGAAGCATTATTCATATTAGTACAAACTAAGGATCCCAATGTGATAGGGAAAGCCATTCCCCAATTCTTCTAAGGAAGATTATCTTTGATGACTGAGAAAAGCCGTCTACATAATTCGGCTAAAATGAAACAATCAAGGGCATATAGGGGTAACTTCAGAGGTTCATCTTCAAACCCTCTGACTCTTAAGTATGTGAACCTAGGAAATTGAATGAAGCAACTCCCATACTGTTGAACTAGCTTCTATGACTCAGAAGAAAGTCGTGGCATCTAAACACCTTTTAGAGTCAAATAAATGCTTCCATCCAAAACATCATGCACCTTATGAATATCCTCCAAAACTCTATCTTTCTGCAACAAAGGACAACACTGGAAGATGTTTATCTCTTCATTCCATACCCCATGTGGAAGGGTAGTGAGATCACATGTATAGGCAATACAATAAGTCAAATATGAGGCCATATAGAAATCCTTGCAAGATTCTTTGGCCCTTTTGAGTTGATTCCTCAAGGAACTGGCAATGATCTCCACCTAGTCCATCCATTGCTTGTGCTTCATGCTAATCTCAATATATCTATACATCCATTCTTTGAAAAAATATACATCAGCTGAACCCTTCACCCTATGCAATAATACAACTAGGTCATGTATATGAGGTTTCATGTGATCTTTCGTAATGACTTTGGGCAGCCTAGACCCACCTCCATAGTTAACTTTGGTCCATTTCTTGGCAAGGGTGTTTTGAAAAACACTAGGGGTTTCCTAATATTTGGCCAAAGCTTGAGTGGATTAAAATTTGACAAAGTTATTTGCTGTCAATTGTAAAATAGATGAAATGGTTTCCCTTGAGATGGAAAGTATTGTCTTGCCATTCTCACTTATTATACTTCTACTCCTTACATCATAATGGTCAATGCAAAGTTGCAGAAGCTCAGGGCTCATGAAAGTAGGAGGAAAGGCAGTGGATTCAATTAACCCACTTGTTAACACTTCCATGCATCCCTTAACCTCTTTGGTATTCTCAAGAAAATTCATTTGTAGCTTTTCTACATTCACCCCTTCTAAATTTGTATCATAGATCACTGGTCTTTTACATTCAAGGTTGGAAGCATTGCCGAAAAAGTGCAAGACTAACTTCATTTTCAACCAAACAAGCAAAACCTCTGGCAGAAAATCCTTTGGAAACAACAAATTTGTAGAACCAAAAACAGATTTCTAAATTCTCACCTGCTTTCCTGCTGAAAACCAAACAACTTCTTCTATCTTCTCTAACAGTTCCTTCTCTTTGAAATCAGCTTTTTGCAAAGTAATTTATGAAGCTCCTGAATGGTTTTGTTAAAGGAAAGGTTTACATGCAAAAGTATTAGATAATTAATAGGCATGATGACATATCACCTCACATCAACCTTGGCACGTTCGAAGCATTGCTGCATGAGCTTTTCATTTAATGATTTCTTTTTTCACATAAATTAACAATGATTGATTTCGTACAATATCTGATCATTCCTCAAGTCTAAGATATTTTCTCCCACTTCTAATGATGATGACCCCCTCCTTGGAAAAAGAGCAAGATCTTTTGATTTTTTATATCTAACATGAGCCTCAATTGATTTTGCAAAGGCGGTGCATCATATTTTAGAAATAAATCATCACCAATCATTCTGATCAAGAACCACTTTGAACCATTTTGAACTGAGGTTCAAAGTGGTTCGAAGTGCTTGAATGAAAGCCACATCATAAAAAAATATTTCCTACCAAAGAAAAAAAAACATTAGTCTGAAAATCTTTGGTTGAACTACTTTGAACTACTTTGAACTAGTGTTCAAAGTGGTTCAAAGCGGTTCAAATGAAGGGGATCACAACTGCTGAAGCCTGCAACTTCGACTGACTACTTCAAGGAGCAATGAATACATAAATGGTGAGGAAAGGACTTCGAATGAGGATAGGTAAAGGGGGTTTTAAGGAGGTCCTTAAAAAAAAGATAAGGTGACTCTAGACACGACTAAAAGGGGCTTTGACTGGGGATTGTGTATGCGGAATACACAGAGAACTCAGAAAAAGGGGACAAAACCTAGACAAAGCGAACAGGAAAGAAAATGAGAAGAACAAGACTAAACATGACAAAATTGATATGTACATGGCAGGGGACATTAAAACTCAAAACTTGACCGACTTCAAATCCTGCCCATTATATGTAAAAGGCAGATCTATTTCGTCTGGATATCTCAATTGGAAAGTATTAGGGCCAACAATCTCTGAAATGAAGAATGGACCTTTCTAAAGAGATTCAAATTTTCCATGTGCCCCTTTTGGTTCTTTCCTCTTATCCCACAAGAGTACTTTATCATTTTTAATGAAATTTCTTGGTCGAGCTCTTTTGTCGAAGATATGTTTCACATTCATCTGGTGTTCTGTGATATGGTCAACCAGTTTGCATCTCTCATTTTCCAATTTGTGCAGATACATGAATCTTTTTTCCAATGAATTCTTAAAGAATTTATCTTCAATGACCGATTGCAATTTTGCAGCTAACAACTCCAAGGGTAAAGATATCTGGGCTCCAATCCCATATAATAGTTCAAAGGGAGCCATTCCAATAGTTCCTTTTGGTGTGATTCGATTTGCCCATAATGCTTCATAGAGTCTTTTGTGCCAATCTCAGGAATTATCAAACACCAATTTTTTTATCATGGCTACTAGATTTTTATTGCTGGACTCCGCCTGCCCGTTCCCCTGTGGGAAGTAATCTAAAAAATGAGCCAAGGATACACCATGTTCATAACAAAACAAAGATATCTCTTTTGATGAAAAATAAGTGGCATTATCTAAAACTATTTTATGAGGTATGCCAAATTTGACAAAAATCTGCTCCATCAGGAACTCACACACCACTTGGGAGTTATATTTCTTCGTCAGTATCATCTCCATCCATTTAGTGAAATAGTCTGTTGCTGTTAAAATGTAGATATGTCTGGCACTTGATGGAGGATTTATTGGTCTGATAAAATCAATACCCCATTGTCAGAAAGGTTCATCAATTACCACAGACCTGAGTGGCAATGCTGTTAATTGAGGGCATCCAGTAAAAAGCTGGCATTTTTCATAGTTTTTCACAAATTTATAAGCATCTTTGAACATACCTGGTCAGTATAAAAAATTCCTAAGAATTTTAAAAGCAGTAACAGTGGATGAAAAATGTCCTCCACAAGCCTCTGAATGATATGCTTTTAACAATTTTCCCTGTTGTTTTGTGTCCACACACCTTAAAAGGGTCCCATCGATTCCTCTCTTATAGAGAACACCATTTGAAATTACATATTTTGCTGCTTTCAACCTTAAATTCCATCTTTCTTTATGATTCATATTTGGTGGGCATTCACCATATGATAGAAAATATGCAATGTCTGAGAACCAAGAATTTGTTAGGCTAACCAATAAGACTGTAGGGGCTTCCTCAAATTTATCAGGGGATTCATCTTTACCTTCAGCTATTGATTTGCATAAACCACACCCTCTTACTAGAGAAGTAGGCTTGATAGTCAGATCATATTCTTGAACTTTAGTCACCCAAACTGCCTATTTATTCATTCCTACTTCTTGTTGAGTTAAAATGCTTTTGACTGCAGTTTCAAGTACATACACGATAGAATGAGAATGTAGTATATAATACCTAAATTGTTTCAATGCTTTTACTACAGTGAATGCATATTTTTCTATTGGAGTATAATTCAACTCATGTCTCTTCAAGGGAACACTCATAAAGGTGATGGGAGCCTCACCTCCTTCATTATTCTGCTGAGTTAGAATACTGGATAGAGAGTGTTCAGAAGCATAACAATAAATAATGAAATCCTTTTCAAAGTTAGGACTCACCAGCATTGGGGCACTTGCGATAGCTATTTTGATATCTTCGAAGGCCTTTTTACCCTCCTCTTGCCATCTAAAAGGGCACTTTTCGATCATCATATCCAACATATGTTTAACCTTCTCAAAGAATTTGGGTACAAAACTTCTCAAGAAATTGATCTAACCAAAGAAGGATTTTAGGTCACTTCTATTAGTAGGCAGAACCAGCTTCTGTATTGCTCTCACCCTCTCTGGATCAATTTTTATACCTTCTTAGGAAACAATATGCCTAAGAAATTTACCTTCTTCCATGAAAAACAAAGACTTTTTAGGATTCAAAGATATACCATGCTATTTGCATCTTCCCAGCACCTTTTCCAGATCCCTCAAATGATGTTTCCTTCTTTTAGAATAGACAGTCAAATTGTCAAGATATATAACAATTATCCTATCTTGGAGGTCCTTGAAAGAGGAGTTTATAGCACACTGAAAAGTGTCCCCAGTGTTAATAAGACCAAAAGGCATTCGGCTATAAGTGAAGGTACCCCAAGGAGTAATAAAGGTTGTCTTGTGTTGATCCTCTGATGCGACACTGATCTGATTATATCCTAAATAGCCATCAAGCATAAACATTACTTAAGACCCGATAACTATTTGTAGGACGTGGTCCATAGTAGGAAGTACATAGTTATCTTTAAGGCTTGCTTGGTTCAGATTCCTAAAATCCACACAAATCCTTATTTCTCCATTCTTTTTCCTTCCAGGTACAATATTTGCCACCCATGTTCAATGATGTATCAAGTAAATTATACAAGTCTTCAACATCTTTTCCACTTCTCAAAAAATAGCTTCTAAAACTTTGGGGTTGTAATTCTTGAGTTTCTGTCTGAAGGTGGAAGCCCCTAGTTTCAACGGTATATGATGCACAAATTCACTATTTCTAAATTTTTTTAAATCACTATAACCCCATGCAAAAACATCCTGATATCGAATTAAAAGTTCAAATAACTTCTCCTTCTCCTTTGCAGAACAAGTTCATCCTATAGAAATCAACTTAGGGTTTTCTGCATTTCCAATGTTGATCTTGTTAGGTTCTTCCTCCTTCTCATTAGAACCAACATCTTTCTTTAGAGCACTATCATCTTTTCTACCAAAAAGATGTTCTAGGGAAACCAAACCTTTAGGATTCCTATTTCCTGAGAGTTGGATCACTTCCCCTGTTTCAATTGATTCTTCCTCGATGAGTTTACCGCAATGTTGGGATCCTTGGAAGAAGGTTTTAGCAAAATCACTAGCACATGCTATAAACTCTTTTAGTTGTGCATCATCATTGAAAACCTGCCAATGATTAAAATTTTCTAGAACCCTGGGCCTATAAATCATTTCGATCCTATAAGTATCATTTTTGAATTTAGGATGTCGTAGCAGTAAAGATGTTGAGACAGCTAAAGAGTCAGCTTTTGTATTTTGAGCACGGGGAATGAATTCAATAGAAAATGCTTCAAATGACTCGATTTCATCCCACACTAAGTTTTTATAGTGCTTCAATCTATCATTTTTTACTGAAAATTTTTTTCTCACCTGCTTCATAATGAGTTTAGCATCACCTTTCACCTTGAGGCACTTTACTCCTTTAGCTTTGGTTTCTTGCAAACCTAGAAGCAGTGCTTCATATTCTACAGTGTTATTGGTATTATGGAAGTCTAGCTTAAAAGAAAAAGGAAAAACTTCCCCAAAAGGTGAAATGAGAACTACACCTACACTTGAGCCTAAATTCAAACAACTTCCATCGAATTCTAGGGTCCATAAAGCATCTTCTGAACTTACCTCTTCTTCTCTACATGTCTCCTTAGGCAGAATATTATAATTTTTGAACTGACACTCTTCATACAATATTTGTGCTTTGGGTTTATCAGAAGGTACTACAGTATATTTATGCTTGGGCTCAGGTTCTAGCTTTATTTTCTTCTTCCCCACAGGAATCCATGCTTCTAACCAATCTATTTTAATTTCCCCAACCACGTTTTTGCAAAAGGTTCTACTGAGCAGCATTCCATAGCTGGCTGGGATATCAGCTACTAGAATAGTAAGTTTTACCCTCTTTTTAGGACAAGCATAAAGAATAGCTTGCACATCTTTCACCTAACCAACTAGGGGTACTTTCTTTCTATCCATAGCATAGCAACATCCAAAGGTCTTTGTGAGCTCTAAACCAAGGGCTTTTGCAACCGGTTGGGGGATACTGTTATCTGATGCTACAGAGTCAATGATACAATTACTAAGTTTCTGACCATTTAATAATAAAGATATATAAAATGGATTAGGCTTAGTCTCTTCTATTTCTTTTTGAATAGAATTAGCAATGGTTTCAGTGCTTGTGGTGTATCTTTCAAATACAAAGATGGGTTTGTTGACAATTTTTGAATCTTCAAAAAATTCATCTATAACATGTGCATTAGTAGCAGAACTTCCCTTTACATATTGAACCAACTTGTCCAATTCCTTTGGGTTAAGTTTTAGATATTCAGTTGGAGCAATTGATATGGAAGAAGTTTTGCAGAATTCAACAATATCAAAAGTCGAGGTATTGGCTTTCGTTTCTATTCTGGACAAGATTTTTAGTTCTATAATTTTTGTTGCATTGGCATATATATGTTCTTTACCTTTAAAATTTGATACATTGGGGGAAGTTCCTAGATAGGATTTCTGATTTTGTTGGCCTCTAGTCATTATGGTGAAAGCAAGGTCTTGAAGTGTTTTATAAACATCACCTCCTCTTTCATAATCAAACTCATACTCAAGGAAATAAGAACCAAATTCTCCCCTCTCTACACTTTCATTTTTGGTCATTTTCCCTGCTACAATGGCATTTTTCGCTAGTTGGATACAATTTAGCCAATCAGGGCATTCTCATTCATCATGATCTAAAGTCATATGAAATAAACACATGGTTTCTTTAGGAGCTTCTTCAATTTGTAGTCTTGTTTGAGGAGCAGTTAATAGGGGGGTTTTACCAAAATTTTGAGGTTGTTGCCATCCGTGATTATCTTGGTAAGAGGTCTGATATGGGTTGTGGACCTTGTTCTGCTATCTTTTCATCATTGATATATCATTCATCAACTTCTACAAAACTAGGTCTGTGGGGCAAGTAGATGAAGCAGTCTCGAGGGTATGTACATCTCTTTTCCACCTACCAACATTAATGAATGCATCTTCCAATTGAATAGCCAACCTCTGAGCAGCGTCCAAATCAACACAAGCATCTTTAATAAGGTGAAAACTTATATCTGTTGGGACAGCATTAATAAAAAATGATTTTTGATTTTCTGCGTTGGGCCTAGATGTTGTAGGAATTCTTTGGACTAGTCTATTAAATTTAGCCACAAACTCTCTCATGGGTTCATGCATATCTTTCTTCATTTGACTGAGTTGAGAGAACAGAGAACATTCATTTTTAGGGGTTTTAAATCTATTTTCAAAAGCATTCTTCATATCATCCCAGCTAGTAATGGACTGATGAGGCAAATGATTAAACCAGTCAGCCGTGACATCGATCAAGGTCTGCACAAATAATCTCACAACAACTTCCTATGTGGGGACACTTATAACAACACAAGTAGAATGAAAAGCACTCAAATGATCATCTGTTGAAACCTTGTCATCTCCACTAAACTTGGGTAAAACCTCAGTAGCACCTTTAGGAAGTGCTATGGGATTTACACCTAAATTTAATGGTCCTATTTTTTTCCCCCAAGGTTGATTAGCAGCCATGTTAGGTGGAATAACTTGTAGGGGTTGGATTGATAGGTAGGCTGGAACAAGAGTATTCAATTGAAGCAAAGACTATACTAAAGCTGAGGGAGGGAATGGTTTGGGTGGAGAGTTAGGCCTACTTTGGGATTTGATCAACCTCTTTTTAGGGTCGTTAAAGTCTAGCAAGAATTTTAGGTTCTTCAATGGCTCAAAGTTTTCATCAAGAATTCCTTTTTCTCTTTCTCCTCTCGTGTATCTACGAGTAGCCAGTTCTATCTTACTTATAGGTTCAAGGCCTTGCAGGTGCCTGGGCCAATCTATCCACAATGGTCACTACTTGAACTTTTGGCACTCCTCTCAACAATTCAGCTCTTTCTTCTTCTCTTTCAAGGACCACTAATATTTGTTGATATTGTTGACCATTCCTATGTACTCACCAACTGGTTGTAGCTAAGTCTGAAATTATGTCTTCTGGAGTATCTTCAAATCAGAGGTTAGGTTGTAATATAGGGAAGACCTCGTTATGTGGAAGAACCATTGTTACACATTGCACCTAAGGGTTAAGGCTCTTTCAAAAAGGGACTCTCCCCAGTAGAGTTGCCAAAAATCTTTTAGTGAACAGATTAGTCCTTTTAAATAATTTATCAAATCCACTCTATACCCAAATATCACAAAGGACAGAATCGCTCACTACAGTTGAGGAAGCACTTTTATTTTACTTTACACTTCCTCTCTAAATTTTCTAAAGGTACATCATCCTTATTAAATTTACAATAAATTTGAAACCATTTTCACACTTTTTCCAAAAGTGCATAAGGATCTCTCAACTATTCCTGGATAGTGAGGTAATTATCAAAGACTACTTAAAGATGAACAGATTCAACTGATACGAAAAAGAAAACCCACTTCAAAGAATGAATTTCTGTTAAAATTTCAACATGTATCACTAAAAAGGAATGAAAATTTAAAGAATTCACAATCAAGTAACAAAAAACTGGGACTTTCGAATTGCCAAATCACATTCACAAAGTAATAATAATTTGACACTCTGAACGGAAAGTTTCAAAGCATAATCCAAAATTCTTCATATATGTATATTCAAACTTCAATGCACCAAGTTGTTGAAAGCCAAAACATTCATATACTATTCCCAAATACTGTTATCAAAATCAAATCTATAGTGAAATACTGCTATCTAACCTCTATCTTCTATCTCCTATTTGTTCTCCGCTTCAAAAAAAACATAGTTCAATGCCCCAACATTTATAGTTTTTCAAATTTGAAGGGCCTCCATTAAAACCCAGCCCTATCAGATTAATACAAAAAACCATTATTAAACTAGAAAGCAGTAATCAAAAAGAAAGGGCACCAATAGATGACCATTCAGTTCCCAGTATCTGAATCGATTTTCTCCTCTTCTCCAATATTTTGATGCACTAGCATCCAACATTTGAAACATGGATATGAATTCCTATGTGGCATGGGGGTATGGGTTTTTCAAACTCATCACCCGAGCTCTGCATGCATCTTTGTGCCACCTATACTCCTTCACCTTTAGTTTTTGACGTGGCATCAGGTTCTCATTAAGGTGCAACATGGATTTGATGGTTGCCAAGGAGGTGAAATCATCAGCCTTCAGTGATTCTTTGTCTCTGATCTATTCTACTGCTCTGATTAAACTCCTAATTAGTGCTTCAGTGTCCATATTTCCTTCCTCAAATTGTAAGATGCCTATAGGATTGACAATCTTCATGTCCTTTACCAGTTCCTCATGCATTCCTGTGATCTTACTTTCAATGCCCTATATTTCCATGATGGTCTCTTTGTAAATGGACTTCTTCCAATTCATATTATTTTTTAGAATAAAATGTATATAGGGGTCCACGGCTTTCATAGGATTTTCATTCAGAAATTTAAGGACCCCAAAATTTTCAACCTCTGAGACCTAGAGAACTACAGATTGGCAATGTGCTAATTCTGTTTCCCATACTGGGATCAAGGTTTGAATCTTCCCTAGAAGTATTTCACGTTCAGAGTAGATGCTAGCAACTTTAGAGATAAATTTATTTCCCTGGTTTACTATGTTATTCATCCAGTTAGTCATGGCATCAGTTAGCAGTTTTCCCCTCTGCATTTGTTTCACCAATTGCTGGCTCTCAACAGAGTTTGGGTCAAAAGGCTGTGATACCTAGATTATGGGAGCAACTCCTAGGTTGATCAATTAATTGATGTATGTGGCCATTGTCACCACCATTTCTTTTAGTTCTTTTTTTCCCCTACAATATTTCTCTGATTGTGTGAGCATGTGGTCAGTAGAGAACTTAAAGAAATTGTTGCCAGTATTTCAATTTATAGCACTGAGTTCAAAAGAAGTAACTTTGAACCCTTCATCATTGATCTCCCAAGATTCTTTATTTTGTTTATAAGTGGCCACCTTTGGTGTGATTTTTCTCATTACTGGGTCTTTGGTGAGACAAGCATCCATTTTTACTTTTTTTGTCTTAGAACCTCTAGCTGCATATCTAGTGACTATGTCCTTTACTGGTGTGGATACCGATTGTAAGCTCCACTTCTTGTTAATTGAATTTGATAACCACGAAGGAATAGTAGGAGTGGTTGACATTACCTGAGTGTCTCTAGTTGGAGTTAAGAATTTAGGTTGATCTACTCTCAGGGCTTCAATGAATTGAACCTTGCCATCTGATTCATCAGCGGAAAAAATTTTATCATCTGAACCCTACCTCTGAGATGTCATTTTCTATTTTTGAATATTAGGCTACTTTGAGGCTTTGGACTTAGATTGGGATCTCATCCTAGTGGCCATAGCTTGCGAATGGGGAGGGGATCTCAGTTTCTTATCTGGAATCGGTGTGTCACCTTTAATATGAGAAAATGGAATGTCAGATTGAAGTGGTCCTAGGGAAGAAATCACCTTAGGAGAAGACTCATTGATATTTCCTTTCCTTTTCCTCTGTAACCAGTCATCTATATAGGTTAATATGCATCTAGCTCTCAAATTAACATCATCTTCCTCCTCTTTGCTCCATTTTACTGCTAGAAATTTTGACTCATTGGACTGTTCCCAACCGGGCTCTATTAGGTATGAACTATCTTCAATAATTCCCTGTGTTTGGAACTTCAATCTAAAAGACTTGATTTGTTGTAAGGTTAATCTAGAATGGTCTTTCCTCAAAACTTCTTCTTCATCTCCACAATCTCTCCATAGATCTTCTAGATGAGGAGCATCTAAAGGATTTACTTTAAGGCCAAGGTTTAGAGCTGCATACCCCTTACTATCAAAATTTCTCCTGTTGTGGTAGAAACAAAGATTGAATCCAAGAAAATTGTTTTTGATGCTGGAAGCATTATTCATATTAGTATAGACTAAGGAGCCCAATGTGATAGGGAAAGCCATTCCCAATTCTTCTAAGGAAGATTATCTTTGATGACAGAGAAAAGCTATTTGCATAATTTGGCTAAAATGAAACAATCAAGGGCATATCAGGGTAACTTCAGAGGTTCATCTTCAAACCCTTCAACTCTTAAGTATGTGAACCTAGGAAATTGAATGAAGTGAATCCCATACTATTGAACTAGTTTCTGTGACTCAAAAGAAAGTCATGGCATCTGAACACCTTTTAGAGTCAAATAAATGTTTCCATACAAAACATCATGCACCTTACAGAAATCCTCCAAAACTCTATCTTTCTACAACAAAGGACAATACCGGAAGAAGGTTATCTCTTCGTTCCATACCCCATGTGGAAGGGTAGTGAGATCACATGTACAGGCAATACAATAAGTCAAATACGAGGCCATATAGAAATCCTTGTGAGATTCTTTGGCTCTTTTGAGTTGGTTCCTCAAGGAATTGGCAATGATCTCTGCCCAGTCCATCCACTACCATCCACTACTCGCCCTTCAAGATAATCTCAATATATCTATACATCCATTCTTCAAACAAATATACATTAGCTGAACCCTTCACCTTGTGCAATAATACAACCAGGTCATGTATATGCGGTTTCATGTGATCCTTCGTAATGACTTTGGGTAGCCTAGACCCACCTCCATAGTTAACTTTAGTCCATTTCCAGGCAAGGGTGTTTCAAAAAACACTAGGGGTTTCCTAATATTTGGCCAAAGCTTGAGTGGGTGAAAATGCAACAAAGGTATTTGTTGTCAATTGTAAAATAGATGAAATGGTTTCCCTTGAGATGGAAAGTATTGTCTTGCCATTCTCACTTATTATACTTCTACTCCTTACATCATAATGGTCAATGCAAAGTTGCAGAAGCTCAGGGCTCACGAAAGCAAGAGGAAAGGCAACGGCTTCAATTAACCCACTTGTTAACACTTCCATGCATCCCTTAACCTCTTTGGTATTCTCAAGAAAATTCATTTGCAGATTTTCTACATTCACCCCTTCTAAATTTGTATCACAGATCACTGGTCTTTTACATTCAAGGCTAGAAGCATTGCCGAAAAAGTGCAAGACTGACTTCATTTTCAACCAAACAAGCAAAACCTCTAGTAGACAATGCTTTTGAAACAATAGATTTCCAGAACAAAACAAAGATTTCTAAATTCTCACCTGCTTTCCTGCTGAAAACCAAACAACTTCTTCTATCTTCTCTAATAGTTCCTTCTCTTTGAAATCAGCTTTTTCCAAAGTAATTTATGAATCTACTGAATGGTTTTGGTAAAGGAAAGGTTTACATGTAGAAGTATTGGATAATTAATAGGCATGATGACATATCACCTCACATCAACCTTGGCACATTCGAAGCATCGCTGCATGAGCTTTTCATTTAATGATTTCTCTTTTCACATAAATTAACAATGATTAATTTTGTGCAATATCTGATCATTCATCAAGTCTGAGATCTTTTCTCCCACTTCTAATGATAATGACCCCCTCCTTGGAAAAAGAGAAAGATCTTTTGATTTTTTATAGCTAACACGAGCCTCAATTGATTTTGAAAAGGTGGCACGCCATATTTTAGAAATAAATCTGTAAGAATTAGGCTTAGGCCAGAATTCACCCAAGAACAAAAGAACTCAACAATAGCACACAGTAGACCAAAATAGGTAGAGTATGATCAGAATGATGATATTCATTCAATAATGGATAAAACCAACATATTATGAGCACACTAGGAGTGCCTAAATATAAAGGCCTCAGGAGAGCTTCTAGAATGCCTAGAAGTTAGCACCATGACATGTCATACAACCAGGCACATGTCCACCAGATATGGATTATCCTCCATTAAGCACGGGAATAAGTGTGATGATGTGAGGATAAGACTACAATGGTGTAGCGTGGAAATTAGTGGAGTAGACAACATGTGCTAAATGAGGAGTGCAAAAAACTGTGTTGTCACCATGCCAACTAAGTCAATGATGCATACTCCTATGTTGTAGACACCATGTGCCTAATTAGAGTTGCGTAACTCAATGAGAGTTCACAAACTCCTAAGTGTCTCACCTAAAATAATAATTAAATAATGCAAAATAATTAAATAATGCATTAACCTAAGTAAAACTTAAGTAAGTGTAATAAGTAAATACTTATTTGCACCGACACCCCCCCTTAAGTGCAAATTAGGGGAATGCCCTTAAGCTTACACAATCTAGGATGAAAATGCAAGATGGGTCCCGGCTACTAGACCATGTTAGGTACCCATGTACATAATGATATGCAATCTCCCATAAAGCGGGGAAAGAGGGAAAACCTCATGGGAAAAACCCTCCCCCTAAAAAGAGAGATAGATAGGATGCATGGATGGATGGAGTAATCAAGACCCCCCCATTATGACATACATCCAATATATACATAAGAAAATGATGAGAAGAGGTAGAGAGATAGAATGGGCTCCCCCCCCCAAAGAAGAATGCCAAACAGTGAATGCTCCAATGAAGAAGCTGATCCAAGACTGCAGAATGGTGTTCCTCCCCTTAGGAAGAAACAATGCCAAGGGTACAAATGAGACGCTTCCGCTGTGTGTGGAAAGAATCCCATGGATAAGTGATGTCTCTGAAACTTGCTTAACTGACTGAAGAACCTATCCCAAAGAACTATCTGTCCCTGCAACTGATGAAGAACCCTGCTGCAACTGCTGATCATAAGTATCCACATTCACTTCAACCTGTAAGGATCAATCATGTAGAGAATGAACAAGAGAGTTTGAAACTCTCATGACAACTGAAGAAGGTAATTCTGCATCAAGAAGAAGAGGCAGATCATGAATACTGTCCCCCAAATCTGTCACTGAACCTATATCTAGAAGACTGAATGAACCCTGTTGTTCTGGACCTATCATTGTGGCGATGTATGCATGCAGACTGAACTGATGAAGTGACCTCTCACTGTATCTATCGACAAAACTCCACGTGTTTGAAGCTATTGAAGCACTATCGCTAGTGTCACTATTAGTATCCACACTGTATGATGTGCGAAGAGGAGTAGAGAACAAGCTCGGAGAACTTTCCTCAAAATGTACATCCTTCTCCACAAAAATTAGATGTGTCTCAGGATCAAGAAGTCTATATGCCTTCACACTGTCTTCATAACCAATGAAAGTACAAGGCTGAGATGTCTATGCCTTGCGACCCTTAGAAGATCTGTTTGCCCATGTAGGACAATCAAAGACTCTAAAGTTTGTCACAATAGGTTTTCTACCACACCATGCCTCAAAAGGAGTTTTGCCATCTAAGACTGGATGAGGAGAACGATTAAGAATGTGAGTGGCACTTGAGATTGCTTCAACTTCTAATGATGGATCGAGAGACTTGGCATGAATCATGCAACTTTCCATAGACTTAAGAGTTCAAATCCTCAAAGCTGCAACATATTTCTTATGTGAATTGAATGCTGAAGGAATTTGAAGATCAATGCCCTCATGTCTACAAAAATCCTTAAGTCTTCTGTTCACATCCATGTTTCCATTATCCATGTGGAGTACTTTGATGGCCTTTCTGGATTGTCGTTCTACATGAGCCTTGAAGTCTAGAAATGTGTCCAAAACTTCACCCTTACTATGCAGAAAGTAGACCCAAGTGAACCTTGAAAAGTCATCAACTAAGGTAAGTATGTAGCGACCCTGGTTGAATGCAAAAGGACCTGCTAATACCATGTGAACCATTTGAAGAACACTTGTTGCTCTAGAAGACTTCCCTCTTTGTAACTTCCCTTTTGGATGCATATCCACTGAATCTGATGAACACTTACCCTTAGAAAAGTTGATTTGAGGTAGACCTTTGACCATGTGGTATGTACAAAGTTGCTGAAGATAGCGATAGTCAAGATGACCATACCGCTCATGCCATAATTGCATGTTTGAATGTGATTGTGATAACAAGGCCTTGGAAGGAGTCTTGGATACAAAATGTGAGAAAGAGTACAACCTCTTGTGATTATTCACTTTCCCTACTGCAACCAAGGAATTATCTTTAAGACTGTGCACTTGAACTGAGTCAGGAAGGAACTCAACTCTATGTCCATCTCCGAGGTGAGTAATTTGGTAGATTGAAAGGATATTTGAACTTAGGTTTGGAACATAGAGAACCTCTTGAAACTCTCCATTTTCCATTTCCACGTTTCCTTTTCCTTCAACTTCCATTTTGCTATCATTCCCCATGAAGATGTGTGGTACCCTTGAGCGATTCAATGAAGAAAAATCCTCCTTTGAAGAACCCATATGATATGAGGCACCTGAGTCAAATATCCATTCCTTCGAAGAGTTTACATTAGCCATGAGTGCTTGCCCTTTGTTCTTTGAATCTGAAGAAGATCCCTTCTCCTTGTAAGCATTAGGCAATGGAACATTATGTTTCTTCATGATGTTGGTCAATTCATCAATCTTTTTAAGATAGCAATCATGCTCTTCATGACCCGTTTTCTTGCAATAAGCACACTTCTTCTTCTCCTTATTGTTGTTGTCCCCTTTCTTGTTGGAATTCGAGGACTTGCCTTGTTGATTAGATTGAGGTGTTGTGTTTTCTGTATCCTCAGATTTGCTCTTCCATTTCTTCTTACCCTTTCCTTTGTTTGAAGATTGTCCAGCTGAATGTTGAGAACCCTCATTGGCCACCAATGCTTTGGTTTGAGGTGATTTGAGAATGCCCATTGTTTTCAACTTCTTTTCTTCATCATCCAACAGTTTAGCATATTCATCAAAAGTTACTTTCTTGTAGGCAGACCCTAAGGTAGTCTTTGAGGTGTTAAAAGAAGATACAAATGTGGAATATTCAGATGGCAGCTTGTTGTGAATAAGATAGATAAGTCTGTCATCTTTGATAGAATTTCCACAATCAGTAAGCTTTGTCCTTAATTCATTCACCTTGATGATGAAGTCCTGTATGGAGTCATACGACTTAGGATCTAAGGAAACTAACTCATCTTCTATTTTGAACACATCTTCTTTAGACACTTTACCATAAAGGTTTTCAAGGGTATCCCAAGCTTCCTTGGATGTAGTACATTTTATGATTTGATACATGATCTTATCATCTACCCCCAAACATATATCACCTAGGGCTTTCCTATCCATGGCTACCCAATTAGAAATTTCACTTGTTGATACATTATCACCTGCTGGTTTAGGAAGAGTACCATCTACATATTGTGAAACTCCATTATGCATTAAGTGATACAACATTTTGATAGACCACATAGCATAGTTATGAGGAGTTAACTTAGGAAACTTAAAGTTGCCCATGATGCAGAAAAATGAAAGAAATTTGCAGAAAAGAGAGAACACAACACCAAGAATACCCCCCCTTTTCACTAAATCAAGAAATCCCCCCAAAATAGATGCTTTGGGCACTTTATCAGTAGTGTGATTACAATGGGCCACTTGCCAATTTAGGCCTTTTTGGACTTTTGATTTTTCTTGTTACAACTTCTCAATAGAGTATAAATCTGAAACTTTACAATGTGCTACAATACGGAAGCATTACAAAGCAAAGAAAGGCCCTATTCTGAAAGTAACAAATTTTTCCACACAATACTACAATCTGATGCCAGATCTAGAAAGTAGACGAAAAAATACGCACTTTCAAAAAAAAAAAAACTTGTTTTCGACTCCAGATGTGCCCGTACGGAGCAGTTGAAGTTGCAAAATGCAGGATTATTTAGGTATAGTCACCAAAAAATGCAAATTCTGAAAAATCCATGCACCAAAACTAAAAAATAGCTGCACCACTAAAAACTTTAAAAAATTTACCCAATTTCAAAAAAAATTGCACCTGATTTGGAGTCCGGATGTGCGAGTTATGGCCTCTTAAAGTCGGACTACCAAAACCAAAATCAAATTGGTGAGGGGTTGCACCAGCAAAAGATGGGGTTAAATTTGACAGTCATACGGTCATCGCAGCAATTATAAAATGGTCAATTTTGACGTCTAGACGAGCATCAATTTTAAGCTTCTGAAAATGATGACATCAACAAGAAACTCGACCAACCAAATGACGTGGCCTTCCGTACTGTACGGATCGTATGGAATTCCCAGCGTGTCAGGCTGACTGTACAGGGCTATGACGTGGTAGCAGGAGATTGTACCATCTATTGACAGTCAATGCTGACTGTGCAATGTTCCTTATGGGCGAATAAGAAAGCGCCACGTGGCGCGGTTGGTGGGATGCTGGATTGTGGGTGCAATAGTCGACGGTCGTCGGCAGTTGTTCGACGCCGGGTTTGCATGCCGGGTTTGCATTTTTTAATCCCACATTCGTGGGTAGCACAGTCTGCGGACTGTTTAAAGAGCAGTGTCTGCAGCTTGTAAAACAAAAGCCTGCATTTATTTGTTGTGCCGCGCCGGTCGGTACAGTGGCTGTCGGATGTCGCCGGAAATTGCAGACTTCCCGCCGGAATTTCGTCGCTCAATAATGTAGTGAGCTCGCAGATTAATATTAAACCCTGTGAAAATTAAAATATATATCCGCCAAAAATAGCAGGCCTGGGTTTGATGGCCCGGTTCTGCCACAAAATTTTTCTCTGACTCGAATTTTTAAAAAATTCAAAAAATTCCGAAAATAACAAATTCAAAAAAATTAATACAAAGATGAAATTAATTCAGATCTAAAATAAAATAATCAGATCAATAAAACAATCATACCCAATTTGTAAATCGGTACCTTCGGGTGCCCTCACGATCAATTTTCACCCAAGATAGGCAAATTTATAATCAATCTTCACCGATTCAGTGCTTCAGACACAACGGAGATGTTAGATTTGGCTCTAGATGCTCCCAATTTCTGTGGATCCTCCGAAATTGATGTGCTGAAGCATGTAAGGTCTCGAACGGCTATGTGATGAGAATTCTCCTCAGCTCTGATACCATGTAAGAATTAGGCTTAGGCCAGAATTCACCCAAGAACAAAAGAACTCAACAATAGCACACAGTAGACCAAAATAGGCAGAGTATGATCAGAATGATGATATTCATTCAATAATGGATAAAACCAACATATTATGAGTACACTAGGAGTGCCTTAATATAAAGGCCTCAGGAGAGCTTCTAGAATGCCTAGAAGTTAGCACCATGACATGTCATACAACCAGGCACATGTCCACCAGATATGGATTATCCTCCATTAAGCACGAGAATAAGTGTGATGATGTGAGGATAAGACTACAATGGTGTAGCGCAGAAATTAGTGGAGTAGACAACATGTGCTAAATGAGGAGTGCGGAAAACTATGTTGTCACCATGACAACTAAGTAAATGATGCATACTCATGTGTTGTAGACACCATGTGCCTAATTAGAGTTGCGTAACTCAATGAGAGTTCACAAACTCCTAAGTGTCTCACCTAAAATAATAATAAAATAATGCAAAATAATTAAATAATGCATTAACCTAAGTAAAACTTAAGTAAGTGTAATAAGTAAATACTTATTTACACCAACAAAATCATCGCCAATCATTCTGATCAAGAACCACTTTGAACCATTTTGAGCTGAGGTTCAAAGTGGTTCAAAGTTTTTCAATGAAAGCCACAGCATAAAAAAATATTTCTTGCCAAAGAAAAAAAACATTAGTATGAAAATATTCGGTTGAACTACTTTGAACTACTTTGAACCAGTGTTCAAAGTGGTTCAAAGTGATTCAAATGAAGGGGATCACAACCACTGAAGCTTGCCACTTCAACTGATGACTTCAAGGAGTGGTGAACACATAAATGGTGAGGAAAGGACTTTGAACGAAGATAGGTAAAGGGGGTTTTAAGGAGGTCCTTAAAAAAAAGATAAGGCGACTCTACACACGACTAACAACCAATTATCATCTTGCAGTGCATCTTTCACTATTTTGGGCTCAATCTTGCTCAATAGACATGATTCATTTCTTAGTTTATTCCTTGTCATTGGTCGAGCTTCCTTGTCACCAATGATTTGTTATGTAGAGCTTTGACTTCTCACATACTTGCACATCTCTTGCTGGTGTTTCATCATCTCTTCCATGTATACTAATTTCAGAATCAAAATGTACATTTTCTTCATTCTGTAACTTGGCTTCTGAATGCAACTTGGCATTCACTAATTGTGACTTAGCTGCTATTGAAACTTGTTGTTGATTCCCAACTTTATTGGAATCTTCTTCTTTAGTAGGAATTCCTTCAAAGTAGTACACAAAATATCTATAATCTTTTGGTTTCTTGAATTCATGAACTTGGACTTCTACATCCTCATCAAAATTTACATTTGCACTCTTTATAATCTTGTTAGCATTAGTATTCAAACACTTATATGCTTTGCTTGTAGTGGAGTATCCAAGGAATATGCCTTCATTACTCTTTGCATCAAACTTTCCATTTCTAGAATCTTTAAGAATAAAGCATTTACAACCAAACACTTTGAAATGTTTTACATTGGGTGAGTGACCATAACATAATTCAAAAGGTGTTGCATTTGTACCTTTCTTGACTTGTACTTGATTTAGGGTGTATATAGCTATACTTACAGCTTCTCTTTAGTACTTTAGTGCAACATTTTTCTCCATCATTAGTGTTTTGGCATAGTTTATCATTGATCTATTCCTCCTCTCTGTAATGCCATTTTGTAGGGGAGTCCTTGGTGCTAATGTTTTTCTTTTCATTCCTTTATCATTCCAAAATGTCTCAAATTATTTTGATGTAAACTCTCCTCCTCTATTTGATCTCAAGCACTTCAGACTCTTTCCTATTTCTTTCTCAACTTTGTCCAAATACCACTTGAATATTTGAAATGGATCAGATTTTTTCTTGTAGTCATCATCCTAGAGTAGTTGTCTACAAACAACATTATGTATCTATCTCCTTCGTATCTTTGTACTTCTATTGGGCCACATAAATTAGTATGCACTAGCTCTAGTACTTCTTTAGAAGTGTAGGTTTTTCTTTTGAAACTTGACTTGGTCATCTTTCCTAGTTGACAATGTTTGTACATTGTATTTTCAGGCTTCTCTAGCTTAGGCAAACCTCTGACTTTCTTCTTTTTGCTAATGCTAATCATATTATTAAAGTTAACATGACAAAGCCTTTTATGCCATAGCCACACATCATCAATTTTTACAATAAGACAAGTTGCATCTTCCATATCTAAGTAAAATAGATTACTCCTAGTTTGGTCTCCTTTTCCTATTAGATTTCCATCAATGTCATAGATTTTAGTAGTTTTGTTTCCAAATTCTACTTTACAACCTATATTGCCTAATTGTGACACACTTATCAGATTATAGTTTGAACCTTCAACATAGTATGCATAATCACATTCAATTTTCTCTATAAGTTTAATGGAACCTTTTCCTTTGATTAGACATGAAGCATAATTTCCAAATCTAACACTATTTCCATCATACTAAGTATGGTAACAAATTTACTTTTGTCTCCTGTCATGTGATGTGAGCATCTATTGTCTATAATCCACCTATCATTTTTGTTCACACAGGTCACTAGTGTTGTGGCTTCATCTTCATCTGATTCACCCTTCATGGATACATAGACTACCTCATCATCATTTTCATCAAAATCCTCTTCTTCAACAATGTACCACTTTTTGCCATTGTTTTTATAATCTCTACTAGCCTCTTCTCTTATGGTCTTGTTCTTTTTGTCTTCTCTACGATTATTTTTCTTTTTGCATCTTGTAGCAATATGTCCTACTTCATTGCAATTGAAACAAATGATAGGAAGCTTACCTTTGAATTTTTCTTTGCCTTTGTGAAATCTTCTAGCCAATAATGCTTCCAATTGTTCCACATCTTCTTCATCTGTGTTGGTGTCACTGGATGCATATTTACCCTTTTCTTCTTCTTCTTCTTTGTTTTCACTTCCTTAGTGTCTTTTAATGATATATTGGCTTTGAAGGTAGATTCAAGGTTATTAGGTTTGTAGCTATCAAAGTTGGACAACTCAAATGTAATGAGTCTTCCCACTATACTTTCAAAAGTTAGTGTGTTTCTTGGTATACATCTTAATTCTTGTATGGCTAAAACTCTAATAGCATAGATGGGGAGCAAGGTTCTTAAGAATTTTCTATTAATAGTGTCATCCTCTAAATGACCACCCAAACTTCTTATTGCACTTACTACTTCTTTCATTCTAGAGGCATATTGAGTAGCATTCTTACCTTCCCCCATTTGCATGTCATCAAACTTTCCTCAGAGGCTTTCTCTTTTTGCTCTTTGAACATTCTGATCTCCTCCATAAATATCAATCAATTCTTTCTACATCTTGAATGCAAAGTCACATCTCTTGATGTCATCAAATTCACTATAATTGAGGGCAGAGGCAATCTCCAACATTACTTGGTTGTGCTCCTTCTTTTTCTTCATATCTTCTATAGTGGGTACAACTGGATCAACATGTTCTACTTCAATTGAGGCTTGTGCATGGTCACTTATCAATCCAAGGTGTAGCTTCATTAAATTTTTCCATGTAGTGAAGTTATCTTTCTTGAGCTTGGGAACTTCTCTCTATGACATCTTGATCTTCCTACTTCTAGTACCTTTTAAACTAAATAAGCAGATGGCTTTGATACCGGTTGTTAGAAATTCTTTGGAATAACTTTGAAGGGGGGGTGGGGGGTTGAATCAGTTATTCAAGGTCCAAATATCCTAATAAATTTTTTTCACTCAATACAGTAAGCCCATTAAATTGTTCATACATCCAAGCTTAGACTTTCCTACTTTAGCAAGTTACTATAAAATCAACATGCAATAATAACACATGAAAGATCAACACATAATATAGTGATTTACATGGAAACCTAATTTGGGAAAAATCAATAGTAACATGTTACTCAATTCTCACTCTTCTTAAATGATTCCCTATGAAAGGCCTGCCCTATTAAAGGTTACAACACACTATTAAATTTGACCTAGTTAAAGGACATAACCACCCTATTAGAAGTGGGCCTAGATATAGGACTTTAGAATATTCACTTGGAATGCCACCCTATTAAAGGGTTTGCAAATGGTTGTTAAACCAACCTAAGTCCATGGGATTTTACCATAACTAATACAATTGTTAGAGAGTAACAATAAGGGCTTTTGACCTAATACAAATCACAACTTAACTCATATATTTTAGATCTTAGTTAAGCTCATAACATTGCTTGGCTCTTAGTCTCTGTAGCTCTGATAGTGTATCCTCCTTTCAAGCTTTATCTCTTTGAGCCTCCATGCTCAATGTACCAGTGAAATCTCCTATATGGCCACTTATTGAAGTAGAGTCTCTATGCTCTATTATTTCTTCTTCTCAATACTTTCTCCTTGACATCCTTCAAAAACATCACAATTTGACACCCTAGCTACTCTTGCTTCTTAGCCTGTGACTCCTTAAATAGAAGTCTAGAAATTCTTTTTCCACTCAATTCTTCCCTTCTTTAATTTTAGTTTAAATGGATTAGGTACAATTCAACAAATCTAACTCATTTCTTGTTCCTTCTAGAAACATCATGAAGAATCCTCCTAAATTCGCTCAAATATGGTTTACCTAAAATTTTGTACCACTAGCTCATCATCATTATCTTGCATCTAGTTCACAAAATTCAAGGTAACAAACTTCTTGGCTTAGATTTGGTGAATCTTTAACTTTTCAAATAATGTAGTAGCTTGGCACTATTGAAATTCTGGTGCTCGATACATGCTATGTTACTTAGCACCAACTACATTTTACTGATGCTTGGCACCTATTGTGGATTTACTTGGAATCAACTAAATTTTTTGATGCTCAGCACCTGTTAGTTTTCTTGGCACTTGAACTTTCTCAACTCCTTGTGTATCACTTGGCACACACTAGATTTTTCATTTTCTTGACACTAACTAAATATTTTCTCAACATGAACTAGTTTTCTTGACACTTACTAATGAACTTAGTCAAGCTTCACAAATAGCCTTATTACAACTTATACTTCTAAAGTTTATAGTTGTGTCCACCCTCTATATCTTCAAGTATACTATCAATACATCATTTTACCATTGTCTTAATTGATCCTTGTACTTCATTACAAAATGATAACTAAGCATTTTTCTTAGGTGCTTTTGTTACATCTTGTTGATTAAATCCTCTTCATCAATCAACTAAGTAATAGTACTTGGATCTTATAAGAAATTATCATTTTAGAAAATAGAAGGTTTGACATTAGTGGCAAAACAATGATTGAAAATATTCTTTATCAATAATCTTCCTTCTTCAATAATAATCTTTTCAATTAGATTTCCAACAAATGACACCCATGTTGCCTCGGTCGAGTTGTACTGGGTCAAGTATTGCTCAACCGAGGCTCCATAGTTCTCCCTAACTATGACAACCATTTATATAGTTACCCTAAATACCCCACAATTTGAAGACCAACCAAAAATAAGATTTTAGTAAGTTTCTTAGGCTTGGTGAAAAATTGTGAGGATAAAAAATAAATTTAATAGAGAAGAGCTTCCTCCTAAATGAAAGATCACTGTGATGATCCTTATTAAGTTCATCTTTCTCAAAGGTATATTTAAGATCATTCATTCCAATCAATTTTCTATGATGAATACATTTCATATAGGTATATAGTTCAATTTCTCTTTCTAAATTTTTTTTGTCTTTGGCTAAGTCTACCACTAAAGATTTATTTTATGTAAAGAAAAGATTCCCCTTCACTAGGCCTTATCATATTATTTTATATATTTTATCCGAGTCTCATATTACAAGAAGGGTCTTGTTCTTCCATTCCCATTAAGCTTAATAAACCTAGTTTCACCCATATGTATTCTTTGGACAAATATCCTGTTAGTTTTTCCTTCATTGGGACCACCTATGTCAATCCTCATAGAAACACTAATTACAAAGATCTAGGTTTTGAGAACCTAAGAAATGACATGGTTGATCTTATTGAAGACTTTAACTCCATGTATTATATGAATCTAGTGTGGACTCCTGAGAGCTCAATTATTAATTCCTCTACATTTTCTAGTTTCTCCATTCTGCTAATATTTGAGTGAACTATCCTGGAAACCTAGATATTTAAAAAATCTTAGCCCCCTTCAAGAAAACCAAAAATCCTAAAGGTTTCTATTAGTTTAAAATCCTAGGAAGGAAGGTATACAAGCTTTATTCTTTTTACAAAGGTAGAATATTGTGTGTAAATGGCTTATCCACCAACTTCAAATTGTTAGGATAAAAAATAATAGGTTAGAGGTAGTGGATGAAGTGGAAAATAAGATGGTAGATTGTACTAAGTGCAAAGGTGATGATATTTTTGAGGATATTTTTGAGGATTTTGGTCAAAAAAAATAAAAATTTGGAGGTAACTAAGGATCAAACAAACTACAAAATTAGATTCCCTATATACATGAGAAAATGCAAATGAATAATATCTTGGCCAACATGAAGGTTAACTAGAAAAGACCAATTTCTCTTTCACTTCTATTGAGGTTGAGTTGGAGGAAAGAAAACAAAAAGTAGATTGATTGTTTCAATATGGATCTCAAGGGGGAGATGGGATTTAGGGATTATTGGGACTCAAAATTGAAGCCTAAATTTTGAGAACCATTGATGAAATTAAGCCCTATAAATGCTTTTTGATGAGTTTGTACCCAATTGTACTTTTCAGCCCCAAGAGGTGTTCAATGTTTCTAACACCTTTCATTTAGTACATATATGCATTCCATGAAGACAAATTGCCATTTTGAGTCATTTTGTGAAGTCCTATTTTGAGCAAATTCCAAATTTGCATTTTCACCAAATGTCAAACAACGATAGGAGCCTATGTTTGCAACTGAATATCTCAACCCTAGTAATGTTTCATGACACACCACTTTGGGAATGTCTACTATCCATACCAAAGAACCTATGTTTCATATTTCAAGTTTTTTTGAGTCTACTTCAGTAGGTTTTGAATCCCTCAAATTTGGTCATTTAACGTTGTCATGCTGATGCACTTAGTTCTGAATTCTAGGAAGCCTTGTTTGATTTGCTATGACTTTGACCCAGTTGGAAAAAAAGATTAAATTCCTTTTGTATTTCATTTTAGAGGTTAGAGAAATGCTACATTTCAATTTTGAGCTTATGACGAATCTGTTTGATCATTTTCAATCATGATTCCAAATGCAATTTCTATCCTTTTACTAGTGTCAAGAAGTGTGTCAAAACCCATGTTTGTGATGTCATATCTCAAAATTAGTAATAGGTGAGATTGACTAGATTATACCACTATTTTTTACTCTAAAAAGACTTTAAGTGTGCCAATTTTCACATCTTGACGAATCCATTTGCACACTTTCCTAGGTCAATTCCATTTGCAAAAAATGCTTTTCTGCTAGTGTTTCCAATCTGTAAATTCTGAGTAGCCCACTTTGATTGCTTGCAATTTGCATATTTTTATTCATCATGAGCCAAAATCCTAGATTTATATTTTCCTCATGACAAAGAACCAACACCCCAGTTTTTGTTTCCCCAAGTGTCAGTTTACATAGTTTCTGAAGCCAAATCCAAATGTAAATTATGTTTTATTGAGATGTTTACTTGCAGGTAATTCTGAAGGGGTAACATTGACAATCAATATCTTTTGACCCTAAATTCATCATGAGATGAGATTTGGAATGGTACAAGAATGTGGAATAGAGAATCAGTGTATCATATTTCAGAGTCTAGTTAGGTGTTTAGATCAGTTTTTAAAGCTAGTCAAAGGACCTCTTGACACTAAGTTGACAGTTTGCAAAAAGATGTAATGTGAGCTTTAAATTTGTATTTAGTGGTCATATTTATTTTTAAATCAGTGCCATATGGTGAATGAGTCAGTTTTTTAGTTTAGTTGTTCGAAAATAATGTTTTTTTAAGCTAGACCCACTTTGGGGTTTGACTTATTCCATTAGATTAATAAAGATTGTGTCCAAATCTAAGTCTTAGAAAGTGAAATTAATATGGAAATAAAGAGAAAATTTGACAAAAGACCCTTCAATTTCCTAAAAGTTGGAGAAATGTATACTAAAACATATGGCACTAACATGTTGATAAGGGTGGAAGAAAGTTCAGTGGCTCATTTAGGCAATAGTTTGTACTACATTACCTAAGGAAGAAGAAATATATATATGTGGAAAATATTGGAGAGAAGAATTTGGATGCCAAAATAAGATTGTTGATTGCTAATAGAAACATAATTGGTAGGCCTATGGCACAATGACCATGGGAAAAAAATTGTGGTGTTGGTTATGGAAGTAACTATGGAGGGTTTGGTTCCACAACAAATTATAATTCAAGCTATGGTGCTATGACATGATACAATTTAGAATATGGTTTTGGTATGTATGGATTAAACAATATGTATGTCAAATTGGGAGGTTCAAGTTATGGAAGTACAATGGGAGGATCATATGGTGGTGGTTTTTATGGGAAAATGTACTAAGGATGTGGTAGCATGAATAAATATGGGTGGAATGAATAAGAAAAGCATCTTGGTCCATCGATTTGGCAGCTAGTTGCCGATCAATTTAATGATACTTTGTTTGGCAAGAAAATAGAGCAAAGTGAAACCCATGTTGGAAGGGAGCAAAACAAGAATTCCATATATTAAAGAATATATGAAAAGAAAGCTAGGTCTTATTTTGCATTCTTTATGCTGCTTCTTGCCATTTTTCTCCATCGACTTGGATACATTGGAGATTAAGACATGATAAATTAATTTTTTGATTGAGCAATATTGATTTACAAGAACTTCAGAGTCATTTACCATTTCAAGAAATCTTTGTATTTGAGTTTGACCCTCCAAAATGTTCTATTGGATGATTTGCAATGCTTTCAACACAGGTTAGTGTTATTTCTAGATGAAGGTGATTCCCTCACATTTCATGCAAGTGAATTGAGAGTTATGCAGGAATGGGATAAAAAGAGGGGGAGATTTTGTCTGTGAAAAGACATTGGAAGTCTAAGACTAATTCTTTGTTTAGCCAATTTTTATGCTATGTGAAGCATTTGAAATGTTTCAAACCCTTGTGACAATTATTGTACAATTTTTGCAATGTAATGAGAAAGGGAGCCCATGTCCCATGAGCTAGAGGAAGTTAAAAGTAGGGGATTAGCTCACATGCATTAGGAGGATCTAGCATGCAAACAGAGGTTGTAGCATACAAACAAGCTCCCTATTCACATCAAAGAAAGGGAGAAGTTCATGCATAAGGCAGCAATGTGATCATAGGAGACAACATTTTTAGAGAAAGGAGTGACCAATGAAAAGTAGAGGAACAACACATGCAAGGACTGGACTCCATGCAAGGAAGTCACTAATCCAAGCCACGACATGATGATGGGCATTAGGAACTAGTCAAAGAAAGCCACCAAGTGGCAGTAGATAGGTGAGAAAGGCATTGCTAAGAAAGCCCTATGCCGACAAAGTAAAGCTATTACACATGAAAGAAATCCACGCCATCAACAAGAAATACACACATCATTAAAAAGAAGGCCATCAATGCATTAAGGAGACCCTATGCAAACAAGAGGACAACACAATCAAAATGATATATCCCACATTCACCATGGGATGGAATTATAATAGTTTAAATACAATTCTACACCAAATGTGTAGTGTCTAAAGACAAGAGCCTTTTGAAAGGCTACTTGTGTTAGGGCCCTCGTGGACAACTTGGACATGGTTGATAGATGGAAAGTCACCCAAGAAATATTTTGAACAAAGAAATCCATGAGCTGATGTGGTGAGATTCACTTAGATCGCAACATGTGTTTGCATCGGAGGGCTGGCACATGCCCACAAAATAGAATTGCCCAATTGATAAGGAATGCGAGATTTTTGGAGAGCACCACATGGTAGTAGGCCTGACTATTGGTGACATTGAAGATGCAAGTTTCAGACCAATAATAGAGTGCCATGTGGTGATAATGTGGAAAGTAATTTGACATGGTAGATGATGCAATGATCGAGCAACCAATGTGAGACTACCACCTAGTGCTCGGTCAAAGAAGGGTTGACCTCAAATGGAGACATAAGGGAAAAGACTAAAATAATTTTGAAATGTCAATTTTAAAATACTATCTCAAAGTGGCATGTTCACACACATTTAAATGCAAATAGGTATAAAGCTAAAGTTTATACTTTAGGACATTTTAAAAATTTTTAAAAATGAATTTGTAGATCTAAGTTATAGAAGGGGAGTGAGTTTCAAATAGACTTTCAGGGGGTTCTTGGTACGAAAATATAGTGATATTATATATCATGAGAATTGAGAAAAGATGAACTTTTTGATTCTAAGGTTAGTTTTCACACAAGAGGCAGCTTGTTCAAGCTACAAGAGGTTTTTTCCTAGATTCCTAATTTGCAATTGTATTTTGGTGTCAAATTTTAAGACTGATTTCTGGCATGGAAATGACCCAAATGTGGGTAAAAGATAGTAAAAATGCAGTTGGTGTTGATTTTGGTCCCCATTATTTAGTATAATCCCAAGGTTTTACCAACATTTCATGATTTATTTTAGATTTTTGGTGACACAAAAAATTTCATCATTTCAGTAGAGATATTTTCAAATCAGTAACAAGATGATGATCAAAACCATATCAGATTAGATGGGTAGAAAGAAGAGAGAGGTTATTCAGTTGTAGGGGATGGAATTACAAGTGGACACACGTCATTCTAAGATCAGATTTGGGAATTCATCTTGGTTTATATCTTTCTTTCTTTCATCCACTGTAGGGGTTCCAGTTTTCAATGTGAAATTGGTTGGTTCCAATCTTGAGTTTTCTCAGATCTAAGATACCATTCTTTAGCAATTTCTTCTTGTATGAATAGTAGTAATGAAAAGAACATAGATACTTCAGATCTTTTAGGTGTTTCTATGTTTTAAATTTTAGGCATATGAATGTGTTATTTCAAGGAAATCAATATAGAGAACAATAGGTGTTGAGTTTCATCTTAAATCTTGTCTCCTTTACTAGTAATCTTCAATATTTTATGATCTTTGAACAAAGAGCCTAGGTCATAGTTGTAGTCCCTTAAGGCTACATGTTGTTTCATTGTTTCTTATAATTCAAGGAGTTATATAAATGCTTTAGGGAAATCGATAGGGTTTCAAGTTTATTGCGGAGGATATCAGGTAAGAATGAGATTTAGATTGAACACAGATGTCTATTTACAAGATGAATAGATAGATCAGATATCTAAATATATGAATAGGTATCAGGTATCCATATGTGTGTGTTTGATTCATGGAATTTTCAAATGGTTGAGGCATTGATTAGTTATAGGATCACTTGTTCATGCTGCTACATATTTGACATTTTTTTGAATTCAACATCATTAATCAATTGTATTTCCCTTTCATGTTGAAGAGTTGAATAGGATGCCCTCACTCAACTTTTGCATTTCATAGAGTTGTAATTTTCTACTGCACTTCTTTGTTATTACATAAGTCATTAGGAGATATAAGGGTTAAATCTACTTAATAGATTTAGGAGTATGTTTTTGCATTGGTACCATATTGATTGAATTTGATTTCCACCCACCTAGATTTTGCAAAGCCTAAAGTAGACTAAGAGTCAAGCCTTATAGTTGGCCTAGTATTTGAAATGACATGTTGAAGATGGGTGTTAGCTACCCCTAGATATGTCATATTCTCATTGGGGTAATTTTGAATCCTATAATGTTTCAAAACACCAACATAGATTGTATGTCTTCTCATCCTCCAAAGCATGCCTCCAAAAAAATGATAAGAAATTGTATTAGCTAGCTTTATTTATTGATCTATTGGTTCTTTTTGTCAACTACTAGCATGATGATCTAGTTTTGGGTTTTTTTTTTTTTTGTTTTTCTAGTCTTTAGTTTCTTCCATTTGGTTAGCTATTTAAATTGACTAATGGTGAATTATATTTTTGTCATCTCTCAGACTTGATGTTATTTCAAGTGTTTGTTTCAAGCCTTATGGTAGTTGAATTAATCAAAACATGTTACAACAACCATCATGAAAGCATTTTTAAATTATTTTCATCCTTTAATATAAATTAAAGTTATTGCATCAACACTTGAGCTCACATTTAAATAGCATGACATAAATAAGGAATATGACTAAAATGTTTCAACTTTGGATCTAACCTTTATTAGTCTATACAACATGATTTTAATTCAAGAGTGTTTTAATTCTATTTCATAGTTAATTGGGAACTTAGGATTTTACTTATGAAAAACCCATTAATCGAATAGTTTCCTCTATTATTATGTCTAGGTATTAGGTTTAGAAGACAAATTTTGTATCAGATTAATAAAGAAAAGCCCCACCAATTGGATTTTTGTAAACCAAGGCCTCTATTGCCCTAGGTAATGCAACCTTGAAAATTTATGATAGAATATTTTTGGGGATATTTGAGTATTATATTGACTATAGAAACCTTATCCTAACCACATCTATTTTTAGGGATCAGGGTTACCCTAGGTAATATAATATGCCTTGTTTCAACCAAAATTCCATACATAGGTCCCCTTTTGTATTTTCTTCTCATATCTATAGTCATCATCTATTTATATGTTTTATGACTTCTATATGTTGAATATCCTCAATTTTTTTACCCTTAATCCTAATCCAACATCCAAATCATAATTTTTTAATATAAATTTTTAGCTCATAAAAAAGAGCTATTCAATTCACTTTGTGCAATATACCTTGAGCCAAGTGGAGCTACTCTCTTTCAAATGTAATAAATAAAATAAAGTTTATTTCCTAATATTCATGCACAAACTAGTGAACCCTAATTTCACACATTACAAAACTTTAAACTAATTGACAAGAAATTGTGCATGAAACTAAATTCATTTCCTCTTCATATAATCAACTAAAGTAATAACTACAACACTCTTGAAAATAAATAAAATTCTAGTATAGTAACATACATATTCAAATGTCTTTTTATAGCTCTAAGAATCTTTTAATTAGGGTAGATGAAGGTTTTGAGTGGGCATTAGACAGTCCAATCTCTCTTCTTCTATTCAAAACCAAGGAAACCATGTTTCTTTAAAAGTCTTCTTTGCATTTTTAATATCTAAAATTCTTTGAAATAGTTTTGTTTCAACACTATGTCAAAGAGGAGCTAAATATAGACACCTAAATTTGATTACACCATTAGGTAATCTTAATTAGTCATCTTCTAGGACATTATTGATTAAATATTTATTATTTAATTAATTAATTGTCATCCTCTAGTTAATTAATTAATTTAAATAACTATAGTCTAAATTGATAAAATCAAATGATAACCCAAAATAAACCTATCAATTAGAACAAAATTCCTCTATTAAATTAAATAAATCCTCAAATCTATCCCACATCCCCCTCTTTATTAAAGAAATCATTTAATAGATCATCTTAACCCTTAAAACAATCCTTAAATACTACCATTACCCCCCATTCACCAATGCTAACCTCACTTAGCCTACTAACTAACCCATCCCATCAAAGCTAAGCCACTTACCCCCTAAGCCCCATCCTAAGCTAAGCTTAATCCCACTCCTAAACTTGTGCACAACTTTAATCAAGGGTTAAGACTTGCTAAACCAAGCCAAAGTCAACAAGTCCTTGTCCTCTTCCATCCCTATCTAAGAGCATTAATGGCTCTTTCATGCCATTAATGCCTCTTACATCCTTCTTACACTCTCATCCTTGCTTATTACTCCCCTTGACCCTCCATTTTCACCATCCAATCCCTTGTAACACTTGTCACAAAGCTAGAGCCCTGAACAAGTACAATCCATGTGCTCCCCTTTCAAAGCATCCTAGCCCTTCCTCACCATTCTTGCATCCTTGCATCCCAACCCTCCATCTCATTACCCCTTGGCCTACAAATAAAGCCCTTCGCTCTCACAATCCATATCAAATTTCATGCAAATTTAGAATTCCTCACTAACCACTTGATCACACTCATTTCAAACAATCACCATGCTAACATTCATGGAAACATCTATTATTGAAACCCTCACCCATCTACATGATTGAAAAAACACCCCATCCTTTGAAGGTTGAGGACAATCGAGAAAACATCTCTCATAGTTGGACACATTTATGTCATCATAGGTCACACCTAGGGAGCTTACCATTCTTGATTTTCCTTCCTTCTTGGTATACACCTTGTCTTATTATAAGTGTTTACTAGTTTAGTTTTGTGAATGCTTGTTGTTAATCATTAGTATTCCTTTTGCACTACTAAATTCGGTGATACATTTTGGAATGCCTAGTGGGAGCCCACATTTGGATCATTCCAATCATGTTTTTGTGCTTATTTTCTTAACTAACCAAACTAATATATTGCTCTTGTTTTTGTATGTAGTTTATTTCTTAATATTGTTTGTAGGTACCAAGATCCCCAATAGGAAGTGTGCTCCCAACCATCCAATAAAATTCTTGTTAAAACACCTTGCAAACACCCTATATTTGTGATCACACTACTATAAAATTTTGAACCCATAGCCATGAAATTGCCATCTTTTACTAGCAAGAATGTGAACCCACGAGGGTAGGATCATGATTTGTTTGTAAAACTCCTCCCCATCATTCCCACTAACCAATATTCATGCAAGAACACAAGTTTTTACTAGCAAGATCATTGTAAAAACCTATGAGAATGCTTGACCAAAATAGCCAAGCTCTAAAATCTAGTTTTATCTTTTCTCCCTCAATCCTACAAATACACTTGCTAGTGAGAATGCCTTCCATAAACTTATAGGATTTATCTATCACTAGATCACACTATAAGTACTTTTTTTTTCAAGCCCCACTTTTTCTATGTTTTTACCAGTCTCTATATGACTATCCCATGCCATTTGAGTGCATTCTCGCACTGTGGGATTGCTATTCAACTTTGTGCAAATTTTGTTTATGTAGGATAGGGGTTATTCTAAGAATAGGGGTTATTTTAAGCATAGGGATTATTCTAATTATTTTTATGCCTATGAAAAAGAACAAAAAAAGTTGATTTTTTTCCCCATAGTTAAGCTTTGATTTTGGGGATTTTTGGGTAATGTTAATCAAGGTGATTTTTTTTGCAGCATTGCATATGATAAAATTCTAGAAACACCTAACCATTTTTTCTTACAAGTTTTCTTAAAGTTTTATTTCTTTTGGATAAATGAACTTGTGTCATCTAATCATTTGTCCTTTGAATGATTGTTGCAATTAATATCAAAATCCAAATCAACTCTTAAATGCATTTAAAAGATAACATTACACATACCATCTTGAGTGCCTAAATCAATTGGACAGTTTTTTTTTTTTGAATGAATGTTGCTCAAATCAATCTTGAATGCCATGGACTAACATAAAGATTTTATTGAAATGCATGATTCAAAAAAGAAAAACAATCTTGAATGCCATGGATCAAATAATCATTGCTATAACTCGCACTTCAAAATGAGCATAAATTTTTTTATCAATCTTGAATACCTAAAAATCAATGAACATTGCATGATTTGACATACGTAAATGATGCTTGATTTACTTGTGTTGGTGAAATCTAAATTTTTATCATGTTCATGATGTTGTCAAGTTGGAAAGAACATTGTATGTCATAAACACATGTGTCTTCAATAGTAGATTACAAAATCTAAATAATCAATTGGAAAAGAACATCTTTTAAACCCAAAAGCACTTATGTGGTCTTGATTTACACAATTTTTTGAGGCCTTCTTGGGGATTTCATCACTCCTTGGGACAACCTCAATTCTAGTGTTCTGGTAGAGTATAAACATCAGGAAGTGAATCACTCTTGGATAAGCCCCAAAGAACTTTATACCTTTGGGAAGTGAAGCTAGAGATTTGGGTTATTCTCTCCTCCTAGTTGTGTGGCATTATTTTCTTTCATCTATAGATTTGGGCCTCATGTACCTTGCATATATTGAAGACACCCCTAGCTAAGCTTGTATATCCTAGTAAAACCTTATAGGCTTATTGATATGTTTGAGATGATTTAGTGTTCTAGAACCATGCCCATGTTTCAAAAAAAATCAAGTCCTTTTGCTAAAAAGCTCACTTATATGTTCTATGAGACAATTATTAGCAAGTCCATTCACAACAACCCTAACTCTAGTTTTCTTCACTTTATCCATTGGTAAATAATTCAACCTAAATGAAAGGCATACTTAGCATAGTCACTACCTCATCAAAGATTCAATAAAGCTTCCAAAAATAAATTTTGTCCTTTGTTTCTTTCCTCTAGTATCATCATTCCTAAGGTCATCCATGAAGTCCTCTTTTTCTCTCCATTTCCTAACTAGTAGAGCTCCAACCCTACACAATTCATCACTAAAAACATGATACCGCAATCCTATTATGAGTTTGGTCATCTCACCTTTTCTCCCGCTCCATACTATTCCAATGATGATGAAGATCATGTCAATTATAATGGGTATATTGAAAGCCTTAGAGAGATTGTTCCCAACATCCTCCAAAATCCAAACATTCCTCTATGCATGCCCACTAGTACTCCTTACCATGCCTTTGACAAGGGAAATCATTATTTAAATCATTGACACCTCCTTCCTATATTGTGCTCTCATATTCATCTTATACACCAATCATATCTCCATCTTCCTCCACCTTCATATCTCGGTCTCCACCATTCTAGAAAAATTCTAGTAGCTACATCCCTACTCCAAAACCACCATCCCAATATCCTCCAAACAACTTTCCAAATCCTCCAACCAATCCTAGTCATAGAATGCATCACCCTAATCTCCTTACTCTTCCTAGTCCAACAGACACATCTCCAAGGAATTTTACAAGGAAACCCAAAGAAAATCCATCTCCTACACCCATCATTCCTCTAACATGATCCTATCACTATCATCCATATTTCATCCACCCCATTTATCAAACCCCTTCCCTCTCATACCTCCCATCCATAAAATCCCTCCAAATCATATCTACATCTCATCTTCCTAGCATTAACTAAATTACATTTAATAAACCTAAGGAGCCCCTCCCCCACCAACCCATCCCCATTGAAGAAACTCCCACCCCTCCATATACCCCACTAAAGAAACCATTTATACTTCTCCTACCATACCATCCACTCCAATCCAATCCTGTCAAGATCTAGTCCAAAAGCATGTTGAAATATCCCATGACACAAAAGAAGATCCCACCATCCCACTTATTCCCCTACATGATCAACTTTTTCCATTCACTCCATCCAAAGAGAAGTTGCCAACCCCTCCATATTTGAATCCTACCATCATACCTACTCCATATCAAGATTCATTTCCATCAACCCATCCAAATCAAGATCCTATCCTTCCATCTCCTCTACTTCACTACCACACATCTCCTCTAATCCATGGTGAAAGATCCATTAAAGAAGAACTAACTATCATATCCAAAGCTTTGAATCCTTAAACAAGTAATGGACTCACATATTGTGTTCCAAATAATTATCATATTCAAAAAATAAATAAAAGTGAATCTCTAGATGTTTGTATCCCTCCTATCCCTGCATGGTCCAAAGTCCTTCCATCTTCATTCCAAATTTACACTCCATGTTGTTCTACATCTATTTTGGGCCCTTATCCTACTACTTCTTTCCAACCCTCTATTTTGGGTCTATATATCCCTTATCTAAATTCTCCCACCCTTTTCATCCATTTTGGGTCCCTATATACCTAATACACATCCTTTATCTCATCCATCTATGTTGGGACCTACTCCTTCCTCACTTACATCTATTTTAGGTCATTATCCTTCTTTCCCTCCATCCATTTTGAGCAATTATATGTATCCATATCACATATTCCAATCCATCACTCCATTTCCTCAAATCCACAAGCTAGACCATCAAAGGCACTCATCCTATTATCCCCTCCAACCTTCAACTTCTATCATTCCATTCATCATTTCCCCATATTCCCATGCTCTTGTTCCCATACCATGGCTAATAGAAGAATATTGGATGCCAAAATAAAAAAGCATAAATCCACAAATATCCAAGTATTAACATGTCCCATCTACAATACATGTTTTAGAAGAGAAGCATTGAATCCAAATCAAAGAAAAGGTTAAAAGGCCACAAAGGCCCAAGCTGCAAAAGTAAAAAATGATGTGGATACCTAGGATACTCATAAAAGATATGCATCTCAAATTCAAACCTCAATTGGCATCCATTCTTACTACTCAAAAAGACTCATTCATTCATACTTTATCTAGATCTCCATATTTACATCCTTCATTCCCCCTAGTCCACTTTTATTCCTTATAGTTCTTATCCTAGATTTCCAATCCTCCATCTCCCAACTTTACTATTAGTCTATATATTTATTTTCCTCCATTTTCTCCTTAATCTCATTCAAAACCATCTTTCCCTCTACGACATCTCCTCTCAAGATGTGTTCCAATGATGATCTTTCTATTTCCCTCTTCCATTTACCGACAAGTCTCATGTCTTCCCACCCCTTATCTACAAACTCTCACCCACCATTCCACTCATTTAATCCAATCCTTTTCCATCCATCATACCAACATCTATGAGTAAAAATGCTTCAAGAAAGTAAAAGACTAAAAAAAACATGTCCAATCATAATTCAAGTGCCTTGGACAAGTACCATGATGAAAACTTGGTGAACAAGCATCATGCATAATCCCTTTATCCAAATGCTCTACATACTATAGGACAAGTTCTAGAACCCACCATACCCATCTTATCCCACCATACCAACCACATCTTATTCATTTCACCCACCATCCTCCTTCAAATCTTGATAAAAATAATGTCCACCACCAGATACATACTTTTTTTTCATCCTTTTGACATCCATTTCCTATCAAAGTTTGAGTCCACCTATCCTTGTCCACCCATTCTGTCATCCATACAATCCAGCCATTGACCTCATCCACCCATCCTATTTACCATCTACATCATTAACCTTTCACATCCTAGCTTCCATCTATCTCCCTCATCCTCTTGTTGACTAATCTTCCATCCTATCCCACCCCTTGTAAAACCTCCTCGAAAAAAACATATAATAACTAGGGTACTATATTCCTTGGAGGCTATGACATAACCATCTTTCCATCCCCCCATTCTAGCCCTATTTTCATCTTATCATTTGGAAAACTACTCATTCCATTTTCTTCTATCCTAGCACTTCTCACCATCTCTCCATCTTTCCATCACTTGGTATAGCCCTTTTCATTGGTATATAGCTATAGGCCATCCCCAAATATCCCAATATCATCCATTCATATCCTAATGTTTCTAGAAATCTACCATTAACTACACCATCCCATTGCACATCTTTTGACTCATCCAATCACATTCTTAACACTTATGTCTGACCTTGTTGTATGCCTTGGTCACACCCCAATCATCATCATTGGGATCCATCCTTCCCACTCCTTGTCTTTAGGTATATCATTCCCTTATCCATATCACCCTATCCATCCTCAATCCCCAAAACCAATCGACCCCTTTTCTTCCATCCTTGCACTTCTCACCATATTTCTATCTTTCCATTGCTTGGTACATCCCTTGTCATTGGTATCTAGCTCTAGGCTATCCCCATATACCCCAATGTCACCCATTCATATGCTAATGCTCCTAGAAATCTACCATTACCTACAACATCCCATTGCACATCTTTCAACTAATCCAATCACATTCTTAATTCTTTCACCCACCTTGTTGCAAGCCTTGGTCACACCCCAATCATCATCATTGGGATCCATCCTTCCCAATTCTTGTCTTTAAGTATAGAATTCCCTTATCCATATCACTCTATCCATCATCAATCCCCTCTATCTACTCCTCTTGAATTTTTTAGCTATCCTCTCATCTTGAACTTTTTATCCACTATCTCCTCATCCTAAGATTTTTACCCCCACTATCTTCTCATCCCAAAATTTTCATCTACTATCTCCTCATCCTAAGCATTTTACCCCCACTATCTTCTCATCTCAAGCTTTCATCTGCTATCTTCTTGTCCTAAGCTTTTCATTCACCATCTTAAGCTTTTTACCTACTATCTTGTCATCCTAAGCTTTGCATCCACTATCTTAAGCTTTTCACCCGCTATCTTCTCATCCTAAGTTTTTCATTTGCTATCTTAAGCTTTTCACCCACTATCTTCTCATCCTAAGCTTTTCATCTACCATCTTAATCTTTTCCCCAACTATCTTCTCATCCTAAGCTTTTTCACCCACTATCTCTTCATCTTGACCTTTTTATTTGCTATCTTCTCATCCCAACCTTTTCTTCCCCTTTATCTACTCCTTCCAATGTTTTCCTCTATCTCCTTATCCCATGATTTTCCTCTATCTCCTCATCCCAGATCTTTCATGCACTATCTTCTCATCTTGTGCTTTTCATCTACTATCTTAATATTTCCATCCACTATCTTCCCATCCTAAACTTTTCATCCCCTCTATATACTCATCCTGAGGTTTTAATCTATCTCCTTATCCTACACTTTTCCTCTATCTCCTTATTCCTAGCTTTTTATCTACTAATCTTCTCATTCCAAAGCTTTTCATCCACTATCCTATCATGTTGAGCCTTTCTATGGGACTCCCTTGTAAATGCTTTTATTTTTCAACTATATATTCCTTGCGTGTTATTTATTAACTTTGTACAATTGTATATCTCTCATATCTTCGTGTCAGTTCATGCTTGATCATAATTTGCAATTATCTTAGTTAGGTGCTCTAAGTCAATCCTTTGTATGAGATCCCTTGTCATCAAAATGTTGTCCTAAAAAGTTTTGATTGCATAACTCATTCTAGTCCTCAATATTACTAATAGATCATTTCTTGATGCATCCTTCCTCTCATGTGATCTTGGTTTGTCAATATCCAATCCTACCAATATCTTTGGCAAAAGGTTAATTTTTCATGGATTTACATTTTCTTTTTAGGATTTCAATTTTTCTTCTTAAATTATCTCTTCCAAGTGATTTGGGTTTCTCCCTCCTCAAAGTCATTACAATCTTTTATATCATGGTGTGCTCCGAATGGGATAGTTCAAGAGCAAGGTTTTGATCAGGTCACTTTCATCTACTTTTTTTCTACTTGTGAGTCAGTTAGATATGACCCTTGCATAGTCCAAACACATGATCACTTGTAGTTACTTGGTGCACTCGAGAAATATTGTTTTCTTGTGGGTTACCCAATATTGTTTCCACACTAATTCTTCCAAGATTCATTTGTGATGTTGGGGCAATCCTTGCATGTTTGTTTCACATCAATCCTATGTAATATTGGTGCAAAGCCCTTGATGTTCTCTATAACCTTGGCATATCCCCAATATTCCTATATCAAAATAAGTTCTCAACTACATGGTGGTGCTCCCCTTTGGACTACCCCCACACTCAAGCTCTAATGGATTATCTAATACTTCTATTCTATCCAAGTATCCCATCCTATCCAAACATCCCATCCTATCCAAGCATCGCATCCTATCAAAACATCTCATCCTATCCAAGGATCCCACCTAATAAATCCTAGAATATTAATCTAGCCAATATTTCAATCCAATAGTATCTAATCATGCATCAATCATAATCATAGCTCTTATTTGAGTCATCACCAACGATAATCCTAGAATCATAATCTCCCCAACCTACCATTTTTCAAATCACTTCCCTAGGTTCATTTAAAATAGCCAATCACACTCCCCCATCCCCATATAAATAGTGTTATTAACCATTAGTTATCCTTTCACAAAAGTTTTTCCTTTGTATCATTCTCCCATAGTGAGACTATGAGCTTCCTTAAACCTCCTCTCTTATGCACTTTGATTCTTGCTTGCCATAAATTCTTGTACTTTTCAAGATGTTGTCAACCTCTCTCCCCACCACCTTCTTAAGGGGGCATCACACAGTCTAGTTTCTCTTCTTCTATTCAAAACCAAGGAAACCATGTTGCTTTAAAAGGTCTTCTTCACATTTTTTATATCCAAACTAAAAAATCCCTCCTAAGCTAAGCCTAATCCCCCTCCTAAACTTGTACACAACTTTAAGCAAGGGTTAAAACTTGCTAGCCCAAGACAAAGTTAAGAAGTCTCCCTTATCCTCTTCCATCCCTATCTAAGAGCATTAATGGCTCTTACAAATAATTAATAAATCTGTCATACCTCTTACACACTCATTCTCCCTCATTACTCCCCTTAACCCTCCATTTTAACCACCCAATCCCCATGTCACACTTATCGCAAAGCTAGAGACCTAAATAAGCACAAGCCACGTGCTCCCTTTCAAAGAATCCTAGCCTTTACTCACCATTCTTCCATCCTTGTATCTTGACCCTCCATCTCACTACCCCTTAAGCTATAAATAAAGCCCTTCCCTCTCACAATCCATATCAACTTTCATGAAAACTTATAATGCCTCATTGACCACTCCATCAAATTTATTTCACACCATCATCATGCTAAAATCCATCCACACCTCCATTTTTGAAACCCTCACCCATCTATGTGCTTGATAAAATACCCTATCCTTTGAAGCTTGAGGACAACTAAGAACACATCCCTCAATTTTGGACACATCTATGTCATCATAGGTTCCACTTAGGGGGCTTACCATTCTTGGTTTTCCTTCCTCCTTGGTTTTCACCTTGTCTTATCATAAGTGTTTACTTATTTAGTTTTTTGAATGCTTGTTGTTAATCATTAGTATTCCTTTTATAGTACTAAATTAGGTGATACACTCCACATAAGAGAGATCATTAGGGTTTTGAGGATCCCCAAACTAGTGAGGTCTAACCCCCATCATTGTTGGAAATGAGAATAGAGTAATTGAGAGGGGGAGGGGGTGAATCAGTTATTACATAAACTTTCCATAGTCTCTAAGATGTTTTAATATACCCTTGATCTGATTAATAAAATGCTGAAACTTGATAATGCAGCAAATGACAAATATTAAGAATTGATATGTTATCATGCACAAAGCAATTTTGCAATTAAGAATGCAGGAGACACCAAATTTAACGTGGAAAACCAATATGAGAAAAACCACCAATGTAACTAGGTACTATTTTTCACTCTTTTGAAGTGAGCCATGTTAGGAGCCAACCCTGTTAAAGGTTACAAAAACACACTGTTAGGTGTGACCCTGTTAAAGGATTTAATCACCCTTTTAGGAGTGGCCTTGCTAGAGGTCTTTAGAACAATTCAACTGAATTGTCACCTTGTTAGAGGATTTATTGAATGGTTGTTAAACCAACTCGATTAAGAGATTTTGAATACACTGTTACAATGGTTAGAAAGAAACAATGAAGTTACCTAACATAAGGTACAACTTATCTTTGCTGATTGCAAATCTCTGTTATTCTTGACTGAATCCTTACTGATCAAATACAACTTTGCAGCTCCTTCAACACATCTAATCCTTCATCAGACTTTTCTCAACATTCACCTCTTCATACTATAATTTGCATTCATAACTTCCTTTTTTTTTATAATCACATACTTTAATTCATAACTTGAATGACCATATATACCTTTTAGATTATCTTAGTTGGCTCAAATCACTTACTAAAACAAACAATTACAACAGTCGGCTAAAAGTAATTAATTAGCAAATCCCTATACTGGCCGACCCTACACGGTGAACTTTGTTTAGAAGATAATTCCTGTGTTAACCGACTGAGCTCGGTTGATACAACGAACTTTGTGACAATCCTTCAATCGCCGGGAGAACTCAGTAAGTACTGAGTTTCTTGAGATAACTAAGTGAGCTCGATTGGAAACTAACCTTTGGAGACCGAGTGAAGCTTAGTTAACAATGAGTTTTCCATGATTCATTTGATGACAGAGTGAGCTCGGTGGAAACTAACCTTTGGAGATCGAGTGAAGTTTGGTTAACACTAACTTTTCACATTTCCTTCGTTGACCGAGTTAGCTTAGTTAACACTGTTTTCCACATTTCCTTTGATGACCGAGTTAGCTCGGTTAACACTGTCTTCCACATTTCCTTCGATGACCGAGTGAGCTCAATTGGCACTGTAAATTGTATTGCAGACTATCTGAGCTTGGTGAACTTGAGACTAATCACTAATATAACATTTGTGTGACATCAAGGAAAACATTATTTAACAATCTCCCTCTTTGGCATTGATGGCAACACAACATGTCATAACAGAAATGAAATTTTGAAAACAAGTTTAACAAGATAATAGACTTCTCCCTCTTTCAATAGTCTCCCTCTATTAAGGTACTTCATGGAAAACTTTTCAAAACTTCACAAATTTCAGAAGGATATGATAGTAAAATCTCTCCCTCTTTGACAACACATGCCAAAGATAATAGAAGTTAAGTGATTTATAATGTACCTTTAGTACTGATTCATATGCAATGATTTCTAATGAAACTACATCAACAGATAGATCTTCAATCCTGTATGCGTTGATGCATTACTAGAACTTATTTCTAGTGAACTTCAGATAGGGGAATGACCCCTAACTTACCTCTGAGATACAAAAATGCATCCTTAGGTAAAGGCTTTGTGAATATGTTAGCAATTTGTTCTTTTGTATGGACATATTCCAATCTGATCTCCTTGTCTTGTACCAACTCTCTGACAAAATGATATTTTATTGCAATATGCTTGGTCTTGGAATGCATCACTCAATTCTTAGATATGTTGATTGTACTAGTATTGTCACAGAACATGACGATTGGTTCTTTGATTTCCATCTTCATTCCTTGCAATAACTACTTAAAACAAACAATATTTGAATAGTTTACTAATATAGCAACATACTCTGCCTCTGTTGTAGATTGGGATGTACAATTCTACCTTTTGCTTGTCCAAGAAACCAATCTTTTTCCAAGAAAGAATGCTCCTCCACTTGTGCTTTTTCTGTCATCAAGGTTTCTTGCCCAATCAGCATCAGTAAACACTTTCAAATCCAAATTACCTCCAAATTTGTACCATAAGCCATAATCTTCAGTTCCTTTCAAATATCTCATTATTCTTTTGATTTCCATCAAGTGAGTTTCTCTTGGCTTTGCTGAAAATCTTGCAACAATACCAACTGCAAGGGCAATATCTAGCCTTGTATGAACTACGAATTGCAATTTTCCAATCATAGATCTATACAATGTTTGATCTACCTCTTTAGATTCATCATCTTTGGTAAGTTTCAATCCAGTACACATTGGAGTTCCAACAGGTTTATAGTCCTCCATACCAAACTTTTTCAATATCTCCTTGATGTATTTTGATTGAGTGATGTAGATGCCATTCTTATTTTGTTGAATTTGAGGACCAACAAAGAATTTTATTTCACCAAACATAGACATTTCAAATTCCTTGTTCATTTTTTCTAAAAATTCTTTGCAAAGATCATCATGTCTTGTGAAAACAGTATCATCTACAAATATTTCTGCCAGGACAATCTTATTATCTGGTCCTTCCTTTATATACAAGCTACTATTATCATTAGTTCTTTGAAAACCAATCTGAATAAGATATTTATGCAATCTTTCATACCATGCTCTAGGGGCTTGTTTCAAACCATACAGTGCCTTGTGTAATTTGCAGACCATGTTCCTTTTATCTGGATCAACAAAGCTTTCAGGTTGTTCAATGTAAACCTCTTCATCTAGTATTCCATTGAGGAATGATGACTTGACATCCATCTGATAAACTTTGAATCCTTTGTGCGCATCATATGCAAGTAAGGTTCTGACACCTTCCAATCTTGCAATAGGAGCAAAGGTTTCTCCATAATCTATGCCTTCTTCTTGAGAGTATCCTTTGCATACTAATCTAGCTTTGTTTCTGGATACCTTACCATCTTCAGTCAACTTGTTTCTGAATACCCACTTGGTTCCAATTACATTCTTATTTTTAGACCTGGGTACAAGATTCCATGTCTTGTTCTTCTCTATCTGTTCTATTTCCTCGTTCATTGCCTCAATCCAACTATTATTTGCCAATGCATCTTTAATGCTTCTAGGTTCAAAATTAGCAAGTAAACAAGTATTTTTCTTGCTTCTTGTCAAGGTTCCTTCAAATTTTTCTCCAATGATTTGATCTAGTGCATGATGTCTTCTGACATATTTAGCTAAAACAAGTTCTTTACCTCTTGAATGAGTTTCATTTCTATCTCCTTGTGTTTCAATTTCATGTTTAGGCTGTTCTGGCTCGGTAAGAATTGGCTTGGGCACTTTAGACTCAGTAGACACTTGCTCAGTAGTGTCTAAATATTGTTGTGGCTTGGTTTGAACTTTTTACAACTCGGTTACTGATGACTCAGGAGTTGAGGAGTCTTGAGTGAACTGTATGCTTGGTATAGTATCTGGTTCAATGTAAACAAATCTTCTATAATCTTCAAGTACCTTTTTTCTTTCTTCCTCAGATTTGTCTGCAAACTCATCAACTTTCGCATGTGCACTTTCTATGACTTTGTGAGTGGATAGATTTAAACATCTATATGCTTTGCTTTTGCATGAATATCCTAAAAATATTCCTTCATCACCTTTTACATCAAATTTTCCTTTTCTAGATTCTTTCAAAATATAACATTTTCTTCCAAATACTTTCAGATAACATACATTGGGTTTGTAGCCATACCATAATTCATAGGGAGTTTTGATTGAGTCCTTCTTCAACTGTACTCAGTTTAAGGTATGAACTATTGTGCTAATGGCTTCCTTCGAGTATTTGATAGCAATGTTCTTTTCTATCATCAGGGTTCTTGCACAATCTATGATGGATCTGTTTATTCTTTCAGCTATTCCATTTTCTTCAGGAGTTCTTGGTGCTGAGACTTGTCTTTTAATACCCTTTTCAATGTAGAAGTTGTTGAATTCATGTGAGATGAATTCATCACCTCTATCTGACCTTAAGCATTTTAGTCTTTTTCCTATTCCTTTTTCTACTCTTGCCAAATACCATTTGAATTTCTCAAATGCTTCTGATTTATTCCTTAGATACATGACAGTCATCATTCTTGAGTAGTCATCAACAAAAAGAATAAAAGACTTTTCTCCAGTATAGCTTTCTATTCCAATGGGTCCACATAAATCAATATGCACAATTTCTAATATATCTTCAGACTAATAGTTTTTACTTTTAAAACTAGTCTTACCCATTTTACCAATCTGACAATTCTTGCATAGACCAACCTCAGGTTTCTTAATGTTAGGAATTCCTCTTACTTTCTTGAATTTTCTTATTTTTACCAAGTTATCAAAATTGACATGACACAACCTTTTATGCCATAACCAACTTTATTCAATTTGAGCAATAAAACATGAGCATTCACCAAGTTCTAGATAAAACAAATTACCTTTAGTTTGGGTGCCAGATCCTATCAACTTTCCTTGCTCATTCAATAGTCTTGCTTTTCCATGCATGAATTCCACCTTGAAGCCAGTATTGAGTAACTGTGCCACACTTAGAAAATTATGTTTAAGACCTTCAACCCAATAGGCATTATTACATACAAGTTCTTTGGTTAGACAGATTCTTCTTCTTCCTTTTATGAAACAAGGTTCATTATTACCAAACCTTACACTGCCACCATCATAGTCTTCAAACTGATCAAACTTAGTTTTATCACCAGTCATATGATGTGAGCAGCCAATGTCTATAATTCATGTATCATTCTTACTTATATGAGAGACAAGTGCCATTTTATCTTCTTCATCACTATCAAAATCATCTTTAACAGCAATATAAACAATTTCATCCTCACTATTATCAGAATCTTTAGAATTTTCAGCCATGAAGCATGATTTCTTACCTTTTTTCTTGGATTATTTGAAGTCTTTCTTGCCATTCCATTTGTAATCTTTCTTTTCATCATTGTTTTGCTTGTTTGGACACCTTGCTGCAATATGACCAATTTCTTCACAAGAAAAATAGATTAGAGGAACTTTACCTTTGTATTTTCCTCTGCCTCTAGAGTATTTCCTTGCTAGTAGAGCTTCAATCACTTCGAGGTCACTATCTAAACTTTGGCTTGACTCATTTTCACTTTTTGACTGAGATTGCTTCTCCTTTTTTTTTCCTCTTTGAGTGAGAGCTTGGCTTGAAATGCTGATTCAATGTTTCTAGAGGCTGGAACATAGTTATCAAAGTTATCTAGTTCAAATGTAGTTAGTCTTCCAACTATGGCCTCAATATTTATCTAATGATTTGCTTCACACCTTCTTTCCTAAACTGTAGAAACTTTGATTGCATAAATAGGAAGCAAGGTTCTGAGAACTTTTCTTATAACTATTTCTCCTATGATATCACCTCCAGATGCTCTGATTGCACTCACACATGCTTTAACTCTTTCAACATACTTTGCAACGTTTTCATCCTCTTTCATCCTCATTTGATCAAATTGCCCTCTTAGACGTTTTGCTTTTGCTCTTCTTACATTTCATCTCCTCCATAGTCTCTTTTCGCTTGTTCCACATCTCAAAGGTAGCTGTGCAGTCCTTAATGTCATCAAATTCTTCATAACTAAGAGCGGATGCTATGTCTATCATCATATTGTTGTGAGTCTTCTTTTCAGAAATGTCATTGACAGACAATGTGCCAGGAGGTTCTTCATATTTTTCTTCAAGGTATTTTAGTCCAGTATCACCAATAGTAGCCAGATGAAGTCTCATCAATCCTTGCCATGCGAAGAAGTTATTTTTGTTGAGTTATGGAATTTCTCTTTTGTAAGACATCTTGATCTTTGAATTAGATCCTTGAAATCTTTTCTTGCAAGCACCAAAAGTTCTGATACCAATTGTTGGAAATGAGAATAGAGTAACTAAGAGGGGGAGGGGGTGAATCAGTTATTCCATAAACTTTCCATAGTCCCTAAGATGTCTGAATATACCCTTGATCTGATTAATAAAATGCTAAAACTTGATAATGCAACAAATGACAAATATTAAGAACTGATATGTTATCATGCACAAAGCAATTTAGCAATTAAGAACACAAGAGACACCAGATTTAACATGGAAACCCAATATGGGAAAAACCACCAATGTAACTAGGTACTATTTTTCACTCTTTTGAAGTGAGCACTATTAGGAGCCAACCCTGTTAAAGGTTACAAAAACACACTGTTAGGTGTGACCCTATTAAAGGATTTAATCACCCTGTTAGGAGTAGCCTTGCTAGAGGTCTTTAGAACAATTCAACTAAACTGTCACCTTGTTAGAGGATTTATTGAATGGTTGTTCAACCAACTCGGTTAAGAGATTTTGAATACACTGTTATAATGGTTAGAAAGCAACAATGAAGTGACCTGACATAAGGTACAACTTATCTTTGTTGATTGCAGATCTCTGTTATGCTTGACTGAATCCTTACTGATCAAATACAACTTTGCAGCTCCTTCAACACATCTGATCCTTCATCAAACTTTTTTCAACATTCGCCTCTTCATACTATAATTTGCATTCATAACTTCCTTTTTTTTTTTATAATCACACACTTTAATTCATAACTTGAATGACCATATATACCTTTCAGATGATCTTAGTCGGCTCAAATCACTGACTAAAACAAATAATTACAACAATTGGCTAAAAGTAATTAATTAGCAAATCCCTATACTGGCCAACCCTGCATGGTGAACTTTGTTCAAAAAATAATTCCTATGTTAATCGACTGAGCTCGGTTGATACAGCGAACTTCGTGACAATCCTTCAATCACCGGGAGAACTCAGTAAGTATTGAGTTTCCTGAGATAACCAAGTGAGCTTGGTTGGAAACTAACCTTTGGAGACTGAGTGAAGCTCAGCTAATGCTGACTTTTCCATGATTCATTTGATGACCGAGTGAGCTCGGTGGAAACTAACCTTTGGAGATCGAGTGAAGTTCGGTTAACACTAACTTTTCACATTTCCTTCGTTGATCGAGTTAGCTTGGTCAACACTATTTTCCACATTTCCTTTGATAACCAAGTTAGCTCCGTTAACACTATCTTTCACATTTCCTTCGATGACCGAGTGAGCTCGGTTGGCACTGTAAATTGTATTGCAGACTATCTGAGCTCAGTGAACTTGAGACTAATGATTGATATGACATTTGTGTGACATCAAGGACAACATTATTCAACAACATATTATAGAAATTTATTTGCATTTGAGATACTGTATATTTTGAGACCTTGTTATATGTTGGACTATTTTTTACTATTACTTAGACTATTTGATACTATAAGACATTTTATTTTATGGTATTTATTCATGATTTTAGAACTTATTGATGGTGTTTGATAATTATTTACATTCATGTACTTGGTTATTTTATTAATGAGTAGGATGTTATGTCTTAATGAAAATATTAGATGGACTATATATTTGAAAATCATGAAATATTGTAAAATGGACATATCATGTTTAGCTTGATTATGCTAGTATTATATATGGACAATGGTTTAGAATTGGAAAATTGTTCTTTGAAATTCAATTGGTAAATATTTTATGTTTGATTAATTTATAAATATAGAATTCATATAGGATTTATATATGAATATGATTCATTTTCTTTCACTACTAATATGTGGTTTGAGTGTGTAGGAAAAAACCATGGTAAAATGGAGAACCAAGACTATACCTTTGTATTAATCAAGAATGCCAAGGTCAGATCTAATGAAGATATCTTAACCTTGTTATAAATATTTTACTTTCTGAATATAATGTGAATAAGTGTGTTAGATTAGATTCCTTTTTGTGAATATTGAATTGCCACTCATAATCTTAACTATATATTTTATAGTGTCACTTGACACTTATGTCGTTATGTGTATAAGTGGAAATTTAGATTTATATATTGGCAAAAGACATCCAACCTAATTCCTAACCAATTAGAAATGTTTAAATTATATCCCCTTGCATAAAAATATCTTATGAAGGGTTTAATTAAATTAAATTTTGGATTTTAAGTTTAAGGTGACTTAAGAGGGATTTATTTGAGTCCTAGGGCGTTCTTTTAGTGAAATTGAGGTACCTACATGTTACTATTGACCTTATGGTCAAATAATTTATCAATTAGTGACCTAACACTTAGTTAGTTGTTCATAGTTTCTACTAACCTCCATATAAAGAAAGAAGAGTTTCTTGAGCATATGAGAGTATACCAAAACCTAGAAGAGGATATTAGCTACTACCAAGCCTATCAATTTCTACAAATTTCATCAATGTAATTGATGATATTTTTAGCATTAATAGAGCTCTGGTGTGTCTACCAAGTTTATTAATGTCTACCAAGTTGTAATGCATTAATGAAGTAGAATGAAGGTAGTGTTGATGGAGCTTCAATGTTGACCAAGTCTACCAATTTATTCAATATTCATTTAATAACCCAATACTAACTAAGTTCCTGCTACTCTAGAGTGATCAATGTGGATCAAGAGCTATTATCAACTGAATGCCAAAGTTTGCTAAGTCGACAGTGTTTTTGAGTGTCTGAATGTCACCTGAGTTGTCTTCAAAACTAAAGTTACAACAATAAGTTGACTTAGTGAAGACTATTTGAATTAGGTGTTGTAGCTGAATCCAAAAGGTAATTTACCGGATTGGTATATATGTAATACATCTCATCATATCCAAAGCATTGAAGTGAATCAAGAAAGAAGTAATATTAGTGTGAATTAAGAAGGCTACAAGAAGTATAAGGAAAAGAAGGGTCTTATCTATCACAATCAAGTGATCATTGTATTTCAAAGGAATCTCATTCAACAAACTAAGTTGTAGATCAGAGATCAGCCATTGATTCATCCTAATAGGTGCATCAATCAAATCCTCTAACAAGGTGGACTTAATAATCTTTTCCAAATCTCCTAATAGAGTGCATACTTCATTGTATGTTGTAAATACTTTAACAAGGTGGACCTAATAGCCCTTATGGCTCCTAATTGGGAAGATCATCAGAAGTAATAAATTATAAGCTTTAATAGGGTAACTTTATAGTACATTAATAAAGCTTGTGGGTATCATTGCCACCCTAGTTTTACTATCTATTTGGAAGATTTTTGAGTTACCAAATATTGTGTCAAGTGTTATGAGTATTTTATTACTTTTATTATTTCATGCATGCAATTAGATCAGATTATATTGTTCAAATGTTTAATTGACGAATAGAAGTTAAAGTTTTATTAGTTTTTGATTCACCCCCTCCCCCTCTTATTCACCCATTCTATACTACATTTACAACAATTGGTATCAGAATTTTGGTTCTCACATCAGAAGTTTAGCAACTTGAGAAAAGTTTAGAGGCAATGGAAGTATATAAACTGGAGAAAGCTATTGAAAATGAAAAGTTGGATCTACAATTGTCCATGGAACAATTCAAGAAAATGAAGGAGGAACTCTCTCAATCCTTAAAAAAGAAGAAAAGACCTTATAGAATAGATGAATAACAATCTTTGCATTGAAGAAAGAATTGAAGACATTTGTCAAGATAGAGATTTAGATGAAGCTAATGTAGTAATTAGAGATCTACTTGGAAAAAATATTACTCTTCATAAAGAAGTCATAAGGCTAAAAAGAGAACAAGAACTTCAATCAGCCAAAAAGTGTGAAATCATGGAACAAAAGGAAAAAGATAGAGAAGAAATTGAAGAAAAGGATAGTGAAATTAATCAACTATTTTTTCAACAAATAGAGCTGATTTATCAAATAAATTATGAAAATCAAAACCTTATCAAATTGAGGACAAATAATGAAATAATGTAGAATGATCTTAGCATAGAGAAGAAAACCAATGAGAGGATGACTGAATCTCAAGAAAGCATAATTCAATTGAATGAGAAAACTCAATTTAGACATAAAGTAAAAGATGGATTAGGATAAATATAAGAAGGCTAATCATCTCAAAAAGTAGCTCAAAAGAAAAAAATTCCTACTTGTAATCATTGTGGAAAGATAGGACATACATCAAAAAAGTCTTGGAGCAATGGTAAATCAAAGTTCAATGGTAAGTATTATAGTTATAAAAAATAGGACATAGAGCAAGTAAATGCACAAAGAAACCTAAATTTGAAAGAAAGTGTTTCAATTGCAACAAACAAGGACATAAATCTTTAGTATGCAAGAACAAGAAATGGAACCTAGCAAAAAAAATTGTCAAAGCTATATTTGGTTAGGATTATAGCACATGGTATAGATGTCACTATTGTGGTGAGTACGGGCACCTTAGAGAAAATTGCATAAGAAATCACATGAGGAAGAGATACAATACAAAGAGATACCCTTGATGTCATCAAACTCATAATAACTTAGGGTAGAGGAAATATCCAACATTTCCTAGTTGTGTTCTTTCTTCTTTTTAAGATTTTTAGCAGTTAGGGCTCCAATAGGATCAACATGCTTAGTGATGATGGTAGATTTTGCATGCTCTCCAAGACCTCCTAAGTATAGCTTCATTAGAATTTTCCATGCAAGAAAGTTGTCCTTCTTAAGCTTGGGTGTCTCTCTTTTTGACTTCATGACCCATATCCATAAAAAAAATTCATGCATGCATCCATTAGATCATACAATCACTTAAACTTGTAGATTATTATCTCAGGTAAAAATAACTTTATAGAAATGTAACTATGAATCATAATAGATTCAAAAACACATTTCACACTAGGATTTTATGTGGAAACCCAATTTAGGAAAAAAACACTAGTAACATGCTACTTATTCTCACTCTTTTGAAGTGATGCCCTATGAAAGGCTAGCCCTATTAAAGTTTACAATACACGGTGTTAAATGTGACCTTGTTAGAGGATCTCAATCACTCTATTAGGAGTGAGCATTGTTAGAGGACTTTAGATCATTCACTTGGAATGTCACCTAGTTAAAATATTTAAAAATGACTTAGGTCAACCTTAATCCAAATGATTTACCCTAAACTTGTATAATAATTCAAAAGTAATATTTAGGCTTGATCTGATAACAAATTACAACTCACTTGTTGATTATAGAACTCTATTTTAGTCCACCATTATGAATAGCTTTCACACATGTAACTCTAATAGCTTCTCTACCCTTTAAGCATTCATACTCTTAAACCTTCTTTCTTTTCTTGCTAGTAGAACTCTCTTTTGTTCAATCACTAAATGAAGTAATACCTTAGACTTATATTCTAACTTACATTCTTGACATGACTAACCTTTCTTCTAACCAACCACTTCTATAAATAGAAAATTAAGATCTTTTGTCATTCAACCTCTATCATCCATTTTAGGCTTAGGTAGGAATAGGTAAGATTTAATAAATTTACCCATATTTTCATTTGTGTCCCTTCGAAAAACTTCTTTTTCAATCCTCTTTGAGTTTGCCTCAAAATGGTTTACCATGAATTTTGTGCCACCAACGCATCATAGTTATGTTCCACACACTTCACAAAATTCAAGATACTAAAATAGTCAGCTCAGATTTTTCAAATCTATAATTTAACATGAATATTGGTACTCGATATCAATATTCTATCTCTCAACTTCCAAATTATTCTTTCACTCATCTTCAACTTGATAACTCAACAAACACTAAAGTTTACTTTGCTTGGCTCCAACTAATTTTCTACTTAGCTTGGACTAACTCTTCTTGGTACCTACTATCCACTTAGTCAAGCTTGGAAGACTCTATTCTTCTTACTTTTTCTTCTATACTTAGTCAATGTATCTAATCTTTGTAGCCTTAAGTAGATAATCAATACACTATGATGTCACTATCTTAACTAATCTTTGTACTCCTTTTTCTTACAATACATCAACCTTTCCTCTAGGTTCTTTTGTTATCTCATTTGATCAAAACCTCCTCATGAATCAAATAAATGATAGTAGTCAAATCAACTAGGTAGTTGTCTTACGAGCAAGTAGCAAGTTTGACATACACTATCATACTTATTACAATCTATTTTCAACAATCTACTTGTTTAGCATTTATGGAAAAGCATACCAACAACAATACCATAATGAAAATAATTCCTTCTATTTAAATCTCTCCCTCTATCAATAGATTTCATCTTTTGTAAAGGCTACACAATTCTATTCTTCTATCTCCCTCAACACTATCTCTCTCTTACTACGTAGATGTATGTCTTTTAGTCATTTATCCCTCTATAGTAATCATCATGTACACTATCTCCCTCTAAGTAGAGATTCCATATTTCTCCCTTGTTCTCACTATGCTTGCTATTATGTATTTTTCTCTTTCTCTATTTTTCCCTTTTTGACAAAAATTCCAAAGACTTGTCATCTTAATATGTAGATATGAACATTTTCAGTTTCTCCCTCTATCACCTAGCTTGTGACTAATCTATAGCTCCAACTCTTTGATTACTTTCGGTAGCTCCTAAAGTAAGATCCACTGCATGAATGTGTAAAATATTTCAATCATTTTTGTTGATGTAGGAATCTATTCATGCTTCTTAAGTAGCCTTGGATAGGGGTATCATTGCTAGTTTACCTCTTAGATATTCATGAGCATCCTTAGGTAATGCTTTTGTGAAGATATCAGCTAGTTTCTCTTTTGTATTCACATATTCCATCTTCACCTAATTTTCTTGAACTAACTCTATCAAATAATAATACTTGATTGAAATTTTCTTAGTCTTTGTATACATGAAAGGGTTCTTTGATATATTTATATAACTTGTATTGTCACAATAAAGCATTATAGGTTCAACGATTTCCTCCTTCATACCTTTGAGTAGCTATTTGATCCACACAATCTTTGTACAATTTACTACAGCAACAACATATTCAGATTTAGAAATAGATTGAGATATTCAATTTTTTTTTCTTTCTAGTCCATATAACCAACCTTTTTTTGTAAGAAAAATGCTTCTCTAGTAGTTCTTTTTCTATCATCAATATTTTTAGCCCAATCAGCATCAATATAGGATCTCAACTCAAACATCTCATTTTAATAATTGTAGTATAGACCATAGTCTTCTATTCCTTTTAGACATCTCATTATTCTCTTAAAAACCATCAAATTATTCTCCCTTAGATTATCATAAAATCTTTCAACTATCCCAATAGATAATACAATATTAGGTCTACTATGCACTATGTATTAAAAAATTCCAATCATAGACCTATACAAAGTTTAATTTACCTTAGTTGAATCATAATTCTCTGACAACTTGTGTCTTGTCATTATAGGTGTTCTTACTGGCTTGGAATCTTCCAATCCAAAAGATTTTAGTATCTCCTTTACATACTTAGAATGAATGATGTATATACCATATTTCATCTAATGTACTTGCAAACCCATAAAGAACTTGATTTCTCCAAGCATACCCATCTCAAATTATTTCTTCATTTCATATGCAAAGGCTTTACATAAAGTACCTTGACCTCCAAATATTATATCATCAACTAAATTTTTAGATACTAGAATACCTTTTCCTTTCTCTATCTTCAAGTGTAGATTCTTTTTATTATCAATCCTCTCAAGTCCAATCTTCACAAGATAATTGTGAAATATTTCATACCATGATCTTGGTACTTTCTTTTAACCATATAAATCTTTATGTGATCTATATATGATTTTTTTGTTGTTAGGATCAACAAATCCTTTTGGTTGTTCTATATAGACCTCTTCTTCCAATGTGCATTTTAGAAATGTAGATTTAGCATCCATTTGATAAACTTTGAAACCTTTATATGTCGAGTAAGAAGGAGAAAATGTTTCTCCATAGTCTACCCCTTTTTCTTGTGCGTACCCTTTGCAAACTAATATTTTCTTATTCCTTGTGACTTCACCATTTTCATCTAAATTGTTTTTGTACACCCAATTGGTGCCAACCACTTTTTTATTTTTTGCTCTAGGATCTAGAGTCCATGTCTTGTTCTTCTCAATCTACTCAATCTCTTCTTTCATTTCTTTACTCCAATCCACATCCTGTAAGGCATCTTCCACTATTTTAGGTTCATGCATGCTAAGAAAACATGTATCACTTCTTAGCTTTTTTCTTGATATTGATCTTTCATCTTTATCTCCAATAATTTGTGCAATAGGATGATGCATTTTGACATACTTTGACACTCTTGGTTCTACTTTATTTTCCTTGTTAGGTTTGTCAACTTCTAAATCACTATGTACTTCTCTATCATTTAGTTCAACATCTTTGTCATGTACAATAATCTCATAATTAGAAGGTGCCTCAAGTTTAGTCTACACCTTGGCACTTGAAAATAGCTTGGTTCCTAAATGCAACTTGACATTCATTGTACATGACTTAGAAGTCATTGAATCTTGTTATTGGTTTGTAACTTGATTTACAATATCTTTATTACTAGGCATACCTTCATAAAAGTATATAAAAGATTTGTATTCCTCTAGATCCTCCATAGGTTCAGCCTCATGTACCTCTATATATTCATCAAATTTTACATTTACACTTTCCACAACTTTGTGATCATTAGTATTTAAATATTTATAAGCTTTACATGTTGTGGAATAGCCAAGAAATATACTTCTTCACTTTTTACATCTAATGTACCATTCCTCAAAGCTTTTAGAATATAACACTTGCTTCCAAATACCTTAAAATATTTTACATTGGGTGAGTATCCATACCATAGTTCAAAAGGTGTTGAATGTGTACCTTATTGACTTGTACATGGTTCAAGGCATAAATAATTATACTTATAGGCTCTCTCCAGTATTTCAAAGAAAAAATATTCTCCATCATGAGTATCCTAGTACAATCTATTACAAATATGTTCCTCCTTTCAGAAATTCCATTTTGTGGAGGGGTCTTAAGTGAAGAAATATGTCTTTTGATTCCTCTGTCATCAAAAAACATCTCAAACTCTACTCCTCTATTAGATCTCAAACATTGCAGACTTTTACCTCTTTCCTTCTCAACTCTTGCTAAGTATCACTTGAACATTTCGAAAGCATTAGATTTTTTTTTTAGAAACATAACTGTCATCATCCTAGAATAATCATTAATACATAGCATAATTTACTTATCACCTTTTTATATTTTCACATCAATTGGTTCACACAAGTTAGTATGAACAATCTCCAAAATTCCTTTAGAAGTGTGAGTCTTACTCTTAACACTAGGCTTTGTCATTCTCCATTACTGACATTGTTTAAAAATTATATTGTTAGGTTTCTTCAACTTAGTAAAACCTCTAACTCTTCTCATGTTATTGATACTAATCAAGTTATCAAAATTAATATGACATAACCTTGTGTGCCATAGCCACACATCATCAAATTCTACAACTAGACAAGTAGCATCATTCATATCAAGGTAGAATAGATTACCTCTAGTTTGATAACCTTTTCCAATTAGTTTTCCATTAGTATCATATATCTTAGCTATCTTGTTCTCAAAATCAACCTTTCAACTTGAACTACTTATTTGTGACACACTCAACAAATTATAGTGAAGTCCTTCAACATAATAAGCATTGTCACATTAAATATTTTCTGAGTTTGATAGATCCTTTTCCTTTTATTAGACAAGGGGCATCGTTACCAAAAATTACACTATTTCCATCATAATAATTCAAGGTAATGCATTTACTTTTATATCTAGTCATGTGATGTAAACACCTACTATCAATGATCCATCTATTATTCTTGTTCACACAAGACACTAGTGCAGTTGTCTCATCCTCATCAAAATCATCCTTCATCACAACATACACCACTTCATCATGATCATTAGATCCATTTTTGGTTGTAGTAAGACTTTTTTCCTTTTCCTTTGTAATCTTTAATGTCCTCAACTCTTCTACTTCTATATTTTTCACCACTTCTATTGTTCTTCTTTTCTAAATATCTAGTAGCAATATGACCAAGCTCATTTCAATTAAAACACTTGATAGGTAACTTACCTTTGGAATTTCCTTTACATATATGAAATCTCCTTCCTAGTAGTGCTTCAAGCCATTCTACATCCTCCTCATCTCTATCTCTTTCACTAGAAACATTTTTTACTCTTTTCTTCTTCTTCTCATTAGGTTCCTTCAATGATAACTTAGCTTTGAAAGGAGATTCAACATTTTCATAATTGAAGTTTTCAAAATTAGATTGCCAAAAAGAAATGAGCCTACCTACCAGACCTTCAAGAGTTAGATTAGAACCTAGTATACATCTCAATTCTTGTATTGAAAAAGCTCTAATAGCATAGATGGGTAGTAGTGTTATCAATACAATATCATCATCTATCTTACTAGTAGATCCTCTTATATAATTAATGGCATCTTTTATTCAAGAGAAAAATTTAGAAATATTCTCAACTTCTTACATATGCATATCATCAAACTTACCTCCAAGACTTTCAGATTTGGCTCAAAAACCATTTTTGTCACCTTCATAAATGGTGTAAAGAGTATCCCACATCTTCTTTTAACTATCACAACCATTTTTCTCATAAAAATCAAAATAACTTAGGGTAGAGGCAATCTCCAACATTGCCTAGTTGTGTTCTTTCTTCTATTTCAGATCTTCAGTAGTTAGGGCTCCAATAGGATCAACATGCTTAATGGCAATGGTATATTGTGTATGGTCTCCAAGACCTCCTAGATATAGCTTTATTATAATTTTCCATGTAGGAAAGTTGGTCTTATTAAGCTTTGGTACCTATCTTTTTGACATGTTGATCTTTTCCTTCTAATACCTTCAAAGTAGTCCTCTAAAGGAGATGGCTCTGACACCAATTTTTGGAATTTTTTAGAGTAACTAAGAGGGGGGCTTGAATCAATTATCTAAGGTATAGATGTAAAAAATTTAAAAAAATTCATAGCATAGTGAACCCATATCCATAAATTATATTCATGCATTTGTCCACTAGATCATACAATCACTTAAACTTGTAGATTATTGTCCTAGGTCAAAACAAATTTGCAGAAATGTAAACATGAAACATATCAGATTCAATAACACATTTGACACTAGGATTTTATGTGGAAACTCAATTTGGGAAAAAGCACCAGTAACATGCTACTTGTTCTCACTCTTCTAAAGTGATTCCTTGTGAAAGACCAACCCTGTCAAAGGTTACAATACACACTATTAAATGTTACCTTGTTAGAGGACTTTGGATCATTGTAACCTGGTTAAAGGATTTACAAATGATTGTAAGTCAACCTTAATCCAAAGGATTTACCCTATACTAGTAAAATGATTAGAAAGTAACAATAAGGCTCAATCTGATAACAAATTACAACTCACTTGAAATGTATAGATCTCTATTTTAGTCTTCCATTTTTCTTTTCTTTCACGCACTTCAGCTTTGATAGCTTGTTCACCCTTCAAGCATTCATACTCTTAAGCCTTCTTTCTTTTATTTCCAATAGAATTATCTTCTATTTGGTAACTAAATGAAGCAATACCTTGGACCTCTTATCTCACTTAGGTTCTCAAACACAACCAACCTTGCTTTTGACTAGCCATATCTTGTTCAACCTTTGTCTTCCATTTTAGGGTTAGGTAGGATTTAATGAATCTACCCATCTTTTGATTTGAGTCCCTTCTAAAAATTTCTTCTTCAATCCTCTTTGAGTTCACCTCAAACTAGTTTAACATGAATTCTGTGCCACCAACTCATCATAGTTATCTTCCAAACACTTTAAAAAATTCAAGAAAGAAAAATAGTCATCTCACATTTGTCAAATCTATGATTTAACATGAATACTAGCACTGAATACTAGCACTCAACATCAATATGATGTACTTGGTTTCTAAAGTTTTCTTCTAATTGTCTTCAACTAGATCACTTGGAAAATTCTAAACTTTACTTTTCTTGGAACTAACTCTGTTCAGCACAAACTGTCCACTTGGTCAAGCTTGACAGACTCAATTCTTTGTACTTGTTCTTCTAGACTTAGTATATCCAACCTTTTTAGCATTAAGTAGATAATAAATACACTATAACATTACTATCTTAGCCAATCTTTGTACTCCTTTTTCTTACCATAACTCAACATTTCCTCTTGGTGCTTTTGTTATCTCATTTGATCAAAACCTCCTCATCAATCAAACAAATGATAGTACTCAAATCAACTATGTAGTTGTCTTACCATCAAGTAGTAGGTTTGAAATCAGTGAAAAAATAAATATTGAAACACATTCTCATACTTATGTCAATTTGTTTTCAACAAGTTACACATCATTGGGAGAATGAACTAAATGCTATTAGTGACATCAGAGAATAAACCTTGAGGAAATGTATGCCAAATCTTTTGGACAAGTAAGTGAAGGAATCATTGAAGGAAAATGAACAAAAGCTAATACACAAATTTAGTGCATTCTTGATCCTACTAAAAAAAATTGAATTAGTTGTAAAGTCTAACACAATTGCATAGAAGAACATCTATGGATTTCATAAACCTAATAAAGAGGTTGTACAAATAGATGATGTTGAGAAAGATGATGAAGAGATAAATGATGATGAAATTGATAATGTGGATGAAGAGCATAAAGAGAATCATATTTTAGGAGGAGATCTTCTTGAAATTCAAAGTATTGAAGACTTAGATCCTAACAAGATAGTAGAAGAGGTAATGGCCTCCCTCCTACTCTCTCCAGGAAATGCCTTGGTACAATCTAGCTCTGAGAAGGCCACTACCAAGTCAATTGTGGTAAAGACTATTCTATCAAGAACCCAATTGATATTTGGAACCATCCTACCGAGTGATATGTAGACAAATTCATCTACCAAGTGCAAAGTTATAGTTGTTATAGAAGTGGATCAAATTGAGTCATAGCCAACATTAGTAAGTTTTCCTATTATAACTATCATTTCTTTATTAAACAACATTGTTTCTTTATCGAGTGTATCTATAATAAGTGCAATGACAGTTGAGGCTAAGCCTCAACTATGCAGTAAAGTCTTAAGGAAAGTAAAGGAAATTATTCCTTCTACTATACATAAAGAAAAGGGTATAGAGGTAGAAGCCTCCATTGAGAAAATTGATCTAGAGGAAGATATTCTAATACAAGATTAGGATCTTTCCAATCTAACCCTTAATTAAATGGATACTCTACGTGAGGTATGAAAGAAAAGGGATAAAAAAAAAGCTCAGAGAAAAGAAGGAAAATAAAAATTCAAGTTCTTGAACATATCAATGGCATATTTATTGGTGCAATAAACATTAAGGTTGATGAAAAAACCAATTATGTATCAAATTTTTCACATTGTTTACAAATATAATGAGGAAGTGAATGGGCAAGAAAAACCTCTATAGAGGGTAGAAAGGAAATTCAAAAATAAAGTTTTTGGAGAAGGTGGCTCAAAAAATAGCCATTGATCAAGTAGAATTTTCTACCATTCTTGCTACATTTGAAGACTTTGTGAATAATAGTTTTACATTATTTGTAAAGTTAAGTGATACATAAAATTTTACTAAGGAAATTAAGGATATGTTAGCTAAGATAGATTGTAGTAGTACTACACATTTTGTAAAAATAAAATATTTGATAGGTCTACAAGTAGAATTATTAAGGGAAGAAGCTAGGATAAGGGCCACACTAGTAGAAATATAGGGCATCATACTTCCTAACATGGCATATATAAAAGAAGGAAATAGATATATAGTATGATATATATATATATATATACAAAGAAGAAAATAAATTGACAAAAATAATTTTGGGAAATTAAAAAATAGAGTCTGATGTTATTGAGGAACAATAGTAGTAGACAATAGTCAAAACTGAGTTACAAGCCTAGACATGATAGGGGGGTTTTGACTTATATTTTAAGTATTCAAATTTTTGGTATGATAATTTTTTTTTTTCCTAAAGAAAAAGGGGAAGATTTTTGACCTTATGGTCCAATCATTTTTCAATTAGTGACTTAACACTTAGTCAATTATTCACAGTTACTGCGAAGCTCCATATGTAGAAATAAGAGTCTCCCAAGTGTAGCAAAGTCTACTGATATCTTGAAGAAGATATCAATTTCTACTTAGCTTATTAGTTGATACCAAATTCATCAGTGTAATAGGTGAAGGTTATAGCATTAACTAAGCTTTAGTGTATCTATCAAGTTCATCAATGTCTATTGAGCTACAATGTGTTAGTGAAGTAGAATGAAGGTAGTGTTGACTAAGCTTTAGTGTCAACCAAGGCTACCAAGTTCCCCAACATTCACTAAGTCACCCAATGCTAAGTAAGTTCTTTCTACTCTAGAATTCTAGAGTTTGTTCACTTGATAGTGTTATCAACTATCAAAATATCACCCAGGATGTCTTTAGAGCTTGAGTTACATTAGTAAGCCAACTTAGTGAAGATTATTTGAATTAGGTGTTTTAGCTAACTCTAGAAGGTAATTTATTGGATTGGTATTTATGTAATACATCTTATCATATCCAAAGCATCAAAGTGAATCAAGAAATAAGAAGTATGTGTGTGAATTAAGAAGGCTACAAGAAGTATAAGGAAAAGCATAGTCTTATGTATCACAGTTAGGTGATCATTGTATTTCAAAGGAATCTCATTAAGAAAATTTAGTTGCAAATCAGAGATCAACCACTAATTCATCCTAACAGGTGCCTTAGTCAAATCCTCTTACAAGGTGGACTTAACAATCTTTTCCAAATTTCCTAACAGAGTTCATACTTTATTTTACATTATAAATACTTTAACAAGGTGGACCTAATAGTCCTTATTGCTCCTAGTAAGTCAATTCATCAGAAGTGATCAATTGTAAGCTTTAATAGGATAAATTTATACTATAGTAATAAATCTTATGGGTATCATCCCTACCCCAATTTTACATTCTATTTGGAAGGTTTTTGGGTTACCAAATATTGTATCAAGTGTTATTAATGTTTTACTACTTTCAATTTTTCATGCATGCAATTAGATCAGATTATATTGTGAAGGTTTAATTGGTGAATATAAGTTAAAGCTTTCTTGGTTCCTTATTCACCCCCTCTACTCCTCTCAATTCCCTAGTCTATAATACATTTACAAGAGTTGGTACTATATGTTAGGGCTTTAATTTGGACTTTACTTTAGTTAAAACCACTTTTCTAACACTTCTAACATCCCACTTTCAAGTATTTCAAAAATGGAAAAAGTCTTACCCAACTACCGACCTTTATCTTCAATGAGTTGGAGATTCCAAGGTAATAGGGAAACATAGGTGGAGTTAAAGTGATTGTTATCTTTCATTATGGAGAAAAATTAGTAGTTTAGCTTCCTATTAGAGGGTATTTGGAAAATAGAGTTGTCATTCACCCATTCTCTACTTTTAGAGATTTTCTATTTTGGAGATTGGATCAAGGAAGGATAGAGGGATCTTCTCAAATCAATTTTTTTTTCATTTCTTGGAGAAAAGTTAGAACTTTTTCCATGTTTTAGAAATTATGTGTTGTATAATTTTTTCTAAATAAAAGATGTGCAAATTTTTCTACATATGCATATGTGTGTTGTTCATTATTCTTGTTATATTGTTGGGTGTGGATGAATTTCTATTGCCTTATTTTCACTTTGATTTTGAGAGTATGATGTTATGAGTGTGAAGGACATCACTCACCCTTGGTAGGGAAGAAGTGGGCCTCTAGTGAAAGGGGTTAGTTGGGCCTATCCCTTGAGTGCAGAGTCTCTTCCCTGGAAGGAAGAGGGATAAAAATGTAGTATGGGCTACATGTGGCAGTACATTATTATGCACTTTGGGGGTGATAAGGGGAGAAACTTTGTGAGAGTTGGTATTTATTTTGTATTCCTTGTGAAGGAAAATTGTGTCTTCGTATTTGGCATCTCCTCATATTTTTTAGGCATAGCTTCACTTGTTCTATTGGTTTATCTAGTAACCTACTGTGTAAGCTCAAAATGGATGTTAAATGTTGTATCCTATAAATTTGTATTTATGTGTTTTTTCTTGATTTTTATCTAGTTGGCCTTATTTCTCCAAGCTTCATGGGTGGTCTCATAAAGACCTACATTGGGAGGTGAGCTCTCCATGGTTTTAAAGGTTGTTTTGTAAATGTTTCTAAATGGATATGTGTTAAAGAAAATCTTGGAAGATTTTCATTTTTTGTTGGAGATTTGAAGATGATTTATTATGAATATTTGTAAAAGTTATGTATTGTAAAAGATCAGAAGTGGATCATCATTTATGTAATTTATGTATTGTTCTAAGGATCCAATTATGATTTTAATAATTGAAAGGACTTTTCAATACTATGAATATATTTTAGTTTAAAGACTTCATGTAAATGAGTAAAAGTATCTAAAAAGTTGTAGCAAAATAATCTATTAATGGTTTGATATGATTTCTAAGTAAATTGATTTCAAAAATCAAAATTGAGTATCATGTATGTGTGTATGCATGTGCATCTTGTTCAAATTTTGGGCATGACAAAGCCATAACTTGGTATAATCATCAATACCATAACTATTAGAAAAAAAAAAGGAGTCCCATACAAGATATTATAAGAGAGAAGCTAGACTCTCACCATGGAATAGAATCTCCCAAAACTTACCAACACCAAAAATCATAAATAGAGCTTTACAAAAATAGGCCCTTGAAAATTATCAGCATGCATCTAGTTAAAAGAAGAAGAACAAAAAAAGGACCTTCAAAATAGAGCTTCAAAATAGAAGAGGGGTTAAGCACAAAACCCCTAATCAGAGAAACCTTCAAAACAATCCAATGGGTAGATAGTACCATCATTAATGGTTGGACAAGGAGAGAAAAGAATACCAGGTATGTGCAAGATCATGGTCAACCAAACTATGCCCTTAAGTGGCAATGAATAATCAACAAATTAGAGTTTTGTCAACTTGACATGCAATTTCCAACTTGTTATAAAATTTATATCAAAATGTTGAGAGATAAGAATCTCTAGGAAATTGAATTTTGTTTTTAAACTACTAGGCCTTATGTAAAAACAATAAAAAATGTTTAGTCAAAAAATTATTTTTAATGCAATAGTACCAAAATTTCAGGACAAAAACAAAAGGTAGATGTATGTCTAACCACCTTATTAAAAATCAAATGATAATATTTCTTAATAAGATTGTAGATATAAGAAGCTGACTCATGCCTAGATGTGATACATATTTTTGGGTATTTTTATTCTAAATAAATAATTAATTATGAATTTTCTATTATAGTGTTTTCAGAATAAAAACATCTCATGTCTTAGCACCTTAATTAATTAAATTTTTTGCAAAATTATGTTTTTTTCCCTTATACTAGAAGAAGCTTTGAATGTGATTCATCTTTTGGATTTCAAAAGTGTTGTACCATTTGAAAGTTATAGTCATTTTTTAATTAGTGTGTCAATCAACACTTTATACATAACTCCATTAGAAAATAAGTAGCAATTACTTGCTAATATTGAAATTTGAAAAATATTACATTTATGGAAAGCTAAGAACATTTTTAAGAAACCCTTTTCATTTAATCAAATTTGGGTGAAGAAAAAGTTGTCAGTTACATGTTTGAAGTAAAAAAAATACACGAGAATAGGGAAAAAAAACATATTAGGATGCTTTTAAAGTTGACCATAGATATAGTAGGACTTATAAAGGTATTGTATGCATGAATTGTGGGCCTCAAATTCTCACACACACTTCAATATGGTATTTACCTAAGAGATCATCCTAGAATGAATATTGAATTGTTTGTCCAATTAATCTAATTAGTGTGACCTATTTCTTTCTAACTAGAAGGATTTTGCCTTCCTCTCAAACCAAGAAGCAAGAAATCAACCTTTTAGTACAAAAGATTTATGTAGCTTAATGATATTGCAACTATTCTAGATGAGAGATAAAATTTAATTTAATAATAGATAAAGAAAATTAAATTATATGATTGCATTTTAATCTATATGATATTTAATACTAAACAATGACAGGTATGAGAATATTAAGCAAATGAGTATGCAATTCGATAGTAATTTGATGCAATTCCAATTCCAGCCCTCGTTATGAGAAATTAGAAGCTTCTTAAGTAGAATTTCCAAAGTCAATCAATGGTCAAGATCAGCTTGGATGGACAGTCAAGATTGTAGGTGAGATTTAGTTAAGATGGAAACTTCCTTGTGTAGGTGAAGTTAACTATTTTAGATCTGAGTGTGATGAGTAGTTAGCTAAAGTTCACATGAGTGTGAGAAGAAGTTAACTAAATTAATTCCAATTTGAGAGATACTACACTCGAAGTTCCCATTTCGAAACTAAAGAGAAGATTTGAGGAGATTATTTAATTTAATAGAGTGAGATATGACCTCATAAATGCATAAACTTCAATTAATTGAGTAATTAAACCCAACAATTAAGATAAGGACATTATTAAATTAAATAAATTTAATTCCTTAATATATTAGCTTTAGGAGATAATTTAATTTAACAAAAGCATGATACTATAAATTAAATTAAATCTAATCAATAGGTTTAATGTAGCTAATTTGAGTCAATACTTTAGGAATTAAATAAATAGTGTGATTAATGTAGATTAGGGTTTTTTGAATCTAACAATTAAGTCAAGTAGCAAGAACCAAAATGACAATTGCCTAGCAAAATAGGAATTTGAATTGACCAAAAATAGATCAGAATTGGTTAACATGGCAATGTACCAATTTTGGGGTATTACATTTGCCCATCTTTGAATGAAGGTGCAAGAAACACGTTTGATTCAAATAAAATTAGAAACCATAATGTATAGATCAATAAATGAAATTAGTTCTGTAATTGACAATACATAGACCAATTGATAAGCTTTTAAAGATTATTTCCATAATGGAGCTTAACCTTAGGGAATCCAAATAGAACACCTACATACCAAGATCACAATCTTTTAAAGATTATATCCAAAATGGAGCTTAACCCTAATGGATCTAGATAGAACACCTAGATACCTAGATTGATAAGCTTTTAAAGATTATCTATAGAATGGAGCTTAACCGTAAGGGATCTAGATAGAACACCTAGATAATAAGGTACAAAAGATAGCAAGATCCCATCATGAGTCATAGAATCATCCCCAAAATAAGGCTTGACCCTTAGGAGTTGAGGTTTAGACTATCTTGATACCTATCCATCGAACTCTGATAAATACCACTATAAGATGTGATCAGTTGATCAAAAGATGAGGTAGATGATATAGATGTCAAATTGAAAGGGGACATGATGCCCTAGATGATGTGATGCCCTGAGTGATGAGGACATAAGATTTAGATTTAATTGAGGTTTAGATACAATGATGTAATCATCCTACCCCCTTGGGAACGAAATCAAAAGATGAAACACCAAAAATATGATATAGAGTAGTATATTGATAGATACAAAAGAAAACAAAGATTGAAAATAATATAGAAGAGATCAAAATGATTTGGAGAAACTTTGGAGTCAATCTGGAGTGATTTCAAGGTCCAGAAGACCAAGTTTGACCAAAGGTTAACCAAAGTTTACCATACTTGACCTTTTCCAAAAATTTTAGAAATTGAAAAAAAAAGTGATTTGAGAATATTCTACGATTCACAAACTATCAAAAAAATTTGGGTTGCAAAAGAGTTTGATCGCATAGGTCCCAAAATTTTAAAATGCATTTTTTAGCTATTTAAGTGTGTCAAATTTTGAATTTGATCCCAAAAAATGGATTTAGAATGGTCAAATTAGCTAGGGGGTGATTTTCATGCCAATTGGAGCACTTTGAGAAATTAGGGAAAAACCTATGTAAGGGCCCATAAGGCCATTTCCAAATCATTTGCAGTTTTCTTTAGTAAAGAAGAGAGCTCTGAGGCAAAAATGGTGGTCCCTATGTCTTCTCATTGATTCAAGTGTTCCCAATGACACATCCAGCTAGTGGAGTATGGACCTCCTATGAGTGGTTGATAATATTGCTCCAATTTTAAGTTTGCATTCTTTTTTAGTGTTTTTAGCACATTTTTAGGTGGTTCAAAGTTTGCTTTTTCAGAATTTGCATGTGGATGTCTCTCCTCATGCAAGACCAATCTCTTTCCATGCAAAGAAGTACCGACCTGGTACTTCATCACATGGGTTAGTGGGTTTCATCGCATGGTAGATAACCATGATTCATGTGGAAAACCCTAATTCTTTGTCATTTGTCATTAATTGTTTGGTCTCTTTTTGCACAAATAGTTGTGTTCTCGCACAAAGATGTGAAATCTTGCATGAGAACTTGCAATTTTTCATGTAGAAATACGGTGCTAATTGAAAGTTTTAATGTTTGAATTTTTATTTTGCATTGCAATTTTGTGCTTTGTTTCATCATGTTTATTTAGCAGAGATTGATTATTTTCCTTTTGTGTTTATGTATGCAAGTTACATTCCTAGATATCAGCTTTCAATCACACTCTATGATGAAAGCTCATTGATGCCAACATGGCTCACATAGATAGACTAGGTCTATCATATCTGTGCCACATTCCACCAATATTGGTCAATTACAACTTTCTTATAGCATTAGTGGAGCATTTCCATTCAGGGACAAACACTTTCCACTTGCCCTAGGAGGAGATGATGGTGACACTAGAGGACATCTACAAGATTCTTTGCATACCCTTCCATGGACTGAGTGTGGTTTATTATACAACTCTACAGGTAGGTAGAGTGGCACTAAGGGCCATTTTCTAGAAGAGCTTCATTATGGGTAGAGTGATCACATGGGATAAGCTCGTGTGTACCTATGGTCCCACTCACAGGTCGACATCAATTTTGGGCATATTTATCAACTACTTTTTGATGCCAAATAAAGGCCAGCATGGATTAGAGTGTGGATGGGCAAGATGATCCAAATGATGTTAGATACCCAAGAGAGATATGGGTGGGGTTAGTACATGCTCACACATGTGTATCGTGAGAAGAAGAGCATTGCCATCATGGTATACATGCTATAGAGTTGGACATGGGAGCACTTGCTAGTCATGAGGCCCATCTTTGAGGATAAAAGGGAGCCTATGGAGCCATATACATGTAGATATATAGGATGACTTAGCTAGGCAGTTCTAGGGAAGACTAATTAGTGGAGGGCATGATTAGATGACTTGGTATTCCTAGTATAGTGCCCCTAGAGAGAGACTAAGGACTAGGATGATGCATCCTAGTAGTTGAGACATATGTTTACTTCATGACCACTGATAGGTTGATTTATGAAAATAGTAGAGAGATTTGATTTGACATGGGTGTGGTAGTAGTATGGGAGGCTACAAGATATCTCATAGGAGTATTGCTCTTATGCACAACTAGGTACAAATTTGGAGTGTGGATGGCCTATGAGATTGGATCTAGAGAGATCCATGATAGATTTCTGTAACTTGGTTATGACACAATGGGACTACTTGCTAGTAGTTACAGATGGTGGGTTGATGCCAGATAACCAAACATATTTGGGGAGTCATGCCATCTGACATTTTACAAATCTAGTGGTGATGGCAGAGCTCTTAGACCACAGGGACAAAAAAAGTAGCCACCATAGGGACCACCATAGTAGGTGAGAAATTTCTTTACATAGGCGCAGATCCCTCCTAGGTAGATGGGATTAGATCTAGGTGCTAGTGGGAGTGAGATAGCTTAGAGGCAATAAAAAAGAGCTCATAGAGAGTAGTAGTAGTAGGCTAAGCAACTAGATGAGGAGATGCAAGACTGACCTATTGTAGGGACCCAAGAGGCCTTGAGGAGGACCAAAGAATGGATATGATAAGCCTCATGATAGTTAGGAGAGCTATAGATATAGGTAGCTATTAGAGATATGTGGATAACTAAGCAAGATCATGAGATTTTTAGGTTACAAGAGCATCTAGAGATAGTAGAGAGGAGATCAGAGCAGTAGTAGGACAAGAGATCTAGCTATGGTTAGCCTGAGTAGCTTATTATTTTGTAGCATACATGGCAATAGTGCCAGATGAGGCTGAGTAGGTGCCTCAATTTTCCTAGTATGCTCAAGAGTATAGAGGTGTGTGCCCTAGGGCTAGACTAGATATGCCTCCTTCATTGCCAACTCCTCCTTCTCTTCCAAGAGGTGAGGGAGTAGGAGAGAGTTAGTTTTATTTACTCCAATTTTTTATCTGGCTATGTATCAATTGGTGTGCCAACACCATTTTGTATCATTTTGATATTGACAATGCTCAAATAGCATTCATTCTTTTGTCCCAAATGTACACTTTTGATATATATATATATATGAGATTTTGATTCAAGTATGCTTGGATGTGTCACTTTTTGTCTTTATAGTTTGTTATACATGAGATGTTTATGCTTATGATTATGAATACAAATATGATGTGATGTATGAATGTAATGTAGATAAGATGAGTTATGATAGTATGTATGAAATTTAAAATGTGAATGAACTTAACATCTAATGCAGTGTTCTATTTTTGTTCACACTGATAGGTATCCCATGAAGATTGCTAGGACAAACCAAAGATCGAGCACTTGCTTAGCCATGAAGAAAAATGTTACTTTAAAGAAGCTGGCAATTCCTCATCACAAAAGATGTAAGAAATCCAATGATCAAACTTATGCAAGTGAAATAGTAATGTAGCCCTATTCTAGATGCAACCTTAAACTAGATACAACCCTAGGTCTAGTTACCAAGCTTTAAAAATTATCATCATTGAGTATATAGTGAAACCCCATACATCCTACAATTCCCAATGACATTACAATCATGGAAATACAAATAGGACATATGTTCTAGTTTTGTCAAGATTAAATGTAAGAATTTGAGGCACAAGAATCTAGAATGACTAGAACATTTGTCCCTTTTAATGTAGCAAGTTAACATAAGCATCAAAGCATAAATTCTAGGATGACCAAAAAATTTCTTATGTGCAAATACACTAGAAACATGAGAGATCATTCTTATGCTAAGTAATCAATAAGTATTTTGTCCACAATAACCATTGCATTTGTAGTCTAAGATAAAAGTATGCTAAGTATACTCACAATGAACCATACATTCACTTAGTAGGATGAGTATTAGTATTTATTATAGCATAGAGAATTCACTCAAACAAGCAAGGAGAAGAACCAACCTCACTAATTTATTCATATAAAAGGAGTCAAGGTACACAAAACCATCCAATATGAGATGAAGGATCTTACAGTGGAAACCCCTCTTTATATGGTTGCTTTAGATCATTAGAACTAAACCAAAAACAAAAAGCAAAGAAAAAGATCATGTCCCCAATCCTCACTTCTCTAGTCAAAAATGACATCATCAAGTTACTTAAAGACACATGATAAGAAAAAAAGAAAAACAAACAAAGAAAAGCTCAGCCTATTTCAAATAAATTCATCATTTTGGGTTCAATTTTTGTGTTATAGGATTCATGTCAAGTGTTAGTGTTCAGAACATATTTGAAAGAAATCTCTTTAGTAGGGTGACATTGGTAGACAGATACAGTTAGAACAACTAGTGATTAAAGTCAAAGAGGAGTCTTTCCTAAGAAGAACCTTGGTATGAACTGAGTGATAGTAGATAGACATAATTAGAATAACTGGTGACTGACATGAGAGAGATCTTCCATAAGAGGAATCTCAGAAACTAACACTAGCGATAGTTGGTAGACATAGTTAGAACAACTGGTGATTAATTCTTAAGAGATATTCCATGAGAGGAATCTCAAAAAGTGACACTAGCAATAGTAATCAAAAATAATTAGTACAACTAGTGATTGATGCTTAAGAGATTATCCATGAGAGAAATCTCAAAAAGTGACACTAGCAATAGTACGTAGATGTAATTAGAATAACTAGTGACTGACATTTAAGAGATTATCCATGAGAGTAATCTCAAAAAGTGACACTAGTGATAGTAGGTAGACGTAGTTAGAACAACTGATGACTGACACTTAAGAGATTATCATTGAGAGAAATCTCAAAAAGTGGCACTAGCGCTAGTAGGCAGACATAGTTAGAACAACTAGTGACTATCACGAGAGATTCCTATGACACTATAGGGTGTTGCCCCTGAGTTATGACAAGATCCAATCCATGGATACATGAGTGAATGTAGCAAACTAAAGTAAGAAAGCAACTATACATGAGCTAGAAGATGCACTATGAGATATAGAATTTGAAGCAAGAGGCACTTATTTAGTAGGTTTTCACCTTCTTGGCAGAGATTCTTTTTTTGCTATCATGATGCTTATTTGCTAGATTTTCATCAATGACACTTTTTCCTTTTTCAATTTTTTTCTTTTCAATTTTTTTTGTATTTTTTAGTTTTTCAAATTTTTTGGTATTACCAAGGTGCCTAGTGCTAGGTTTTCACCAAGGTAATGATTTTTTTCAAGACTTTTTTGAAATGTTTAGATATTTTTAGGACATTTAGATATATACAGAGAGCTTGTAAAACTAGATTAGTTGTAGAACCACTTTAGATGAAGAGTGTTGATGGGCTCCTTAAGGACCTCTCCTTTGGCTATAGAAAGTTGGTAAGCACCAAATCCAAATACTAAAATGACTATGGAGGGACCAAGCTAGTTGGGTTTGAACTTCCTCTTTAGGACCCTTTTCTACTAATTCTTAGGGTTTTCTCCAAGAATGAGATCAGCTAGTTGGAAGTCACATGACTTAACTTTCTTATTGTAACTTCTAGACATATGTCATTGATAAGCTTGAAGATGATCACATGCCACCTACTAATATTCATCTAAAAATACTAGCTCTTGAAGCTAAGATATTTTGTAGTCATTGTCAGTAATGAGGCCTTTCATAGAGATTATTAGAGCATGTATCTCACCCTCAATTGGTAGCACAACATCCATTCCATAGACCAAAGCAAAGGGTGTTGTACCCATTAGAGCTCTAATACTTTTTTTGTAAGCCCATAAAGCTAGATTAATCTAAAGGTACCATTCCCTTCTAGATTTTTTGATTGTGTGATGCAAGATCTTAAGGATTTCCTTGCATGGAGACCTTTTCTTGACCATTATCTTGACAATAATAGATAGAAGATCAGTGTTGCATAATTCTAAACTTTTTGAATAACTCCTTAAGATCATTGTTTTTAAATTATCCTCCATTGTGAATAATAATGGAGGAAGGTACACCATACCTTCATATGATGTAATTTATGATGAACATAGCTATAGTTTTTCCATTATCTATAGAGGTGAGTTTGGTGTTTTGTGCTCTTAACCAAGGTATCATCCACATAGTCCTCCATGGTCTCATGCATCATGTTATGAAAAATTCTAGTGACTACCCTTATGATATGTAGCACCAACATTTATCAGACCAAATGACCACATTCCAATAAAAAGTTCCCCATGCATAGGTGAAAGCAGTCTTTTCCTAATCTTCTAGTGCAATTTTGATCTAATTATAACCAAAAAAACCATCCATGAGTGAGTACATCTCATATCCTACCATTGTATCCACTATCATATCAATGTTAGGGAGTGGAAAATCATCCTTTGGACATGCTAAGTTCAAATCTCATAAATCTATATAGACTTTGATAGATTTTTCATGCTTGGAAACTAGAATGAAGTTTGATATCCATTCAGTGTAATCAATAGCATAGATGAAAATAGCTTTCAAAATATTCTCTAGTTCATCTTTGAGAAGCAATGGAACATGAGGATGCATTTTTCCAAGTTTCTATTTGACTAGTTTAACTCCTAGTGCAATAGAAAAGTGATGCATTATGAATAAGAATCTAATCGTAGCATGTCTGAGTATGTCCATGAAAATTTTATCTTTCTCTCTTCGAAGAAGGTAATGAATTCCTCCTTTTCTTCTAGAGATAGTGATTGTGCAAGATGTATCACGTGAGGATGTTCTTTTGTTCCAAAGTTGACTAGTTGCATTGGCTCTATCAAAACTGATGATCTTTCTTCAAAATGACTAGGAATTGCATCAAATATCTCATCTATAGGTACCTTACAGAGGTTTTCACCCTTGGATACATCTTTTGTTTTTAATTTTTTACATTTTGACACTACCACAATGTGATTTTTTCCATCAAACCTTTTATTTCTTTTCTGTTTTATTGTATGACTAAGATATTTGATGTCAACTTCAGTCATGTTGACAATTTGTTCACTGGTGGAAGATGTTATTAGTTCGATGACATTTAAGTAGTAGGCAAGAGCATAGTCATTTTGGAATGGAGGGACTTCACTAGATGCATCAAAATTCTAGTCTATGAGCTTAGGATAGGTCAGTAAAAGAGATGTGGTAGTTTCAAGTTCATTCATGGTATAATCATTAAATGCTTGGACAAGCAATTTTAGACCTAGACTGGCTTCATCTGTAAGTGTGTTCAAATGCCTCTAAGCATTAATTTCATCAATCAAAGACTCAAGGAAATTAGTTGGATAGGACTCATTTGACTAAACCCTAGATGAATCACCTACTTTGAGGAGGTTTTCATGGACATTAACTTGATCAATGTCTTTGTATGTAGTTTCTTTTGAGAGAGTCAAATTCATACTCTCGAGAATTGGTACTACACAGAGACAAACTATAGAATTCCCCAACAATAATAGGAAAAAATTTTCCTTCATCATTTATATTTTTGCAAATGTACTCAATGTGTAAAGCATGAGAAGATTCTCCTTGCTCTAGTTGGGCATGATGTCAACTAGCAGTATCCTAAGAAGAATCACTACCACCATCCATGGTGTTGATACAGGGTACAAAGTCATATGGTTCTACAAAGAATTTAGCTAGATCATTAGGAATTGGATAAGGGTAAGGATACTCATTGTAAACATTTTCTTATGGTTATCAAACTCGGGTTATGACTCATGTTCAGATGAACAGTCAGGTTATGTTATGAATTTTTTACTTCGTAGGTGGAAGGGAATCTTCTTGAAGCCTAGACTAGATGTGTCTCAATTTCTTCTAGCTATTACTTTGATAGGATCAATTAGACCATTTTTGTTGCATCCAATATGACTAGTTCCATTGTAGCCAAAGTGTTTCATGAGCCTAAGACTGGGACCATACTTCTCAAGAGTAATTTCACAAGACCATTTCCTTAGGTCAACTAGAGTTTCCTCTGTGTACATCCATGCAATGATAGCTTTGTTTTCAAATTCCTCCTCAAGAGGAATAGTAGCTTTGACAAAAGTACCATCAAACCTAGTTTGAGGTGTCAACATGAAATGTTTCTTTGCCTCAAATCATCTCCCATAATGACAATGATACTTAGGAATAAATGTTAAAGATAGAACTAGTTCTATGTGATATTCTCCCATTCCAATTTCCTTCAACTTGAGTGATTGCTGAATTTTCTTTAGCTTTTTATCATGATAGTCTATAGATTCCCTATTAGTAGGCACATAGATTTTAATTGATTTCAACATGTTATAGGCATAGCTAGTGCTTGTAGGTATGGTGACTTCAAATCCATGAAATGGGAATTTTACACATTGATGGTATGTGGATGGTACAATGTGCATCTCATGTATCCATAGCCTTCCTAGCAAAATATTGTAAGACAAGGGAATGTCAAGGACTTGAGAAGTGATATCCTTTTCTATAGAACCAATGTAGAGAGGCAACATCACAAGACCTAAAGAATTTTTCTCAACTTTTTCATATGCTTTGATAGTGATCTTGTAATGCGAATCGATGGACTCTTCATAATAGTCTAGTTGTTTTAGAAAAGTAGCAAAGACAATGTTTAAACCAGCTCCATTATCAATGAGCACATGATAGACACATTTTTGGTGTATCATGACCTCAATGTGTGGAGGTTGATTATGCAAGTGACTTAGTGAATTGTCATCCTCCTTAGAGAAGGACATATAGTAAGGTGAGGTCAAATGACCTACCATAGATTGAAACCTCTCAAGATCAAGATCTTGAGGTATGTTTGCCTTAGTAAGGGCTTTGTTGAGAATTTAAATATGACCAGGTGAGATTTTGAGCAACTCAAAGATCATAATTTGATCATTGGTTCACTATAACTAATTGAGGATGTTATAGCTAGTAGCTATAGAATTTGTTGCAAGTTTTGCACCTTTTCCAGATAGACCAAGATTATTTTTTTCTAAATTAGAAGTAGAAGGCACAGGACCTTTGAGAACCAACTTAGCATGAGAATGCATAACAACATTAGCATAGGATTGTGATGATTCATTATCAAATGTGTTGGAAGTAGGGTCCCTTAAGACAAATGGTGTCTTAGGTTTATTGTTATCATGCTTACCCTTGATGGTGATGACATCACAGTACTCAAAATCCATAGATTCAACCATGTTGATCACATTGTCATCATTAGAGTATGTATAGTTGATATTGTTATAAGATTTCTATTTTGAATTTTCTCCTTTTTCATAAGATGCGAATGGCTCCTTGAAAGCCTTGTAATATAAGTTCTTGTTACATCCATCCATAATAATCTCACCATCATCAATCAAGTCCAGGACTTTGTGACACAAGTTTATGTAGTTTCTAGTTTTTTGACCCTTGTTTTGATCATATTCACAAAATGTGATTTCGTTCTACCATGGTGGTCATGGTTGCAAATTGTAAGGATGAGAGTTGTCCAATTCAGAAATGAGCTTATTTTATAGCAAGGTTTTGTAGACCAAATCCAAAGGTTCACCAAGAGGTGTATACTCTCATTTTGGATGTGAGACCCAAGATGAGCTCTTTTGTTTGTTTCCAAACATCTTATTATCAGAAAGAGGTTTCTCAACATTTTTGGATGCTTTGAGATTATTCATAAGATTAAAGGAAATTTTAGAGAGTTTAGGAGTGATGTTGTCAACAACCCCATCATGTACAACCTCTTAGTTATTTTTAATGAAGTTGGGTTTGTCATTGTTAGAGGTGGATCCTTATTTGTTGTCTTTTTAAAGGGTATGTTCACCCTTTTTGACCATGAATTCCTCTATACAGATAGCTTGTGTGACCATGTCTTTGAAGGTACATGGACCTTGAATTTGAAATTCGTACCCAAAATTGGATAGGAGGTTATCAGTGAAGATATCAAGATTTTTGTATCATGAATCTTTCATGAATATTTGGTGTAAAATTCCCTCCATGTCTAGAATAATGCAAAGAAAGTTTCCTCAACTTTCCTTTTAAGGTTACACAAGTGTCAGATGTTAATCAAGTGTTGTATGTTGTGAGAGTACTATTGGGAAAATAGGTTAGCAATCTCATCAAATATTTTGATACCAGGAGGAAAGTGTGAAAACCACTCCATAGCCTAACCACCTAGACTTCTTGGGAATAGATGCATGAGATATGTCTAATTATGCATAAATTCCATAGACAATGCCCCAAATTCCCATAAATGATCTTGGTTATCAGTAGTTCCAAATTATTTTCATAGTTAGGTAACTCAACTCCTCTTGGAAAAAGAGGCATGTATATACTCTTGTCAAATAAGAATGGACAAAGAGTGTCTAAGGTGTAAGGTGTATGTTTTTTCTAGTTTGTCTTTATCACGTATCATTTGGGCAAGTTGGTCTTGCATGATCTTCAACTATTTTTGCAATTTGGAAGTTTTAGTTTTCACTTTAGGTCTAATGATAGTTTCCACATTAAAGTGATGACATAACTTAGCTCCCTCTTGAGCAAGTTTGAGAAAGTATTTCCCTTTCTCTTCATTAAGAAGGATTTCCATGACCTTTTGGAAGTTTTGTCCTTACAACATTTCTTGATATGATCAAGAAGTATTTCTACCACTTCTTCATTCTCTTAAGTAAAGAGAGTTTCCTTATGTCATTCATTCCTATGCTGATCTTGGTCTTTACAATGTTCACCATGTTTAGGTGCATGATCAACCATTGTAGAAATGTGAAAAGTTTCAATATGTTTTGATTCGAAAGGCCCTTTGAATAAGAATTCAGCCATGTTGTTTAGAGATGTAGGACCTTTTCTAGTTTCAAGATTATCTTGATATAAGGGGTTATTGGTCTATTGTAAGTTGATAGAGAACATTCTCTTAACATAAGTTGATCTTATGGGTGAAGGAGATCATGTAGACTCCTCACTAGATGAACTAGACATAGACCGTGTATGAAATGGAAAGAAACCGCTATCATGATTATGACCCCAGCTCTACCTTGGCTAATTCTAAGGGAATAAAACATGTTTCCACTTCTTGTTTCCATAATCATAGAAAAGGACAAAAAGCAAAAAAACCTACACAAGAACTACACTATAATGTAGTCTCAAGGGAGAAAGATGAAAGTGTTGTACACTAAGGTATGAGTAGTCTAAGTAAGAGCTAAAAAAACCAAAGACTATGACTATCATAACATAGAGTATAACAAGCACTAAAAGAAAAGAATAAGATAACTGAGAGATAAGACCAGTTTAAGTGTAGATCACAAGTGGTTAGCTAAGTGAGATGCCACTATTTGAGACTATTTGCAAACATAAAAAGAGCTAACATGTTGCAGGTACAAACCAAAATCAAAGCACAGATAGTTTTGGCAATTACGAGGCAAGCACCTACACCAGGATTCCTAGGGATGCATATTAGAAATTTCAAAGAACCATATGAAGACTTAGAACAACAAATTTTGCAAAGATTTCTCACATGAGGACTTGTTTAAAGTCACACAAGGATGCACTAAACTAACAAGAATACTAGATCCTAACACAAAGGGATAAATTTGCAAGATCTCGCTTAGAGATTTGCACAAGGCCACATGAAAACCTAGATAGGGCCACACAAAGAAGTGCTAACCAAAAAGGTTCTCGCATGAAATTTTGCAAAATTGCATGCAAAAATAGGGAACAGACTAACAGCAAAGACTAAATTTTGAAGAGATTTTAAAGGTTTCAGACTATTCTAGATAGATTATTGGTTGTTTGGATAGATTTTAGATAGATAGAAAGGTCAGTTTTAAAGTTGTTAGATAGGATTTTGTTTAGATAGGATTTGGTTTTCAAGTTGTTTTGAGAAAAACACAATAATCAAGTAGTAGTCAAATACAATCCAATCGAGGATGAGGCAACTTAGAGGGATGGGGGAGTCTTGACTTTTAGTTTGTTTAGATAGGTTTGGACAAGTTCAAGATCCAATAACAAACATGTTTTATCCCTAGAACCAAAAAATGGTAGAGGAAGTAAAACCTTTCTCCCACAACTTATGTGCATGTGTTCACCTCACATATCCATGTCACCCCACTAGAGGGTGCCCATGTAATATATAACAATATTACAATTTGACTTGCTATGGAGACTATCTCTTACTGATCAATTAATGAGCTTAACAAGCTTTCTAATGATTAGTTCATAAGGCATAACATTCGATGCAATTTTTGGAAATGAGGTTGCAAGAAGAGTGGGTTAAACCATGAATGAAAATCCACAGTTAAGTGCACTCAAGATGGAGCAGTAGTGGGATGGGTAAATGAGTTTGACTCAAAAACTACATAGTTAAATTCAAATTACAATATCACTATTTCAATTCATGTGGAATTTATCTCCTACTTAAAAACAATACTATAACAAACAAAATTTTATCATATCAAATTTTAATAATCATTGACTAAATTGTTTGTTACATATCACTATAAAAACAATTTAAGAGATATATTATTTTTTTAAATGATCATTTTAAAATATTTTTAAAAATTGATTAATATTATAAAAGTGTATAATGTATTTCCAATTATTTGCAAAACATTTTTATTAAAATCATGAATAAAATAAGAATAGATTTTTAAAAGAACATAAATCATATATAATAATTTAATACAATAATAGTATCACAAAAAAAATTTAATCATCTCAAAGAATAACGAAACATAGTTATGAAATGACAAAAGTCACTCATGAGCACTATCAAAGAATCATTTGATGGTGCAATAAAGCTACTACCTCTTTGAATTTACATTATCCTTATTTCATGATCAATAAATATTTAATCTGTCAAATATTTACCCCCATTTCAATCGTTGTGTAGATTATTATTCATATTTTTTATTAAAATTAATCTCTCTAACTTTTTAAAGGACTTTTACACTTTTTACATTCTTCTATAGCTTTTTTCATGTCCTATATAACATTAATATTATAATTAATTAATTATTTTATTTTTAATTAAATTTAAAAAATCAGCTAAATTTATTATAATTTTTACTTCAAAAATTAGTTAGTCTACAATATTTGTGTTTTATTTATATTTAAAAATGTATAACAATTTGAGTATATTAATAGTTAAATTTATATTTGCAATTTTAATAACAACTTTTATGTGTTTAATTTTTAAAAATTTATTCTTTATTGTAATAATAATAATGTTATAAAATATACAACATATAATAAAATGTTTGGAGAATGTATTATAAAATATTTTAAAAAAATTATTTCTCATTTAATTTAATAATAATTATAGAATAACATATACTATATATTTAATGATCTTAGAATATATTATTGAAATAACAAGTTTGTCCTTTATTTATAGATTGCATTCCAAATAAAGTCATCTTGACAATTCAAAATTAAATTTGATTAATCTTGATAGATACTTTATTTCACAAAAAAACTTTTAAAACCTTAAATTTATAAATATTTCATATCATAATATTAGCCACTCTACATGCATTCAAGTATTTTAATGTAAAAGAAACATTAAATTCAACTTTCAAAAAATATATTTTTTTATAAAGGATGTGACTTATTGCATGTCTATCTTTTAATATAATTATACTGAGTCTAAAAACTTTTTTAAAAAAAAAAAGTATATACATATCTTATTTCTATCTTTCAATATAATTTTATAAAGTATAAAAAGTTCAAAAATAATTTAAAAGAAACATTAACGTTAATAAAAAGCTCTTCTAAAATGTATTATTCTTAGTAATAGAGATCTTACTCCCCTCAAGCTGATAGATAGGAAAATGGAATGCATGTCATGCTATCAAATGTGGCATTGAGTATTCGATTTGAATGAGTCCAAATATGTTTCACCATAGTTGGTGCCTTTCCTCTACTCTTTTTTTACATCACATGTGGTACAATTTTTATGTCATGTTGATGTGGTTGATCCATCATTGCCAACTTCAATTTGGAATTCCTCTTTTTTAATTGTATAATGGATAACCACTACTAAGGAGAATGGATGATCATAAAAGGGAAATATTAATGGATAGGACATTTGAGGATGTTAACTAATAATGATGTATTTATAAAACAAAAACTTCATATTACTGAATAATAAAAGTTATTAAAAAGTAAAAATAATAAGTCAATATGATACAAAAATGATCAGTCATTGATTTAGTTATTTGTTTAGGTGAATAATTATAAGTGACCTATTTCTTAGTCATTTTTTTGATCATTTATTTAGTCACTTATCTTTATGTAACCTTGTGATTTTACCTGATGACCAAATTAGTCATATATTTAGTCATTAATAGTTATAAATTACAAATCATTACCAAAATTTGATCAATTTTGGTCACATGACTAAAATTTTTAGTGTTGTGATTAATTTTTTTGGTCACATGGTCATTTTTTTGACAAAATTATACTAGTGAATGTTACTATTAACAGTGATGATACTAACCCTTTTGAGAGTTTCGAATAGCTTGAATCTTAGGCCAAGGTTATTCAAGATCAATTAAAAAAAATTGAAGAGGAAAAGAGGCTATTAGAGGCAGAAAAGAGAAAAGTCAAATAAGCCAAGTAGAAAATGAAAATAGAGGAAGAAAAGAAGAAGAGAATAGAGGAGGAAGAAAAGAAAGAGAAGGAAAGAAAAGAAAAGAGAAAAAGAAAGAAGAGAGAAGAGTAAAGAGGTAGCAAAGAAGAAGCAAAGGGAAAATAAATCTCAACCATCTAGTTCATCTACTCCACTTTTTCTTGCTAGCCTAACAAGTGATGATGATGATGAAACTAATTTGATCCCATCTCTGACAATTTTTTTTTAGAAGAACAGGAAAATAAAGAGCCTACAAAGAACCTTAATGGAGGTAACTGATAGATTATATAGTACTCTATCAATCAAGGATACAAAGGCAGATCCTAAATAGTGAGCACAAGCAATGTTAAAATCTTATAATGAATAATTTACAAATTTAATGAATGTTGGAGAATCAAAGGCCCAGATTTCACATGATGCTAATTTATTTAGCAATAGTTTTCAGAATGTCAAGAATGATTTGCTAAGTCTTGATACTTGTATGAAGGAACACTTAATGTTAACAACATGGAAATGTATTTTACATTAAGTGTACCTTATCACCTAACAAGATGGAAGTCTTCATAAATTTTAACAAGATGGAAATGTATTGTACATTAAGTGTACCTTATCACCTAATAAGATGGAAGTCTTCATTAATGTTAACAAGATGGAAATGTATTGTACATTAAGTGTACCTTATCACCTAACAAGATGGAAGTCTTCATAAATGTTAAAAAGATGGAAATGTATTGTACATTAAGTGTACCTTATCACCTAAGTTAACCAAGGATTTTGATAGTAATATTGAAGCAAAGTTGAGTGAGCTAGAAGCTCTATCAAGCTAGATACATCAACCTTCCAACAAAATTGAGAACTTTGAAGGAAAAGTGGTTGGTGTTCACAAAAATATCAGGAAATTGGTGTTATATTATGGTGACTAATTAGGAAAGTATTGTACATACTTCATAAATTCTTTGGGGCCCTGAAAAAAAAATTTTGGCCCTATTTTATTAGGATTTTGGGCTAACATGTAATTATTAATTATAATCGTAAAGCAGTAAAAGTACTTGTATAAAAGGGCTTAGGGTTAGGGATTTTTTTATAGTTGTGATGCAAAATTGGTTCTTGTGGTAACATTGATCTATAAGGGATTACAGATTGTAATTAGGTTATAATCACTAGATCGCAATAATATCAAACTTTTTTGGTGGACATAACCTAGGGATTGGGTGAACCATGTTAAATCTTGGTGTCATGTGTTCTTTTCTGTGTGATCTATTATTTTCTATTATTGGTTATATTTGCATGTAATTTTAATTTTTTTCTATGATTTAATCCTAACAAGTGGCATCATAATAAGGTTTTTTTTAGTTATCCTTTGTAGGAAAGTCTCCTAGTTGAGTGGGAGTCTCATGGTTGAGTGGGAGCGATGCTAGACAAGGGTAAGATAAGGGTTGATAGGTTTAAGGGGAAAAAATTTTAGTTATGGATGATGCAAATTGAAGGCTATCTTTATTAGAAGGATTTATGGAAGTTGTTGGAAGAAAAAGCCAAGAATCAGGGATCTATGTCAAATATTGAAAGGGATCTTTCAGAAAGAAAGGCACTTGGAAGCATTTGATTATGCTTGGCACCATTCATGGCATTTAACATTAAAAAAGTGAAGATGAGAAAAGAATTGATGCAAACCCTAGCAAAACTATATGAAAATCCCTTTGTTTTAAACAAGGTATTTCTCGTGAAGAGTTTATTTAATATGAAAATGGTAGAAGGTGAATCTATTTTAGATCATTTAAATGAGTTTAGTACTATTACTAGTCAGTCATCCTCTATGGGTATCAATTTTGAAGAAGAAATTAGGGCTCTCTTGATTTTGTGTTCTTTGCATGAAAGTTGGAATGGCTTGGTAATGGCTATGAGTAATTATATTCTTGGATCTAGCACTCTAAAATATGATGATGTCATCAGTGTTGTTTTGAGTGAGGAAACTCATAGAAAAACCTCAGGTGGATCTACAATCAAAGCAAAGGTAGAATGATTAAGAGAGAAAGTAATTCCAAAAATCATGAAAAATCAAGAGGAAATTGAAAGGGGAGAAGGTCTCAAATGAGAGGACCAAACAACTACTGGTGCTATGGGAAACTAGGTCATAAAAAGAAAGATTGTTGGAATCAAAAGAATAATGAAGGAGATAAACTAGATGGAGATAAGGAGGAAAATGTGGTAAGTAAAAAATCTAAAGAGGATGCTTTTCTTCTATCTTTAGAAAGTGTTGATGATTCATGGATTTTAGATTTTGGTGCTTCATTTTATGCTACACCTCATAGAGGTTATTTCATTGATTATGTCCAAGGGGATTTTGGTCTTATTTATTTGGGGGATAATGAACTCTCTTAGATTGTTGGAAAGGGAAAAATTTAAGATTAAGTTGCAGAATGGAAATCATTGGCTACTACATGAGCTAAGACATGTTTCAAGGCTGATTAGAAATTTAATTTCAGTAGGGCAACTCGGTGATGAGGGTTGTGTAGTTACTTTTAATGATAAAAATTGGAAGGTTTCAAAATATTCCCTTGTAGTAGAAAAAGGTGTGAAAGTAGGAAACTTATATCTTTGTATGGGTTATATTGTTCCTTCTACTTTAATTGTTTCAGAGAAAAATGAATGTTCAAGAAAAACTGTTGTAGTTGACCAGGGAGAACAAATAGCTGTTATAGATTCTAATAGAGCACTATGGAACAATAGACTTGGGCACATGAGTGAGAAAGGTATGAAATTACTTCATTCAAATAACATTTTACCAAGTCTAAAATGTGTTAATATTAATTTATGTGAAAGTTACATGTATGGAAAACAAAAGAGAGTGAGTTTTGTCAAGATCGGGAAGGAAATCAAAAAGGAGAAATTAGAGCTTGTGCATACAAATGTATGAGGACTAGCTCAGGTATCTTCCCTTGGTGGATCTCATTATTATGTTACATTTATTGATGATACAACTAGAAAATTATGATTTTATTTTCTTAGACATAAATCTAATGTATTTCAAACTTTTAAGAAATGGAAATATTTGGTTGAAAATAAGATTGGTAAGAAATTAAAATATCTCAGATCTAATAATGGTGGTGAGTATTGCAGTCATGAATTTGAAGATTATTGCTCCACTAATGGTATTCTTAGAGAAAAAACTATTCCAAGGACTCTACAAGAAAATGGAGTGGTTGAATGCATGAACATGACTATAATGGAGTGCACAAGGAGCATGAGGTTGTATGTTCGGTTTCCCTTACACGTATGGGTGGAGGCTATCAATACTACTATATATTTGATTAATAGAGGTCCTTATACTCCTTTAGGTTGTGGTATTCTAGAGGAAGCATGGAATCATAAGAAGGTGAGTTATTCTTTTCTCAAAACCTTTGGTTGTGAAGCATTTGCTCGCATATATTTTGAAAATGGAATCAAGCTAGAAGCTAAGTCAAAGAAATGTGTATTTTTTGGATATGACATTAATGAATTTGGTTATGGGCTTTGGGAATTTGAAAATCATAAAATTTTAAGAAGTAGGGATGTCATATTCAATGAGAAAGTGTTGTACAAAGATCTATTGTAGCAACATGAGAAGAAAGAAGATGATTATGTAGTGTTGGATGATACTCCACAAGATGATGTTCCAACCATTTCTCATGATGTGCAACAATCTCAACAACAAATACCACACACATCGATGAATCTTAGATGGTAAATAAGAAAAAATAGATCTCTAGCAATATTCTCTCCCTCTTTGTATTCAATTTTACTTACTGATGCTGGTGAACCCAAATGTTATGATGAAGCTATGCAGGTAGATACTAAGATTTAGTGGGAGTCTACAATGAAAGATGAAATTGACTCTTTGCTAAAGAATAAGACATGGAATTTATACAAGTTGCCTTTAGGTAAAAAAGATTTATAGAATAAGTGGGTTTAGAAGTTGAAAGAAGAGGAAGGAGGTAAGAAAAGATTTAAAGCCAAGGTAGTTGTAAAAGGATTAGCACAAAAAAAGGGCATTGATTTTGATGAGATATTTTCTCCTGTTGTTAAGATGACTTTTATTCGTACTATTGTAAGTCTTGTAACTACTAAAGATTTTCATTTAGAGTAGCCTGATGTTAAAACAACCTTCCTTCATGTTGATTTGGATGAAGAGATATATATGACTTAGCCTTAGGGACTTGCAGTCAAAGGTAAGGAAAACTTAGTGTGCAAATTGAAGAAAAGTTGATATGGCTTGAAGCAAGCACCTCAGAAATGGTATCTAAAATTTGGTAGTTTTATGCATGACCATGGCTACAATAGGTTTCATTTAGATCATTGTGTTTATTTTAAGAGGTTGGATGATGATAGCTACATTATTTTATGTTTATATGTTGATGATATGCTTGTAGCTGGGTCTAACATGGATCACATTAAGGGGTTGAAATGCCAATAAGCATTTGAATTTTCTATGAAGGATTTGGGAGCAGAAAAAAAAATCCTTGGTATGAAGATCTATAGAGATAGAAAGAATAGAACATTGATTCTATCCTAGCTTGATTATGTGGAGAAGGTGTTGCAACATTTCTCTATGGAGAATGCTAAAACTATCAACACATCTTTACCTAGTCATTTGAAGATGTCTAAGGAGATGTTTCCTAAGACACAAGAAGAGGAGGATAAGATGTCCAAGGTACCCTATGCTTCAACTGTAGAAAGCTTGATGTATGCTATGGAATGTACTAGGCTAGATATTGCACATGCAGTAGGAGTCATTAGTAGGTGTATGATTCATCTAGGACTTGACCATTGGAATTTCATCAAATGGATTCTTAGATATTCGAGAGGAACATCTAATAAGTTTTTATACTTTGGGGCTTCTACTACTAATTTATAGGGCTATGTTGACTCAAACTTGGTAGGGGATATTGATACCAAGAAGAGTACTATAGGTTATTTCTTTATTGTTGGTGGGCAACTGTGAGCTGGGTTTCTAGGTTACAAAAGGTTAATTCTTTATCCACTATAGAGTTAGAGTATTTGGATACTATAGAGGTAGCCAAGGAGATGATATGGCTTTAGTTCTTCTTGGAAGAGTTGGGACACCCTCTAAAGGTTAACTATTTTTTTAAAGATAGTCAAAGTGTCATTCATCTTGCAAAGAATTTAGCTCTACATTCAAAGATCAAAGACATACAATTATGGTACCATTTCATTTGGTCAATTTTGGAGGATGGGTAGTTAAAGCTAGAGAAGATACATACAAATGACAATCCAACAAATATGTTGACAAAGGTAGTAACAAGGGAGAAGCTAAACTTCTCTTTAGCTTTGGTTGGTCTTCTATACTGAACATGAATAAAAGAATAGTAGAGTCAAAGGTGGTTAAATCTAGTGGGAGCCTCATGGAGTAGTGACATAGCTATAGGATTAGTCTCCAAGTGGGAGATTGTTGTTTAGTGTGGGGCCTAATCAGTCCTCAAGTGGGACATTTTTAGATTGTGGTGACCGATTAGGAAACTATTGTACATACTTCATAAATTCTTTGGGGCTTAGGGCATCACCCCAAAAAAAAAAAAAGTGTGTCCTATTTTATCGAGATTTTGGGCCGACATGTAATTATTAATTACAACCCTAAAGCAGTCAAAATACTTGTATAAAAGGGCTTAGGTTAGGGATTTTTTTATAGTTGTGATGCAAAATTAGTTCTTGTGGGGGTATTGAGTTGTAAAGGGTTATAGATTTTAATCAGGTTATAATCATTAGATCATAATAATATTGAACTTTTTGTTTGGTAGATGTAGCCTAGGGATTGAGTGAACCACGTTAAATCTTGGTGTCTTTTTTTCTTTTATGTATGATTTATTATTTTCTATTATTGGTTATATTTTCATGTAATTGTTAGTTCTATCTATGGTTTAATCCTAACAACTAGAATCTCAAAAAGAACAAATTTCTTAAACTCTGATTTGAATGTAGTTAAGATTGCATCATATGCCCTATGTGAAATTCTCACTTCTACTAAAAAACAAAGGTACATGGGTAAAATGTTTAAATAGTCTCAAGGAAAGCTTTGATAATTGCATGAATATTTTATCAGCTTAAGGTAGATGAATAGAGTATTTAACAACAGGTGAACAGTTTTTGATAGTTTTTGGCATTTCAACCTTTTTCATTGATGTCAAAGGGGGAGAAGATGCATAAGAAAATTTTTAATAAGGCAAGGGAGAAGATAAAAATAAGGTAAGGTATAAAAAAATATTGAAAGGGGGAGCATATGTAAGTTGGATAAGTTGTAAAAGATGATTAATGTATTGATAATATAATATTTTGACAAGTTTTTGATACTTGGCCAATTTTCCATTTTTTTTTGCCATTAATGCCAAATGGGGAGATTTTTGAAAATTGGGCAATGAAGATATGTAATTATTGTCATTTATGGAAACACATGATGTACATGCTTGTAGAAAACTTCAGAAATAAAGATACTTAGCTTTTGGTACCCAAAAAATTGCCTAAGTATGAAATTATCTTACAACAGTGTATTGTTTTGTATGTAACTTGTTATTGATGTCATATCATGATTATCAAATTTAGATGGAGATAGAATACATGTTGATGATTATTCTTATTACCTTAGGAATTAGTACAAACTATATGGAAAAGAGATATTCACATTTTACCAGTGAAATGGAACAATGGAATTAAAGCAAGGAATTATTTTGTTTACAAAATAATTACTTGACCAATTAGGTCTGATATCCTAGATGTTTACTCTAAGATGTAAAAGTATATTATGGTCTTAACCTACCTAGAAATTTTTTTTTGAAAAGGCATGGTATTTATGCAAAGGGCATCTTGCGAATTCAAGTGTGTTGTGATATTTTGTGTTGAGCAATTATATTATGATAAATGATATGCAAACTTTTGTGAAGCTATTTTTGTGATCTAAGATTGAGCTAAAGATCAAAGATCAGTCAAGAAAGAAATTACAATACCTATATATGAGATGACTAATTACTATTTTGGGTAGTGAGCTCTTCTTGTAATTGGAAGTTCATGTTTGGATAGTGGGCTCATCTTGCATCTACTATACTAAAACTCCTAACAAAATTGGAATCTCCTAATAGGGACTCTTTATACTAAATTTTCTCACTAACTCCTAATAGGGTCCATCCTCTAACAAGGAACACATATATCAATATATTATCTAGTGGATATCATCCTCATTGGGATTTTCCCTTGGCCAAGGATTCCCTAGTTACTAAAATATGGTGTTATGATTTATCTTTGTCCATGGTTATTGTTAATGTTCAGCATTACTTGTTTACTTTCTTATGTATGGTTCAAAGTAATAAATAGTATCTAGTTGGCTACTAAAGTTTGTAGATTACCAATTCACCCTCCCAGTAATTCCTTTTTCTAATAGCATTATATTCATCAATCATATAAATATGCTAGGTGAATTTGAAAGCCCAAAAGACATAACCATTAATTTGTACTAACCATCTCTTATCTTAAATTTTATCTTCCATTCATTTCCCTCTTGAATGTGGATCTAGTGGTAGCCACTTCAAAGATAAATCTTGAGGAAGTACCTAGCCCCCACTAATTCATCCATCATGTCCTCTATTTGAGGAATAGGAAACTAGTAGTTAGTGGTAATCTTAATGATTTCTTTATTATCAGTGCACATCCTCCATGTTTCATCCTTATTTGGAGTAAAAAATGTGTGTACTATACATAGATTCATGCTTTCCCTTACTGGACCCTTTTGCGTTAGTTTTATCACTTGTTTATTCAACTCTACATATTGTGTTGGGTTTAACCAATAGACTTCTTGATTAGGTAGATTTTCTCTAGGAATAAGATCAATATGATGTTGAATATCTCTTTTGTGTGGAAGACCATTAGGTAGTATATTAGTAGCAACATCAGTAAATTCCTCTAGCACCTTCATTGTCTTGAGTGGCACTTATAGACACCTAAATGTGATTACACCATTAGATAATAATATTTAGTCATCTCCTAGGACATTACTAATTAAAGATTTTTATTTAATTAATTAATTTTCATCCCCTAGTTAATTTATTTATTTAACTAACTATAGTCCAACTGATAAAACTGAATGATAACACAAAATCAATTTATCAATTAAAACCCTATTCCTCTATTAAATTAAATAAACTCTCAAATATATCTAATTTAATCCCACATCCCCCATTTATTAAATAAATCATTTAATAAATCATTCTAAACCCTAAAACATCCCTAAACCCTATCTTGACCCCTAATCTAACCCATTCACCCATACTAACCTCACTTAGCCACCTAACTAACCCATCCCATCAAATCTAAGACACTTACCCCTTAACCTCCTTTCTATGCTATGTCTAATCTCCCTCCTAAACATGTGGAAAAATTTAAGAAAGGATTAAGACTTGCTAACCCAAGCCAAAGTCAGCAAGTCTCCCTTGTCCTCTTCCATCCCTATCTAAGAGCATTAATGGCTCTTACATGCCATTAATGCCTCTTACACACTCATCCTGCCTCATTACTCCCCTTTTACCACATGTTAGAAGGCTAAAGCCCTAAACAAGCACAATCCATGTGCTCCCCTTTCAAAGCATCCTACCCCTCCCTCACCATTCTTCCATCCTTGCATCCTGATCCTCAATTATAGTACCCCTTGGAATATAATTAAAGCCCTTCCCTCTCATAATCCATCATACACTTCCATGCAAAAGTTATCATTCTATTTTGAGAGCCTAAAAACTACCAAAATACTATCATAATGCTAAAATCCATCTACACCTCCATTGTTGAAACCCTCGCCCATCTACATGCTTGATAAAATAGCCATCTAGAATCTTGAGCACACCATAAGCACACATCTCCTATCCATCAGGGACATATCCATGTCATCATAGGTCACACCCAAGGAACTTACCATTCTTGGTTTCCCTTCCTTATTGGTGTTCACCTCATCCTATCATAAGAGTTAATCTATTTTTTTTATTGTAAATGTTTTGTTAATATTACTATTCAATTTTCACTACTAAAGTAGGTGATACATTTTGGCACACCCAATGGGAGGCCACATTTAGGTCAATATAATCACACCTTTCACTTGTTTATGTTAGACCGATAAACCTAATGTTTTATGCTTGTTTACATACACAATTGGCCTTCTAAAAAATTTTTAGGCATCAAAATATCTTATTAGGAAGCATGCTCCTAGCCATAAAAATAAATTCTATCCCAAACAACCTCTGAGAAACTTTTGTTCATGAAACCATAGCTCCAAAATTGTGAACTTGCAACTGCAAAATTGTGATCCTCTATCTGCAAAAACATGAACCCACAAGGGTGCGATCATGCTCTATATTAAATCCCACCACCATGTGCCACCAAAACCACCCCTAGCATTTCCACAACACCCTCTTTTTGTGGGAACACCAATTTTTACTAGTGGGATTACTATAAAAACCTACGAGGATGCCCAACAAAATAAATCAAACCCTAAGCCCCACTTTTTTCTCCTCTATCAAACTTTTGGATACATTTTCTAGTGGGAATGCTCTCCCAAAAACCTACACGATCACACTTTTGTAGGATTTCTCTATTACCTTTTTCCTATTACCCACTTTTCTATTATTTTACCAGTTCACTATACCTTGATCCTATGACTTTTAAACTATATTCCCGCGCTATGAGATCATGGATTAAAACCTATGGGTTCACTAGTTTAACAAACTTGTGACAAATTTTTAATATTATCTCTTGTAGGTATCTCTTGGAGAAAAGTTCTAACATGTTTTTGCAAATTTTCTAACAATGCTTGCTAAACAAATTAGTTTCTAAGAGCTTAAAATGAATGAATTTCAACTTTTTAGGATGGAATGCATGTTTAGATCTTATAATGCTTCATTGGAATGTTTGAGTGGCTAATTAAAAAATCCACTCTTGAATGTTAAGTGTTAAAAAGTGAATCAATGCAATGAATATTTCATTTAAAGTGTAAATTAACATTATGTGAACACAGTTCAATTTTAGGGCTTAAAAAGAAGTCATTAAACCTAGAATATTATAAAGACAAACTTGCTCTTATACCTTCCTTTTCAATGATTTTTTGAATGATTTCCTTTTGTTGATGTGATTTACTTTATTGGCCATCATTTTGAAGTTGTAAATGAATAATTGAATGCTAAAATCACATGTGTTTTCAAAACTAGTTGTTATGATACACTAAAGCATCCAAAATATAAATGAACCAAGTGCCTTTCATATTTTGAGATTGTTCCCCCTAGTACATCTTTGTCTTCTCTATTTTCTACAAATTAAGACCTTAAAGTTCATGACACATGTACCAAAAGTTGTTAGCAATATCATCTACAACAACCTAGGAGTGCTTCTAGTCAATTCATCCACCTCTACAAAGCACATCATCTTTGGTGAGAAGCTTAAACTGGTAAAAATCTAGCTTTTATATAAATGAGGGGAAGGGTAAACTTTCTTGCTTTATCAAGAAATTTTGGGCAGTGTGTTTGTTGTAAATATTGTGACAAGCTAAGTTACTGAGAGGGCAAGATTGAATTAGTAACTTCTAAAACTTTTATTCCATTAGTAATTAATCCTTTATATGAATTCTGATCTAACTTCATGCATGAGAAGCTTAGAAAACATGAAAGCATACATAATGCTTTGACACAAGATTTGGTAACCCAAAAACCTTCCAAATAGAAAGTAAAACTAGGGTGGTGATGATACCCACAAGCTTTAGTACTAAAATATAAATTTGGCCTATTAAGGTTTTCATTGATCACTTCTGATGATCTTCCCTATTAGGAGCAATAAAGACTACTAGGTCCACCTTGTGAAATTATTTATAAACATTCAATAAAGTATGCACTCAATAAAGAGATCTACATAAGACTATTAGGTCTACCTTGTTAAAGGATTTAATTGATCCACCTATTAGGATGAAATAGTAGCTAATCTCTAATCTTCAATTTGGTTTGCTGAATGAGATTCCTTTGAGTATACAAATCACCTTGCTATGATAGATGAATCTTTGCTCCTCCTTATACTATTTTAGCCTTGGTAATTTTCTCTTCTAATCTTCTCTGATGATTATATTACTTCATTTTCAATTCCATTTTATTCATTGGATATGATACAATATATTACATATATATCAATCCAATTACATAATTACAAGGTTAGTTATAATACAAGTTTACACAAAATATTACAAACTCAGCCAAAGTGTAGAAACTCGGCATCCACTATCACTACTTGGCATCATCATGCACTTAGTAGATGTAGAAGCTTGGTCCATTCTGATAACTTCCAAGTAGTTTTGATCTCAGTTTGCACCAGTGACTCAGTGAATATTGTGAAACTTGGCATATAAATTGAATCACTTGGTTAACACTACATAGCTTAGTAAACACTATCACCTTGAGCTCGGTATAAACTGAGTCTCTTGGTTAACAGTATGTAGCTTGATCAACACTAGACTTGCATCACATAAACTAAAAAATTGGTAACCACTGCACAACTCTATTTACACTAGTAAACTTGGCATACACTGTAATGCTTGGTTTACACTATTGATCTTGAACTCTATAGTAACTACTCAATTCAAAATGAAATCTATCCATAGAACTTGGTAGCAACTATAGGACTTGGTAGCAATTGAAATGCTTGGTTAACATTGTTAACTATACAATATGCTCAGTATGAACTCACAATATGAATAAGTGTATGTCACTAATAACAAACATGATTGGAAAGTCAACAATCTCCTCCTTTGGCATTAGTGACAAAAAACTTATTAGTCAAAATTGAATTATCCATCACCTTATATCTCCAACTCACTAGAGTATACTATTTTTGAGATTTTTCAAAAAAAAATTTGTAAAGAATAAATTTTTGTATGTGGTAATGCTTTCTCCAAAGATAATATATAGTATACTATACATACAATATATATTTCTTCACACTTTCCTACAATTTTCTCCTCCTATCTTTTTACATCTTTCTCCTCTTTATATCATCTTATATCTTTTCAATATCTTCTCCCCATTTTTACAATAATGCCAAAGATTTATACTATATGTATTTACATAGAAATGCCAAAATGAGACAATAAATATGAATGTACCTTTAATATGATTTCCAAAGTCTTTTCCTAGTTCTCTTGAAAGACCCTACATATGTGCAATGCCACCTCTACTTCTGTTGATAGTTCAATCAAATGGTCCACAATAGATAAATTATTATCATGGACAAGAGTTTTTGAATAAGAAATATGCTTTTGCAATTCATCCATGTTAGGGAGTATCATATTTTGAATATCTACCAATGTAGATCTAATTCTAGCTTCTTATTTAAGTAATTCTACATGCATATCTATCAACAAACTAATTATTTTGAAATGGGCAAAGCTTGAACTCAAGTCAAGCTGTAATTATTGAGCACTTGCCTTTAGATCTCCATCAATCTTAGATAATTTATCTTTTATTTCCTTTGTAAAACTTGGAATATCACATAATTTATCAAAAACTAAAGTTAAATTTGTACAACAAGTTTCAAGAGAACTCAAAATAGTAGATAACTCTACTTGGTAAATAGAAATATTTTGAGCAATAAGTTCTAAGGCCTCATTCTCAAACTTCTTCTTTGCTTTCTATAATAATTTACCTTGTCCATCTTGATCTTCATTATACTTTTGGACTACTTCTACCAACTGATACAAAACTTGCTAAGAATAATCAATCTCTATACCTGTAGCCTTTGCCAAAATATTCTTGGCATCTTCAATGATTTTAAATTCTTTATCTCTTTCCTCTCTTAGCCTCTATTGTTTGGCTTCCTTTTGAAGTAATTCTCTAAAGGTTTGCATTTGATCAGGATATAGTTTTGAAATGTCCCAATTAGGAATCAGAATTTTCTCATCAAGATCAACATCCTCCTCCTTTTCTTTACCTTTACCCAAAAAATTTGTGCTCAACTAATGCTTGGTTTCAACTTCCCATGCACTTATTGTTTGTGTACTTGGAATGGAAAAAATAGTAGAAATAATGGGGCTTGCTTCAAAATTTGATACTGTGCTTATTGTAGAAATGTTAGCAAAAGTACTTGTTAATGCCAAAATTGATGTATCCAAAGTTGTTGTATTCAAAATTGTTGAAGATGAAAGATTCTACAACTCAGTAGATGACACTTTAGTTAATTATGTGTTGAGCTAAATTGGTGCAAAGATTGATTGGATGCTTGTTCTTTTAGTGCTAGACACAATCAATCCTACAAAGGTTGTCTCTATACTTGATGTTGTCACTATTTTCTTAACAGAGTGAGGAGGTGAGGCAATAACTACTATAGTAATCTTAACTAGGTTAGTTTCCTCAACTTCTTTTGTATCTTCCTTGGTATCCTTTTGCTTTTGTTCCTCTTCATCATCCTCATTATCAAAATGTGTTACTTCTTCATCACCTTTTTCTTCATCCTTTTCTTCATCATCATCTTCATCTTTATCACTTATGCTATCTGGAAAATCACCTTATTTGTGAAGAAGATAGATATTTTTCCATGCGTTTGTTGCATTCTTCACAACATGCTCTATTTCTTTCAACAAAATTAAACAAGTATTGAATCTTACAATCATTTTTCCTTCATTTTTCTTCAAATATTCCTTGACTTCCTTGTCAGTTAGATTTGGTATGAATTGCCTTAGGATCTGCTCTTGGATGTCCTTAGTAGTTTTCTTTGCATGTTCTCATCTTGGCTTGATTTTATACATTAAAGCATCTACAATTCACTAAGTGAGCTGGTCAAAAGAGTATTTCCATTTGCCCATTTTAGATATCAAAATATCTTCAATCTGCCTTTTCTCATTAGATGTTCTAGTCACATATTTAGTGCTTTGAAATTAGTTATCCAAAAACCTGATTCAAATTCCTTCATCCTCTCTTCAAATGTGGGTGGAGATCTCTTTAAAATTATGTCTCCCCATTCTTTATCTTCCTTCTTTCTAGAGGATCTTCTCATGAATACTATAGTAAATGTCTTGGTAGGCTTGGTAATGATTACCTTGCTCTTTTACTCTAGTGTTCTTCTTCCTCTGATTCTTCCTCATCTACTTCTTTATCTTCACCTTTTCCCTTGGTTAATAAAAGAGTAGAGCTTGTTTTTAAAATGGCAATTATTTTCTTACCTTTGCTAACTGCCTAAGAGAGCTTGATTTCTAGTTCTATTCAAGCCTTAGCCTCATGTCACATTTCAAAATATGTAGCCTTGGGGTCAACTAGTTCATTAATAAGTGCCCTAATTATATCCTTGGTTTCATCAATATTTACCTCATATCCTAGAGGTTTTACCCATGCAATTCTAGGTCTAACTACCTACATATATACCTTCTCACCATCCACCATAAAACATACATCATCTTTATAGTATTCAACTAGTTTCTTTGGGATTCAATGTCTATTATTCATTTTCTCCTTGTAAGAATCAAAATAATTATCCATAATACTGGTATAATTTTTTTTCCCATCTCAACAATATATTAATTAATCTGATATAGTACTGGCACATCTTTCCTCCAAACAAAAGTGTCTTTTGATGGAAAGAATTTTTGAACATAAAAGAATAAATATGTCAATAGAGAGCCAAACTTACATGGGTTTTTCTTTGATGTCCTGATGCTCTACATGTTTGAATTGATTCAACCGTAGCTCGGTGAGGTCAAGAGAAAGGTTGTTCTTGACAACTTTGTATGCCAGTTCAATTGCTTCACATGACACACTATTCAACCTACTCAAACTGTAGATCTTTTATACAATGACATCAATTCCAAACTCCAATTCCATGTTAGTGACATTGCTAATTGTAGGAGTTGAGAATTTGACTCTGATGATGCACCAAGATCACCTACAATGCAAATAACTTGCTGAAGAGAAACCTAGAGAGCACAGAGCTTGGAGCAAAAAGTGCACAAGAATGATTCACAATAGGAAATTAGAATTTCTATGTGAAAATGGAATGAATTTAGAATGAGTGAGAGACTAATTATAAAGAGCTCATGGAAGGTTGTAGAATAAGCTGGAATGTGGTGAAATATAAGGATGACAACTCAGCACACATCCACAAAAGGTGGAAAAGGTAATTATGCTAAAGGGAACAAACTCCCATGTTGTCAACAACTAACCACTACTACATGCATTAACATAAGTAATCTTAAGCATTAGAATAAATAATTAATAATAAATTAATTATTTACTCTAACACCCCCCCTTAAGTGCAACTTAGGGGAATGCCTTATGCTCATGAAACATGCAAAAATGGGTCCTGGCAACAAGGCCATTTTAGGTACCCAAGTACAATGCAACTAAATGCAACCTCTATAAAATGGGGAAAGAGAGAAAAGCCTATGGGAAAAACTCTCCCCCAAAAAGAGGTAAAACAAAATGTTGAAAAAACATAAAGGAAAAGGAAGGAATGCCTCAACCAATCCCCCCAAGGACAACTTCTGTAAACCCAAGCATTGACTATAGCTGAAGAAAGTGTGGTGATGAAAAATTTTTAGTGAAGATGTTTGCAACCTGGCCGGTGGTGGGAATGTACTCCAATGCAATAACACAATCCTAGATCAACTGATGGATAAATGCATATGTAGCTCAATGTGATTGGTACACTGATGTTCCACTAGGTTGCATGAAATGTGGATGGCACTCTAATTATCACACCATAAAATAGTAGGGCAATCAGGAGGAAATCCAAAGTCAGTCATCAACTAACGAAGCCATAAAGCCTCCTGACTAGCAAGAACTGCAGCCCTATACTCAGCCTCTATAGATGATAGTTCTCGAGCATGCTACTTCTTGCACGACCATGTAATGGGACTAGAGCCAAGGCAAAAGAAAAAGCCAAAAGGAGACATCTGATCATCAACCTCACCGGCCCAATCTAAGTTAGTGTAGCCAATAATGTGTGGATTCCTATAGTATAGTGAATGCACCTTTCACATCCATCTGATAAACTGACCATCCCTAGGAAGCTGCAAGGGATAAGACAAGGCAAATAGAATTCATCTTGGTGATAGGGGAAAATGTCTCAGAGTAATCAACACCCTCGACTTGTGAAACACCCTTTGCAACAAGACAAGCCTTATACTTATCAATGGAGCCATTAGCAGCATACTTAGTGTGGTAGATCCACTTATAATGCACTAGTTTTCTCCCCTTGAGAAAAGAACATAGATCTCATGTGTGATTCTTCATCAAAGAAGAATATTCCTCCTCCATTGCACTATCCCATTCTAAATGTCCTATCACCTCCAAAAAAGTCTGAGAATCAGTACTAATAGCATGACTAAGTAGAATGGAACCTGCAATGTGAGAATAGGTGTAACAGGATGTGGATGGGTCACTAGCTAGAGATCCTACAGCCTCAACTGTAACTCGAGCCCATTTAGGCATCTAGGGAGGATCCTATGGTGGAGGTATATCAGGATCATCATGGTCATCATCTTCATCATCTGTGAAACAAAGTGGAGATGAAGAGGGAGTAGTGGGAGCTAGAGGAGGTGTTGGTGGTGAGGAATGAACTACAAGAGGGCTCTCATCAATTTAGACATCTTGACAAAATAGGACCTCTCTGGAATTAGGATCAAATAACCTGTAAGCCTTTACATCCTTGTAGTAGCCAACAAAAATCATTGGTCAGCTCTTTGGTTCCATTGCTTTCCTCTTAGCATTAGGTACAAATGCATATGTTGTACTCCCAAAAAATCTGAATGATGACACATCAGGCTTGACATGGGACCAAGCCTCCTCAGGAGTCATATGCCAAAGTGCCTTGTGATGCATTTAATTTTGAATGTACTTGGAACAATTGACTACCTCTACCCAAAAATAGGAATCCATGGACCTAGATTGAATCATGCAATTTTCCATCTTTCAAAGGGTTATGTTCTTTCTCTCGGTGACACCATTCTACTATGGAGTGTAGGGCACTGAAAGATGATGCTAAAGACCATGCTCAAAACAAAAATCTTTGAAAGCCTGGTTCACATACTCCCCCCCATTGTCCATGCATATCCACCAAATAGAAAGTCTAGATTGCTTCTCTACAAATTCCTTAAGCACTCAAAATGAATCAAAGGCATTAGACTTATACTTAAGAAAGTACACCCATGTGTATCTAGAGAAGTCATCAATGAATGTAAGCACATATCCAGCACCTAAAAAAGATGGAGTAGGAAATGACATTAGGTCACTATGAATCAACTCCAAAGGTGCTAAAGCATGAGTGGCTCATCCATATGGAAAGGAATCCCTATGTTACTTCCCAAGTGCACATCCTTGACAAACACCATCTAGATAGGAAATCTGGGGAAGCCCAATAACAAGTGCCTATGTGCTCATCTAATGAAGATATCTGTAATTGACATGCCCAAAATGTTCATGCCAAAGTCTACTTATTGAATCTGCTCGTGTAACTAAACATGAACTTGTGTCATTAGAAGACTCAAATCCATCAAATTTGTAGAGGCGTGATGCAAAGTCAACACTCCTAGTAGCCACGATCATCTCTAGATCATGCAAGTCTTGAATAACCACATCATGTGGTGAGAACTTGACTGTCTTCCCAGAGCTAGAGTGGCAAATCTAATAGATAGAAAAAAGATTCATCAAAATATTAGGAACACAAAGTACATCCTGAAGAGAGCCCCCAACCAAAGAAATAGTACCAGAACCCAAAATTGAAAGTTGTGAAGAATTTCCAATAGCAATCTATGTGGTGGCACAAGGAGCAAGAGAGGTGAGAAACTTAGGAGTGTTTGTCAAATGGTTGAAGCCCCAAAATCAAGAATCCACAAAGGCGCAAAAGTTGTAGCTCGTGCAAAAAGAGCATGACCTTTCCCTGTAGGTGCAGATGTAGACTAAGGAGCTGAAATGTGATGCTCCTTCATGGATTCCTCTAAAGCCTCTAATCATTTCCAACACCTAGAAATTGAATGTACATCTTTCCCACAAAAGCTGCAGTTCTCATTGGATTTCTTCTTGGTCTTGGAGGTAGACTCACTCGACTTTGAAAAATCTTTACCCTTGGGAGGGTTTGTTGGAGGATTAGCTGGAGGATCAAAATTGGACATGTCTTTCTTCGATTTTCCTTTCTTCTTTGATTTCCTCTTAGAATTTTGAGCAACCAAGGCTTGGCTGGAAGAGCCAAAGCCATCCACCTACTAGATCTTTGCCTGTTCCTAAGTCAACCGATCATAAAATGTCTCAAATGTAGGAATTCTATGTTTTCCTCCAAGGGCATCCATGGTGGAGTAGAAAGTAGAAGAAAAGACCTGATACTGGCCCTTCATCTTTGAGAGTATCAAAAAAATACACTCATCATCAGTTTTGTTCTTCCCACATCCCTATAAAATTGTACGTAGGGATTTGAACTTCATCAAAAAGTTGTCGATGGTGGGAAAGTTGCTTGGTGACAAAGAAGTCAATTCTAGATCTAAATCTAGTGCTTAGAACTCATTCACCTACCCAAACAAGGTCTAAAATTACTACCAATAAGCTTGAGGAGTAGTCAAACCATCCAAGTGAAATAGTAGACAGTCTAAAATATTGAGTGCAATGATTCCCATGGCTTCATCCATCTTTTTCTTGTGTTGTAGAACCTTATAAGGTAAAATAAGATGAGGCTAATTCTCATCCAGACAAGACCATAGACCTCTTGGCATGAGAAGCCTAGTCATTTGTGCTTTCCAGGTGTGGTAGTTGTGTGGTGTGAGATGGGTCACAAATGGATCTGCCATTGAGAGAAAGAATAAGATGGAAGTAGAAGGGTCTTAACTAAAGTAAATTATAGAAAATAAAGATACCTCCCCATAAACATACAATAATATCTCCCAAATACCAGAAAAAAAACTATAGAAAGAAAAAAATTGGAAAAGAACCTGGATTCATTGATGTAGAATAGGGGAAATAGAAGCCTCTAATTTGATGCAAAAAATGAGAGCTTAAATGAACTCAAAATCAAACAAAAGTAGCACCAATGTGTCCTCTCTGAGTTAGCTTTCTAATACTTCTTTCTGATTGGAAAAAGACCTCTGTATGCTCAAGTTATAGCCAAAAAACTAACTATTGCTCCAAAATTGCACCTTGCTGGAAAATTATAGACACGAGCTTAAATTTGACGACCGTATGGACATCAAGGGGCTGTCAAGACTAATGACATCACCTGCTAGATTGATGACATCGGTGGCTTGAATGATGACATCACTCTTTGAAATTATGACATCACCTACCAGGAAGATGATGTTAGCTCACTGTGGAATGATGTTAGTGACGTACGACACATGTCAGAATGTGATTGGGCCAAGTGGTGGAGCTAACTCAGATAGCCACATGGGCACTAACTATGCAAAAATGCCAACTATCACTGATTCAGGCTATAGATGTGTCAATGGCAGTGGGTGGGACAGGTAGATTAACATAGCGGCGGAACTCTGAATGGAGATGCCGGCGGCGATGGTAGGATCGACAACACCGTCGACTGAGCTGGGCACTAGCGATGTAGACGAAGAAGTTGTGCTCAAGGCTGTGCCACCTGCTATAACCACTATGGGCTACACATGGGTGACACTATGGCAGCATCACGGTGGTGCCTGCCTAGAAATTTTTTTATTTTTTTATTTTAAAGAGATTGTCTGTACGACTATATGGAAGGGCCTATGGGCAATAAAATTTTGCCTCCCAAAGCTTTGTCTCCAAAAATGAAAAGTTTTATATGAATCCTGATTGTAAATGGCCTTCTGAATCCAATGGTGATGTCCATTTGGGCTGAAAGTGCTCCAAAAATTTTTTCTACCCTCGATTTGAAAAAAAATTGCACAAACAAACTAAGGTTTGTGACTCCAAATTACGGCTTCAAAAATTCTTCGAACAAGAAGTAGCAAGGAGGCTCTGATACCATGTAGGAGTTGAGAATCCAACTCTGATGATGTGCCAAGCTCACGTACAATGCAAATAACTTGCTAAAGAGAAATCTAGAGAGCAAAGAGCTTGGAGCAAAAACTGCACAAGAATGATTCACAATAGGAAATTAGAATTGCTATGTGAAAATGGAATGAATTTATAATGAGTGAGAGACTGATTATAAAGGCATCATGGAAGGTTGTAGAACAAGCTAGAATATGGTGGAAGATAAGGATGACAACTCAACACACATCCACAAAAGGTGCAAAAGGGTAAGTATGCTAAAGAGAACAAACTCCTGTGTTGTCAACAACTAACCACTACTACATGCATTAACCTAAGTAAGCTCATGCATTAGAATAAATAATTAATAATAAATTAATTATTTACTCTAACACTAATTTTCATTCCCCTACCATCCCACTCGACTAGGGTTTTCTTCTCTAGTTCAATTTGACCTAAGGTTTTCGTTGTTTTAGCCAACATAGGGAGAGCAATAATCCTATGAATCATCTTCTTGGTAATCAAAATATGTTGTTCCAACCACAACTATCCATTGTGCACATGGTTGAGTATATACCTAATCCATTTCACTTGGAAATCATGAAGCATGTGAGGAATATTGATTAAACCTTTAGCCTCAAGGTGTTGGTGCTTAGGTTTCAAAATGCCATCAACACATAACTCTTTTAAACATTCATTCATTTCTAGGGTGCCAATATCTTAAATTGCACATTTAAAATGAGAACTAATGTCTTTGATTAATATTACCTTTGAAGGGATTTGCAATTGTGCTCCACTAAGGTCTAGGGTTTTAGTGATTGCAAGAGTGAGGTTGAAGTTTGGTGTCTTCCATTCTATACCTTGAACTAACATGTTTGACCCTTGCTTTTCCTTATTGTTGGTTGCTACCATCTTCACTTAGTAGGGTTTGAGAGAATTCAAAAAAAAATTTTGTGACAATTCACTCAAATCACTTGAATGCCCTTGAAGATTTCTGTGCATAATTTTTCTCTCAAAAATTCATGGTGAAAATGACTTTGATTTCATCAAAATTTTCCATAAATGCCTAGTACAAAAGTTAGATGGATTTGATATACTATCATTAACTTTGTTTGCATTGATTATTCAATAAAGTCTTTTATTATTTGGTAACTACATGTAAAACTTAGTTACTCCCAACTTTACTTGATAGATTCTGTGACCTAACCTCACTAAGTAAAAAAGGTAACTTGGTAGTAATTGGTACCTTTTACTTAGTGATCCTTATCACATCTTGAATTTTGATATAGATCTTTTTTCTTGATAGCTAGAACTTATTTAGGTGTCCTCTTTGGTAGCCTACTTCCAATTTTTCTTCTAAGAAGTTAAGTTGAGATAGTAGAGTCACCTAATTCTTGAGTGATTTGAACATCATTTCTTAGACTTGCATTCTTACTTGAGTTTGGAACCCATTGTTGTCTCTCTTTTTTATGTTGTTAGCTTTTTCCTTATTTTTATCTTCTATTCTTCCAATATTCATATAGTTCTTGGCAAGGTGACCAAGTTCTATACAAATGAAACATCTTTTGGTAGTATCTCTTTGCCTCATGTGATGTTTTACACAACTCATATCAATGTGTCTAAATTCTCCATAGTGATGACATCTCCACCTAGTGTTATAGTCCTGACCAAATATAGCTTTCACAATTTTTTCTACTAGATTTAATATCTTGGTTTTCTATTCTAATGATTTGTGCCCATGCTTCTTTCATTTGTGACATTTTCCTTCAAATCCTGGTTTCTCTTTGTATTGATTTTCTCTATGACCATGTTGATTACAATTGTAGCATTTTCAAAGAATTTTTCATTCCCATTGCTCCAACATTAGTTTGAAGTATGACCTATCTTACAATAGAGACTACAAGTAGGTTTTTCATACCTTTGAGCTCCTTTCTTGGAAGATTCTCCTTCTTCTGTATATCTAATTCCTACATTTCCGTTTTTTTTTTAAAGTGACTTTGTCCATTTAACTGAATCATGTCTGCCTAGGCTTTCAACATTCTTTCATTGGTTTTCCTTTCAATGTTTAAATTATTCTACAATCTTTCATTATATGATCTTAGGTTCATAATTTCATCATTTGCATTGGTGAGCTAATTAATGAAGTCTTCTTGTTGAAGGGATAGGTGTTGGATTTCATTGTTCTTTCCTTCTATCTCTTCTCTTATCCTTTTTTTCTCTTCCATTACTTCACACAATCTTATTAACAAAATTTATTTCCCTCTTCTTAGTTTTCTTACATGTTCTTGGAGAATGCTATTCTTTTCCAATAGTTCTTTTATTGCTTCATCAGCTTCATCTGAATTACTTGGAATGATGTCTTCAATTCTTTCTTCAATGTAGAATGAATCATTCATCTAGATTGCAAGATATTTTCTTCTTCTTAGGGATTGGGAGAGCTGCTCTTTTTCTTTCTTGAGTTATCCAATGGCTAATTCCAAATATAGCTTCTCATTGTCAATATCCTTGTCAAGTGTTACCACACTCATATTTTTCTTGTAAAGCATCTTATGAATGAGTCATTTCTTGATCGTAAAGTTGAACCTAAAGCTTCAATTAAATTCAAGTTCAAGTTCACATCCTCCCATTGTCTTTCATGTATCAAAGTCCACATTCACTACCCTAAGTTAGTCCTGTTGAAGTTGAAGCTAAAGTTGAATTTCAAACATCTCAAACTTCAACTTCAACATTGATATTTTTTTTGTGTACTAATGTTATGTTTTCATCCATGTGTTCAACCCTTGAAATAAAAAAAGGAAAAAATGGGCCCAATGATGACATTTTCCAAGGCATGCAAGATAATAAATAAGGATGTTAAAGAGCCACATGTCTTGATATGACAAGATTTGGGAAAAGGTAAATTTGTAATTTCATGATGACATGGAGCATTAATAGGCACGTGAATTTGATAGGCATTAATAAAAAAATCACTTAAAGGGTCTTTTCTGATGCGCGCCACACAAATAGTAATTATTATATTTACTTGCCATATCTATACTAAGATTTTCTCCATAAGTTATCCCTTAAATGCATTACTTAGCCATTTCACTACTTATTTTGTCATTTGCAAAAAGAAAATCTTGGCATCATCTGTAGGGAGAATGTGTTGTAGAATAAGCTTTGTCAAATTGCAAGTGCACTGCCATTGCCCTCTTTAATTTTACTTGTTCTTGCTTTTGTTTTGAAATATTTTAATTTGCATCTTCTAGACCTTGTCACCCCATAGCAAGCCACGACATTGTTTCACCCCAAAATGCCCAAATTGGAAAAACCATGTCTTCACCTAAGGTTTGTGATATATTCCTAGTTAAGAAAACCTTGAGTGATGTAATTGAAAGAGCTAAAAATGCCTAGTCAAGTCCTATATATCAAAAACTAGTTAATAGAAAGTTTCTTGAAGCCACCGCATTCCCTACAGCTATAACATGCCCAGAGTTAGTCATTGAATAGGAAAACCACTATGATCCTAGCATGAGATGTGTCAAGAAAATTTTAGGGGAAGTGGTAGTCAAAATCAATAGGACTAGTGTTTGCTCAATACTTAGGATCCCTCACAAATAACCCTATGAACCATGGACATTAGAAGAGGCAAAACATCTATATGTTGAAAGGAAAAATAGTTATGACAGTAAAGTAGCCCAGTCTTGGCTCCTAAAACTAGTAGAAGATGGTTCAAGGTTGCCCAAACTGTTAACCATTAAACATTTCATCAAAGAAATTACATACATTGTTCTTTTTTGAACAAGGTCAAAGGAAAAAAACATGCATTTCATTGGGAAACATGGATTTATTTCTTCATTCAAAAGATTGTTGAAGGAGATAGGTTCATCAACTAGGCTAACCTAATTCCTAAAAATTTACACAAGGGTTTAGTGACTATTAAAATTTTTGGTTCATTCTTCCTATCCTCCTTTTTAGTCTATGTCTTGGTAGCATCCAAGGAATGGGAAATCATTCCACATTTTTCATGGATAGATTAAATGTCCATTTACAAATACTATGGTGATCTCCAAGAAACTACTTTATGTAAAGAGTTCAGAAGAGTAACTGATGTCTTTTTGGGAAGGCTAGATTTTGAGCTTTACGATCATGATAATAATAGACTATCTGAGGAAGCAATACAAGCTATACAAGTCTATAGCTATTTTTATATTCAATTCGCTATGTTCACATACCTTAGAATGGGTGGTTGTTCAAGTGAACCATTAAATTTGCCTCAATATTGCATAGACTATATTATTTTATCTGAAATGTGTAGACAATTTGTTTTAGTCAAGGAGTCTTTTGAAATTACCAAGAGATCTTCTATTTTCTTTCCCATTGGAATTGGCCACTATAGATGTCCTAAACTAAAGCAAGCCATGTTGACAAGAGAAGCATTGACCCATCTATGTTTCAAGCTTTTTTCCCATCAAGAAAATTTTGATTACACAGGATTTGGCAGGAAAATTTTTTAAAATGATGTTTCTTTTGTTCACTTCCATATTTAGAGGACTACTAGGAAAAATGTCCTAATGAGTTTTAAGTAAGAAAAAGGTTATCGTCAAGGTTAAAAAATAAGAAAATTAATATTTTTAATGTTGAACTTGACACATATGGGTTAAAGGAGGAGGATTTAGAAGAAGTAATTGATCCATTTTATATTGACCAAATTGAATGCATGCCTATTCCTGAGATTTTTTGGGGAAGAAGAGAGGAAGATGATTTGTTTTCTCACACTAAAGATGTGCTGACTAGGATAGAAAATTAGATAAAATCAAAAAATGTTGTTACCCCTAATCTGTTAGGAAAATCTTCAAAAGCCAAAAGTAAAAAGGCCTCCCAAAAGTAAAAAGCTATCACTAACCAAGGTGTTCATGGTCCCATTGTAGGTTCAATAGAAGTTGAAGTTGAAGCAATCCCAAAATAACTTCAACTTCAAGTTTAGGCAGAAACTCCTAAGGCTAAAAGGGTGATTCATTCAAGTACAAAGAAAAAACCATCAAAAAAATGAAAAGATATGGTGATAGTTGATCTTGAGGCTACAAAAGAATCACCAATGGTGGAAAATGTAGCAAAACCCTAGAAGTCACTAATAAACACTAATATTCAAGAGGGTAATCTCACCTTGGTTAGGTTCTCCCCTATAGCTAATAAGGAACAAGTTACACCCAAGTGGTTGGAGACTTCTATTGAATGGAAGAAGAGTATAGTTCCTCTTTCAATGCCAATTGATGATTTGGTTAGTAAATATTTGGGGAAAACATTTAAGGTAAAGAAAGCTAGGACATAATCAAGAATCATGTTTGATAAAAACTTAGGGCACTGGTTGGCTAAAGTAGCCATGCCACCAGATGGAAGCTCATAGGAAATCGTTGATTTGGGAAAAGGAAATCGTGTAGTTGATATGGATTTTTTTGAAGCCTCTAATAAGAAAATTGCACACATGGTGTGGAAGGATGGGTAGGATAAAAAAGAGATGAAGGAGACAATAAAGAGCATGGCACAGTATATCAATGTCATCCTACACCCAGAAGAAAATCCCATTAGTGAAAGGTCAACAATTATAGATGTGACCTCTACAACTAACCAATAATCCCTTGATAATCTACAAAAGTCCAAAGTGGTTGCAAAGATAGAAGGGGAGGGGGTGTAGTGTGTCTTAGATGACACTATGAAATAGATAAACCTCTTAAATAAGGCTTTAAAAGAAATCTCTACCATGACCAAAAAGGTAGAGCTCAGTAATGAAGGGTATGCGAAAGAAAGGTGCAATTGGTCAAAGGTAGTAATATGTTTGGAAGATATCGAAGAATTCAAACTTCAAAAATTTCAAACTAAGTGTCCTAGCTGGTTTGGATGAGAAAACCTTGTATGTAATCAAAGATTGTATTGAATGGAGGGACAAAGCTTTGGTACAAGGTATGAATAAAATCAAAGAAACTCTGCAAGAACTTAAAGTTATACATGAAATAATATAGGGAGACCTCAAATGGTTTGGAAAACACTTCATAGGTAAAGAGGTTGACTATGTTTCCCAAGTAGAGGAAGTGATTAAAGAAGTCCAAAAGAAATTCCAGGAGCTCCAAGATAAAAAGATACCAAGTAGGAATTTTTGAATGTAGCCCACACTAAAGCCATGCTTATAATTAAATTGAAAATCATGGAAATGCATTATGAAAAGATAGTGGAACTGAAAAAGGAGAAAGAACTCTAGAAACAATGACTCGCTTACATTGGCCTACCTCATCAATCTATTATCTCTGCATTTTCAACTTCCTATGAAGCATGGAAAGTGGTGAGGAATGTGGTTGGCATGGATGGTGCTACTTGATCAAGATGCATAGTAATAGATAGTTTCTTAGTTGTTCTTTCTAGTTTTTACTTTCATGCATTTAGGTTAAAATAGTTGTGTTAACTAAAAGACTATTTTACTCCTCATGAGATAATTTTGGCAACTATCCAACCCCATGCCTTATATAAATATAATAATTAGTATGGCATAGGGTTAATCTCTAGTAGACTGATAAGAAAAACTATTTTTGTTTTAGGTTTAATTTAAGTTTTTGAAGATAGCATTTCAAATTATCAGCAAACATAAATAGAACTCTACAATTTGATTTCACTAAAGGCATTTGGAGGTAGATATTATTTTCTATTTCTTCAAATCTGTATTTCTAAAAATACTATTTATATAAAAGGATTTTTGCTATGTTTTTCTTTAATTATTAGATTTCCTATTCAAAATTTTGAGGATCTGTGAGAACTAAATTTCATTCCATTTGCTTACTTGTTTTCTTAACTTTCAATTATGTTAATAATATTGATAGTTAAGATCAAGTGGTTCTTTAGCATTTAGATTTACTTTATATTGATTAAGTAGAATAAGTTGATTCAGCATTTTAAGAAAATTGTGTTTTAAAATCTTTTTCTTTGGGGTAAAAGATTGAATAATCATTATTTTCAATAAAGGTACCTACACCTCTTTTACTGAAGAAAACTTTTAAGCGGATAATTCATTTAAATCCTACAGGAATTTAATTTGTTGGTATGCATTTTTCTCTACATTGAATAGCAAATCATTTGAGAAAATTTGTTTACTAACAATTTTTGGCAACTATGCTGGGGAATAGACTAGAAATGGTTTAATCTCATCATAATATTTTTCCAATGCTTCAACCAAGCCTAAGATTTTATAATACTGAATAGGATATTATTTTGGATCTAACTGCATAACCCTAAAAAATAGGACAAGTCTAGAATAGTTTACATAAGTTAATCAAGTACTTGAGAGAGAAGAAGAAAGCGCAAAACTCATTAGAGGAGTACCTATTGCTAATGAAGAAGTAGTGGTTGATAGACTAGTTCCAAGGCCATTATGAGCATTGAATGTTTATTTTAATTTTGATGAATTGTCTAGTAAAGAGTATACTCAAAGTGAAGAAAGGAAGGGGTTCATTGATCAATCCTATGAATTTGTGAAGAGTCTTAATTTTGCTCCTAATCTCTCTAACAAATGCAAAAAGTTTGTTAAGAGAAAAAGTAGACCAACATCTCCTAAAAAGCCAACTCCTATTACTGTAAGCCTCCAAGCTCTAATCTACCAAGGAAATTAATACATTCTCATTTTAATGCTCAACCTTTGAGTTTCATCCCACCACAAATGGCTGCTAACCTGTGGGGTGCACAAGTGAGTCCCTTAGCCCTGAAGCTAACCTAAATCCTCTCCCTAAAGGTGCTACAAAAGTATTTCCCAAATTTAATAGGGTTGGGAAGAAATCCACTTATGAACATCTCAATGCTTTCAACACTAGATGTGTAGTTCTTGCTATCGCCCATGAGGACATAACTGTGAGGCTATTTGTGCAAACTTTAATTGAGGATGTTGCTAATTGGTTTCATCATCTCCCACAAGGGTCCATTACTACCTAGCGTGATATGTAAAATACTTTTGAAAATAGATTTAAATATGTTGATGATGAACATACCTTACTTCTCCAATTAACCTAGTTCAAAAAAGAAGTAAATGAGCCCATTAGAGATTTTATATCAAAGTTAAATAAAATAATTCATAAAATTCTTGCTACCAAGAGACCTAATGCAAAAAATCGTAAAGGTTTCTTTGTTAATGCAATGCCTCCAAATATCACTTTTTATTTAAGGAGAGACAAAGTAATAGATGTTAATGCTACTCAAAGACTAGTTGTTGAATTAGAAGATGAGCTTTTAGCCACAAGGAAGTGGAAATTGGAAATGCAGACTTCTAAGTCACAATCATCTACCATTGAAAAATTAGACCCATTAGTTCAAAAGCTCATGAATGATGTGATGACTATTAAAACTAAAATTCCTAAGATGAATACTCATTACCAAGATATTCCAAGAAAATATCTAGGTCAAAGCAGCTTTCAAGGAACATAGGTTACTTTACCCCCAAAAAACAAAAATTGCAAATTGAAGCTCCACCTAATAAAAGTAACATGTGTGTTTTTCATCTTACAAATGATCATGAAGGAAGTACTTGTCCTAAGAATATAAGATATCAACAACTTTAAGAAAAGAAGGCAGCCATAGCTAATGTAAAAATAGAGGAAGAATCTTCTAAAGAACCTAGTGACTCCATAAGCTATTAACTCAAATACAAATTTGATTCTGATAGAAATAGTGACATCCTTTTAACTTTAGAAGAGGCTACATGTTTAGTTTTAACCCATGCACACAGAGCCACTAAAGCTAATGATTCTTAACATAATACAACCCCTACTCTAGCAAAGGAATTAAAGACAAAGGCAGAAGTGAAAACAAGTAATCACCAAGACAGATAGGTACCCCTCAAATCTTGAAGAGGTCTAATCATGATTCTACATTTGACATTGTTGAGTTCTATAAAGCATCCAAAATACAGATTTACCTTGTTGAATATTTAAGAATGAATCTTAGAGAGCTCAATAAACTAATTGAAACTGTTCATCAATCTTCCCCTGATGTAGAAACTAAGAAAATTAATGAAGTCAAGACCTCATAGAGTAATGAGATGTCTTCCAAGAAAACAAGGGAAACTCATTATGAAAAGAAAATTGAAACCCAAGCATTTGATAATCAAGAAGAGATAGTCCAACTAGAGAAAGTTAGACTTGAAGTTCCCTTTTCTCATAAACCTAACCCATTTTATGTATCTCTCTTCCTTCATGCTTTTAAGCTAAGCAATTGCATCATAGATTTAGGTGCTTCTAACAACATAATGCCAGTTGTAGTAGCAAAGGCTCTTGATCTTCCTTTAAAAAAAAACTTTGGTACGTGTTATTCGATGCATTCCAAGTAGGTCACTTTAATAGGTTAGATTAAAGATGCCCAAGTTTCTTTAGTAGCTTATCCTCAAAAAATAATTAAGCTTACTATCCTATTGGTAGACATTCCTACTTGCTATGGCATGCTTCTTAGTCAAACTTCCGTTGAAGAACTAGGAGGGGAAGTTAAAATGGATTGGTCTCAAGTTGTTATACCTATGGGGAAAGAAAAAGTAACTTTGTTAGCTGAAACCAAATCCAAATACACAGTCTTTCCATCTGATGATCCCAAATCTCAGATCCTTTATCAAGAAACTAATTTTGCTAACTATTTTATTTTGTTTGAAAGTGAAAAAATAGGTGAAAAACTAGAAGGTAAAGACTCACTATGGACTTTAGAATTCGATGGAAGTTGTTGTTCAAATGGGTCTAGTGCTGGTGTTGTGCTAATACCCCTTGATTTTCAAAATTTCCCTTCTTCTTACAAGCTTGCTTTTGAAAATACCAATAATATAGTAGAATATGAATTTTTTCTTCTAGGTATAGAAGAAGCCAAGAAAAAAGACATTAAACTGCTAAAGGAAATGGGAGATTTTGAATAAATAGTAAAGAAAGTTAAAAACATGTTCTTAGTAAAGAGTCAAATGCTAAAACACTATAGGAATCATGTATGGTATGAGATAAAAGATTTTGAAACTTTTTCAATTGAAGAAATTCCCAGAGAACTAAATGACAAAGTAGACTCTCTAGCAGTATTAGCCTCTTTGTTGATTCCTCATCCTAACTTCATAAATAAAAAATATTTAGTTGAGATCATTCATAGGCTAAGAATAGCTAACATTAACAATTTATGGAAAGTATTCAAAGACGATGCTCACATTAATGCTTTTTTACAAGGTATTGAGAAATTTTCTACTAATTATTTTGAAGGTTCAGATTTTGAATGTAGAGAGTTTTCCTCAGATCTCACTAATGAAAAATCTCATGATGTATTATAGTTGAAAGGAAATGTGATACCTAAAGGCCTAATTAAGCTTGAACAACTCTTTGACAGGCAAGATGCTTTCCTAGCCCAAATTCACTAGTTAAAGATGATATAAATGGTGATTATGAAAAGGTCAATTTGGGAGATAAATATGATCCCAAAATTATCAACCTAGGAACCTATTGCAGAGAGGATGAGAAAGGAAGATTCATCAAACTACTTATAGAATACATTGATGTCTTCACTTGGTCCTATGAAGATTTAAAAACTTTCTGAGGTGGACAATTCAAACACCATGTTACTCTAAAACTAGGTACTTCTCCTTTTGGGAAAAAGTTGAGAACATATAATCCAAATTTTTTTGATGCAATATTCAAGGAAATAGATAAGATGGTTAAAGCTTGCTTTATCTTTCCAATTCATCATTTTACATGGGTGGTAAATATAGTGCTAGTCAGAAAGAAGAAAGGAGAGATAATGATCTTTGTTGAGTTTAGAGACCTTAATCAAGTAAGCTTGAAATATAATTTTTCCCTACCTATAATGGATCAAATTCATCAGATAGTTTTTGGCTTTGAGATGATGTCCTTCTTAGATGGTTTTTCAGGCTATAATTAGATAGAAGTTTCCAAGGAAGATCAACACAAAATAGTATTTACAACACCTTGGGGTACTTTGGCCTATAGAAGGTTGTCTTTCAACTTAATAAATGTGGGTGCCACCTTTTGGTGACCTATGAATTCAACCTTTGGTCATTTGCTAAATAAATGTATTACTATATATCTTGATGACATGATAGTATTTTCCAAAAGGTGAAAAAGGCACCTAAAAGATCTAAGGAAAGTCCTTCAAAAATGTAGGGAACATAGAATTTTTTTGAATCCTAAGAAATCAATTTTTAGTGTAACTAAGGGAAAGTTTCTTGAACATATTGTTTCAAAAGAGGGAATTGAAATTGATCTAGAGAGATTAAAAGCTATTCAACAACTATGCCTTACTATCAAATGTAATGGTGTCAAATCCTTCTTTGGATAGATCGATTTCATTAGGAAATTTGTACCTAATTTTGTAGAGACTATCAAACCAATGGTCAAATTGCTAAGTGAAAAGAAAAATTTCAAATGGGATGACCCAGCATCTAGAGCATTCAAATAAGTGAAAGAAGCTATTGCTAAAGCTCCTACAATTTCTCATCCTAATTTCAAAAAAGATTTTATAATGTACTACTATGCATCAAATCATACAAGTTAGGAATATTGCTCCAAAAGAATGACAAAGGGGAAGAGATACCTATCTCCATTATGAGTGTCCCATTGAAGAAACATGAGCCGAATTACTCTCTAGCTTAAAATTAAGCTTTGTTGTTGTGAAAGTAGTGAAATATTTTATGTACTATATTTTACATTCACATTCCTTAGTATACGTACCATCCATAGTAGTCAAAAATATCCTCATATAGTAAGATGTAGCAGTGAATAATCAAGAAACTTGGGTAACAAAAGTACAAGAATTTGACCTAGATATTCAACCAACCAACTTAGTCTGAGGGCAAGGAATGTGTAAATTTATGGTAGAAAGGGCAAAGAAGAATCACATCCCAGTTGTTTGTTTATTGGTTTGAAAGATGAGTGGTTTTCTGACATAGCATATTTTTTGACATATGGGAGATGCCCAGACCATTTAAAGGGAAAAGACTAAAGGATTCTTCAACTTAGAGCATCCAAATTTGTAATTATTGATGATATCTTATACAAGAAAGGCTTAGATGACATGTTTTTAAGGTCTGTTGATGCTGACCAACAAGAAAAACTACTAAGAACCTTCCATGATGAAGCTTATAGAGGAAATTTTTCATCAATAGTGATAGCCTTAAAAATTCTAAGAACTAGATACTATTTGCTAGGTATTTTTAAAGCTACCTACAAATGGGTTAGAAATTGTGAGAATTGTAAATTGTTTACTTAAAAATTGCAATTATCTACTCTTCATTTAAAACCTATGATTATAGAAGAACCTTTTCAATAGTGGCGATTAGATTTTTGTAGGGCCTATCAATCCAAACTCAAGTGTAGGTCGCACACATATCCTCATTTCCACAAATTACTTTACTAAATGGGTTGAAGTTGTTCCTATTAAACCCATGACATCACAAGTAGTGTGTAAATTCTTGATGGAAAATATTCTGACCTATTTTGGTACACCAAACAAAATAGTGACTTACAATGCACAAAATTTTTCTTCTTGGGAGATTCAATTATACTGCTATGATCATGGTATTTAATTGTCTCATGCCTCAAATTATTTTCCTCAGGGAAATAGACAAGCAAAATTCATAAAGAAAAATATGGTCAATATCATGAAAAGGTAGTTAATGAAAAGGGAAAGGATTAGCATAAGAAATTATATGAAGTAGTCTAGGCTGATAGAACTTCTCCAAAAAGAGCCATTGGAATGACTTCTTTTGAGTTTGTGTATGGAGTTGAAGCACAATTTTCCTTGCCTTTGGAACTGGCTACTTTAAATTTACAAAAGGTAGTTGAAGATGGAATGTTCCATTCTCCCATTGAAAAGAGAATATTGTACCTTCAAAAAATAGAAGGAGAAAGAAGGGAGCTAGTAGATCACATTACCAACCATCAAGCAAGGGTCAAAGGATTTTTGATCAAAAATCAAGGCCATGAACATTTATGAAAGGGGATCAAGTACCATTGTAAGACAAGAGAAAGGAACCTAAACGAGCTCACTCCAAATTCAAGAGCTTATGGAAAGGTCCATTTGTAATATCTAAAGAATTAGGCTCTAACACATTCAAATTGTAGTATCTTAATGGAGATGATCTTCCCATATCTTATAATAGACAAGATCTCAAACTCTACCATTTCTAAGTTTGGTCTTCATCCCATTGTAAATACCATCCTTGTTGGGTTTTGTTGTTTCCTTTGTTTTGTCTTTTTATTTTTGTCTTTTCCAGTTGGTCTGCAAAGCCAAAGATCCTATGTTCATCTATGATCCTTCTAGTCTCATTCCCTAGCTAGAGTTAATTGTTACCACACTCATATTTTTCTTGTAAAGAATCTCATGCATATTCATTTCTTGATTGTGGAGTTGAACTTGAAGCTTCAATTAACTTCAAGTTCAAGTTTGCATCCTCCCATTGTCTTACATGTATCAAAGTCCACATTCACTGCCTTGAGTCAATCCTATTAAAGTTGAAGCCAAAGTTGAATTTTGAACATCTCAAACTTCAACTTCAACTTTGATATCATTTTTTTGTACTAACATTATGTTTTCATGTAGGCATTCCATCCTTGAAGTAAAAAAAAAAGGTGAAAATGGGCCCAATGATGACATTTTCCAAGGCACATGAGATAATAAATAAGGATGTTAAAGAGGCATGTGTCATGATATTGAAAGATTTGGGAAAAGGTAGATTTTTCATTTCATGATGACATGGAGCATTAATAGGCATGCAAATTTGACGAGCATTAATAAAAAATAATCAAAGGGTCTATTCTGATGTGTGGCACACAAATAGTAATTATTATATTTACTTTCCATATCTGTATTGAGATTTTCTCCATAACTTATCCCTTAAATTCATTGCTTAGCCATTTCACTACTTAATCTGTCATTTGCAAAAAGAAAATATCAATGTCATCTAGTAGGGAGAATGTATTGCAAAATAAGCTTTGTCAAATTGTAAGTGCACCACCATTTCCCTTTGTAATTTTACTTGTGCTTTCTTTTTTTTTGAAAAGCTTTAACTTACATCTTCTAGACGCTATCACCCCATAGTAAGCCATGACATTATTTCAACCCAAAATTCCTAAATTGGAAAAACCATGTCTCCTTATCTCTTTACCTAAGATTCATGATACATTCATAGTTAAAAAAAGATTGACCAATGTAATTGAAAGAGCTAAAAATGCCTAGTTAGGTCCTATATATCAAAAAATTGTCAATAGTGGGTTGCTTGAAGCCATTGCATTCCTTGCAGCCATAACATGCCCAGAGTTAGTCATTGAATGTGCAAACCACTATGATCCTAGCACAAGATGTGTCAAGAAAATTTTAGGGGAAGTGGTAGTCAAAATCAACAAGACCAATGTTTGCTCAGCCCTTAGGATCCCTTATAGAGAGCCCTATGAACCATGGACATTTGAGGATGTAGAATGCCTATATGCTGAAAAGAAAAATAGTTATGACAATAAAGTAGCCCAATCTTGGCTCCTAAAACTAGAAAATGGTGGTTCAAGGTTGCCCAAACTGTTAACCATTGAACATTTCATAAAGAAATTGCAGACATTGTGCTTTTTTTGAACAAGGTCAAAGGAATTGAGCATGCATTTCATTGGGAAACATGGATGTATTTCTTCATTCAAAAGATTTTTGATGGGGATAAGTTCATTGATTGGGTTGACCTAATTGCTTAAAATCTACACAAGGGTTTAGTGACTGTTAAAAATTTTGGTTCATTCTTCCTATCCTCCTTTTTAGTCTATGTCTTGGTAGCATGTAAGGAATGGGAAAGCCTTCCATGTTCACCATGGGTAGATGAAATGGCCATATACCAATACTATCATGATCTTAAGAAACTACTTTGTGTAAAGAGTTTAGAAGAGTAAATGATGTCTTTCTGAGAAGGCTAGTTATTGAGCTTTAGGGTCATGAAAATAGTACACAATATAAGGAAGCAATATAGGATATACAAATCTATGGCTATTTTTATATTCAATTCCCTAGGTTCACATTCCCCAAAATGGGTGGTTATTTAGTTGAACCATTAAATTTGCCTCATTATTGCATAGATTTTGTTATTTTATCTTAAATGTATAGCCAATTTGTCTCAATTGTAAAGTCTTTTGACATTACCAAGAGTTCTTCTTTTGTTTTCTTTCCCATTGAAATTGGCCACTGTAGATGTCCTAATCTAAAGCAAGCCATGTTGACAAAAGAAGCATTGACCTATATGTGTTTCAAGCCTTTTCCCCCTCAAGAAAATTTTAATTACACAGGATTTGTTGAGAACAATTTTAAAATTGCAATTTCTTTTGTTCACATTCCACATTTAGAGGATTACTGGGAAAATTGTCCAGATGAGTTTGAAGTAAGAAAAAGCTTATGGTTGAGGTTAACAATTAAGAAAAATAAATTTTTTAATGTTGATCTTGACATGTATAGGTTAAAGAAGGAAGATTAAAAATAAGTAATTGATCCATTTTATATTAACCAAATTGAACGCATGCCTATTTGTGAGATTGATTGGGGAAGAAGAGAGGGAGATGATTTGTTTTTTTGTACTAAAGATGTGCTAACTAGGACTGAAAATTGGATAAAATCAAAAAATGTTGTTACCCCTAATCCATTAGGAAAATCTTCAAAAGCCAAAATTAAAAAGGCTTCCCAAAAGAAAAAAGCTATCACTAACCAAGGTATTCATGGTCCCATTGTAGGTTCAACTAAAGTTGAAGTTGAAGCAATCCCACAATCACTTCTACTTCAAGTTCATGCAGAAAATCCTAAGGCTAAAAAGGTCACTCATTTAAGCACAAATAAAACACCATCAAACAAAGGCAAAGATATGGTGATAGTTGATGTTGAGGCTATAGAAGAATCACCAATGGCAGACAATGTACTAGATCCCCAAAAGTCACTTGTAAACACTGATAGTCAAGAGTGTAACATTGCCTTAGCTAGGTTCTCCCTTGTAGCTAATAAGGAACTAGTTACACCCAACTATTTGGGGACATGTATTAAAAGGAAGTGGAGTATGGTGCCTCTTTCAATGCCAATTGATATTTGGTTAGTAAATTTTTGGAGAAAACATCTAAGGTAATGAAAGCCAGGACATAGTCAAGAATCAAGTTTGATAAAAACTCAGGGCACTGGTTAGCTGAAATAGCCATGCCATTAGATGGAAGCTCGTAGGAATCTCTAACCCCTAAGGATTATCAAATAACAAAGGTTGATTTGGGAAAAGGAAACTCTATAGTGGATATGGAGTTTTTTGAAGCCTCTAATAAGAAAATTGCACACAAGGTGTGTAAGGATGGGTAGGATAAACAAGAGATGGAGACAATAAAGAATAATTTACAATATATCAATAACATCCTACACCTACGAGCAAAGCCCATCATTGAAATGCTATCAATTATAGATGTGACCTTTACAACTAATCAAAAATCCCTTGATAATTTGTAGAACTGCAAAGCAGTTGCAAAAATAGCAGGGGAGTGGGTGTAGTGTGTCTTAGATGACACTATGAAATAGATAAACCTCTTAGATAAGACTTTGAAAGAAATCTCTATCATCACCAAAAAGGTAGAGCTGAGCAATAAAGGTAATGAGAAAGAAAGGAGCCATTGAGAAAAGGTGGTAATATGGTTGGAAGATGTCCAAGAATTTAGACTTCAAAAGTTTCAAGCAGAACATCTTGTAGCTAGTTTAGATGAGAAAACTTTGTACATAATCAATGATTGTGTTGAATGGAGGAATGAAGTTTTGGTACAAGGTATGAATGAAATCAAAGAAACTCTACAAGAACTCAAATTTATACATGAAAGAATTCATGGAGACCTCAAATGGTTTGGCAAACACTTCATAGGTAAAGAGGATGACTCCATTGCCCAAGAAAAGGAAGTGATTAAAGAAGTCTAGAAGAAATTCTAGGAGCTCCAAGATAAGAAGATACTAACTAAGAAAGACTTTTTGAATGTAGCCCACACTGAAGTCATTTTGATAATTAACTTGAAACACATGTAAATGCATGAGGAAAAGATAGCAGAACTGAAAAGGGAGAAAGAAATTTAGAAATAGCAAATTGCTTACAATGGCCTTCCTCATCAATCTATTACCTCTGCATTTTCAACCACCTATGAAGCAAGGAAAGTGGTGAGGATTATGGTTGGCGTGGATGGTGCTACTTGATTAGGATGCATAGTTACAAATAGTTTCTTAGTTGTTCTTTCTATTTTTTACTTTCATGCATTTCTATTAACATATTTGTGTTAACCTAAAAAGTATTTTACACCTAGCGAGGTAATTTTGGCAACTTTCCAACACCTTGCCTTATATAAATGTAATAATTAGTATGGAATAGGGTTAGTCTCTAGTAGACTGATAAGAAAAACTAATTTTTTTTTAGGTTTAATCTTAAGTTTTCAAAGATAGCATTTTAGATTATCAACAAACATAAATAGAACTCTACAGTTTGATTTTGCTAAAGGCTTTTTGGAGGTAGATATTATTCCCTACTTCTTTGAATATATATTTCTAAAAATACTATTTATATAAAAAGATTTTTGCTATGTTCATGGTCCATTTTGAGATTTCCCATTTAAAAATTTGAGGAGCTATGAGAAGTGAATTTCATTCAATCTATTTGCTTGTTTGCTGAACTTTCAATTATGTGGATATTATTGATAGTTAAGATCAAGTGGTTCTTTAACATTCAAATTTACTTTATATTGATGAAATAGAACAAGATGATTCATTATTTTCAAAAAATTTTGTTTTAAAATCTTTTTCTTTGGGGTAAAAGATTGAATAATCATACTTTTCAATAAAGGTAGTAGCACCTCTTTTACTGAAGAAAAAATTTAAGTAGAGAATTCCTTTACATGGTATAGGAATTCAATTTTTTGGTATGCATTTTTCTCTACATTGAATAGAAAATCATTTGAGAAAAACCATTTACTAACATCAAGTTTGAATACCTCCATTTCCTTTGATCTTTGCTCAAGCTTGTTAAACTTTTCACTGAAAAACTACAATGCTCTGATACCAATTGTTGGAAATATTATGAAAAGCTAAGTTACTGAGAAGGGGAAGGGTGAATCAGTAACTTCTAAAACTTTTATCCCAATTAGCAATTAATCCTTTATATGAATTCTGATCTAACTTCATGCATGAGAAAATTAGAAAATATGAAAGCATACATAACAATTTGACACAAGATGTGGTGACCTAAAAACCTTCCAAATAGAAAGTAAAACTAGGGTGGGGATGATACCAACAAGCTTTAGTACTACAATATAAAGTTGTCCTGTTAAGGCTTACATTGATCACTTTTGATGATCTACCCTACTAGGAGCAATACAGATTGTTAAGTCCACCTTGTGAAAGGATTTGCAAACATATAACAAAGTATGCGTTTGGTAAAGAGATTTACATAAGACTATTAAGTCTACCTTGTTAAAGGATTTGACTGATCCACTTGTTAGGATGAAATAGTAGCTGATCTATGATCTACAACTTTCTTTATTGAATGAGATTCCTCTGAGTGTATGAATCACCTTGCTATGATAGATGAATTGTTACCGCTCCTTATACTGTTGTAGCCTTTGTAATTCACTCGTCTACTCTTCTCTGATGATTATGTTACTTCCTCTTTGATTCCCTTACATTTATTGGATGTAATACAATAGATTACATATATATTAATCCAATTACACAATTATAAAGTTAGCCACAATACAAGTTTACACAAAATATTACAAAGTCAGCCAAAGTATAGAAACTTGAGCTCTAAAGACTAATGTGGGGAGGTTTTGATACTCAACATCCATTGTCACTACGTGACATCATTATGCACTCAGTAGATGTAGAAGCTTGATCCATACTGATCACTTCCAAGTAATCTTGAACTTGATCTACATTGGTGACTCAATGAATAATGTGAAACTAGACATATAAATTGAATCACTTTTTTAACACTACATAGCTTGGTAAACACTATCACCTTGAGCTTGGTATAAATTGATTCAATTGGTTAATATTGAGTAGGTTAGTCAACATTGCACTCACATCACATCAACTACAAACTTGTTAATGACTACACAGTTTGATTTACATTGGTAAACTTGGCATACATTGTAATGCTTGGTTTATACTACTAATCTTCAACTATGTAGTAACTAGTTGGTTCAAACTAAAATATATCCATAGAACTTGGTAGCAATTTTAGGACTTAGTAGCAACTGAAATGCTTGGTTAACACTGTTAACTATACAATATGCTCAATATGATCTCACAATCTAAATAAGTGTATGTCACTAATAATAGACATGACTAGAATTTCATTAGTGTTTTTATGGGTAGCCTAAGGTAGGAAAACATTCCCATGATTTTAGCATGTCAGAAATAGATCCTTAAGTGGATCACATACATAACAATTGTTTGGCTAATTCCATAGACTTATTTACAACCCGATTTTAGTCATTAGGATTTTATCCTTGGTTTGTTAATTCATGTTGCAAGGGAAACAAGATCCATCAAGATTAATCACAATTATGCTCTCTTGGTAGAGGCATAAGGCTACTAAGGCTTCATCTCTAAGGGTCATTGTCCACACAGAAGGGGACTTCTATTTTCCATGCCTTGAAGATTCTTTGATATGTATCATTTTTTTATTGATTCTTGTATTAACTCTCCTCTTTGATTACAGGGACATATTCTACTAGAATTAGGAGACATCAAGTTATGGGTCATTGAATAACATATTGCAACCAAAATTTGACCTTAGGGATAAAGAGTGTGTTTGAATTATCTTATTTGTGTGGAAGACCCATGAAAAACATTTGTAAAAACATATACAGTTTCTATAGTTAGTATCAAATCCTTTTGCTAAAGAGATCACTTGTTTTTCTTTCTCAAAGTTGCTTTGTCCTTTGAGAAATAGCTTGATCATAATCCATTGCATCTAAAAGATTGTTATCTTGGTTATCTCAAAAATAGTTGTCATCAAGTCCATTTGCAATAACTTTAGTCTCATTGGTTCAATTTTACCTTCTTTTTTATTAAATTATCCTTGTTCTCTTAGAAACAATTATTAGCAAGTCCATTCGCAACAACCTTATTCCCCTTGGTCCAAATTTATCTTCTTCAAATTATCCTTGTTACCTATCTTCCTTGATTGAAAACTTTCATTGTAAACCTTCAGCAAATCATTCATCTTCAAAATAGGTCATCCTTACCTTTGTTCAAGAGGACTATTAGCAAGTTTATTCGCAATAGTCTTAAGCCTAGTTTGTCCCACTTTACTATTTACATCCCAAAACACCCAAACTACTTTTCCCTTTTTACATAAACACACCAGTTCTTGAGACCTAGTTGCTCCTCAATTGATTTCTATTTTGAACCAAAGGTTAAAAGGTATACTTAGCATAATCACTGCCTCTGAAAACCCATAGTTGTGATCAATCTCATAGAGTAATCTCATGTCACCTGGACAAATCAAAACCAAGTTCCAAAGGCTAAACTTCCACAAATACTAGCTTACAAAGAAATAGAAACAAAATGCAAGAAGTATACCCCAGACCCAAGGATCACTAAACTAGCCCAAATTGAGAAAGACAGTGTTAGCATTGCACTTCAAATTGAGTGAGATTACAAAATTCAGAGCTTAACTCTCTGACATAGTGTTAACCATAGCCTTATTGATAACTCTTATGTTACTTACTCTAATTAGGTCCTTCTTTTTTCTAGACACACTTATGTAGTTACATCTTCATAGGCTTAGTATTTCACATAGCTCCTCATCCCATTTAAGCATTTGGTAGAATCAGCTCCTCCCTTTTTTTCATCAACCTTAGGTTTTCAAAATTCTTCCAAAATAAGCATCATTAAGCCATAGTATCCTCCATTATTTACTCATCACTTAGAGCATTTAGTATCCCCTCATCAAGTTTTGTTTCCATAAAATAAATCTTCATCCATCTCATTATCATAGTTATCCTTAAGCTAAGAATTATTTAGCATGTCACTTGTGTCCCACATCACCTTGATTAAAAGGTTGGGCTACACACTTGATCCTCATTTGTCTTTAAAAAGGTCACAAGGCTACCTTAGGGTTTGATATCACATCACATTTTAAAATTCTCACATAAGGAAAACATAATCTCCTTTACTTAGTACCACATCATTTAGGCTTCCTAGATATCACTAAGAACATTTTCACACACTCTCCTTTTCATCTTAGGAAATCCCTCCACCGTAGTCACACCTAGACAAATCATCTTCTCACATACACTTATCTATGTCTTTTTGCAATTCTGTCCATAGGGAAGTCATCATTTCATGTGACTTATCACACATGTTGATAAGAATAAATGGAAAAAGAAGGAAATGGACCCTAGCCTTAGTACTAGCATGGATTGGGTATATCCACACCTATAGTTTCCATGGCACCACAAGATCCACCACCACAAATACCTGAAGAGTCAGGTTCTAGACTAGACATTGATGCTATCATGAACCAACCATTGTTAACAACATCATAGATCAAAATTGGGAGACCATCATAAAAAACTTATTAAGGGATAATGTCAGTGCCTTTAATTTTGGGACACCAACACCTACCAATATTATAGATCCTATGCACCCTCTATTTTGATGGAAACCGCCATCCACAAGACCATCTACCCCTCATGATCCTTTCTCTTCACCAAACAATGGGTACCAACTAACACAAGTAGAATCAACAAACCTAAATATCTCTTTAACCCAAGTCAATGCTCCCATTCCAAAAAATACTCAAGCCATCCTCACTCAACCCTTAGTTCATACCACATCCCGACCAACCACAAGTATATCATCTACATCTTCTTCCACCAACCATATCCTTGTTTCACAATATACTCTTTTTTCACTTAACAACACTACATTTCCCCTTCCATCTCAAAACTCATCCAATCCATTCACTAGTACCATGAACATCCAACCTACTTCCTAGTACACTACAAGAATGCCTCCATTAGGGTTGAATACTTCATCTTCCATCCTACCCAACATCACTATCAATCTATTTGTCACTAGCCAAGGTACCTATGCCTCATTTCCACTAGGACCTTGGAGTTTTGATCTAGCATGAGGGCTTGCCACTAATATCCCCTTTAGCACTACATCCATGTCCATGCCTCAGTTACATCCATCTCTTCCTCCTCAAGTCTATTCATTACCACCCATTACCAATTACTTTTCTATGCCACCCTTTGGCAATAGCATCACAATACCCAGTTGTGAATAGTCTTCCCCACATTAATTACCTAGCACCCATTAATACTCAATTTATTTCTCAAACTTGAGAAAAACATACATAATGTATACATTCCCAAAGCATGGCTCCAGTATCATCTATGCTACCATCTTTTGAGCCATAATCACCAAACCAACCTTATGCCCAAGAATCCTCATAGAATTATCTAATAAGGAAACAACCCAATACCTACATTCCCCATCAACAGTTGACATAGTGCAAGGTAGGATAATCCCCAAAGGAAATTTCCTAGCCTCTAGAAAACAATGACACAATAGAAACACAAAACAATACAAGATCTGATACCAAATTACAATAATTTATTCATAAAATAACTATTACATGCAATGTGCTACCTTGTAAGGCCTTCTTAATTATGAAAAAATACAAAGAAATTACAATAATGAATCTAAAAGATCCCTCAAGATCCAACCCAAACACTAGACATTCTATATTCACACTCTAGTAGAAACCTCCAAGGAAAATCCATCTAGTACTTGCAAGCCCACCATGCAATCTCCTTGTTTTCCAAGCTGTAGCTACTAGCTCTTCTAAAAATTTGCTCTTCTATCACCTCCTCTTATCCATGATAGATCAAAAATTACCAAAAAAATTTACCACATCCCCTAATTATACCAATCTAATCCAAAATTTGGCCAAAAATGTCAAAAACTAACATTAAATACTTGAAAAGCCACAAGTTGACCTCCAAAACTAATTAAATATCCAAAAATTTATACCTGAGAAAAATCACGATATCTCCTTGCTCCAATTGAATTAGAAATTGTGCTTCAAACCAAAGGTAGTAATTTAGGTCCTCTACAATATTTTAAGCTTTATATGGCTAATTCATTAAGGATATCTTTGGATTCATTTTAGATTTCATGCATAGAAACTCATCGTACAAACTATCACAAATTGATACTCTAGGTGAATTATCATATCTCCCAACTTATAATGAATTAGGACTTGCAACCTTAATCAAATATATTAATCTAGGTCCTCTTAAATCTTTGAAATTCTCTTCCTCTATCTCATTTTTCAAAATTAGTCACATGACCTACAACAAGCACCCAAAAATCAAAAACACATCTTTAGTAGCAAGGTAAAATGGCTCAAACTTCAACTCAATCCATCCAATATGTATGCAATCATGAGGAGAGTTAATGTGTCTCCAACACATACCTAACAATAAAATTCATAAATTCACCAAAATCCAAGCTTGATGCTCCTATATTAGACTCACTAGGTAAATAGAAAAGTATGTCCCATACTTCGATGCCCAAAGAAAGATCTACAACCAACTTCATCTTTACCAAAGGCTTCCATGTCATCAAAGTCAAGAGAAAAAATCTAAAAATCAACCATCTATGCTTCATCCACTAAAACATCAAAATCATATACATATCAACAACACAATCAACATTCTCATACCCAAGAACAAGCTAAACATAATGCTTCATCCACAAACCCTCATCCACATTAGCAACTAATGAATCCACACCTGCAACAAAAAACTCCACATTAGTAGCAACATGTATATATCCATCAAAACTTTCCAAACTCACAACACTAGTAGTCTCATTTCTCACAACAAGATGCTCTACAAGATACAAGTCACGAACGAGAGAAACTAGATCATCCACAACCAAGTGCTCTACGATTTCCATGTCAGACTCAACCAAATGATCATGAAAACCAACCTCTATTACAACATAAATAAGGTTAGGAATATCCTTAGCAACAACCTCAAGTTTCTCTATAGGTTCTATATCAATTTTTGCAAAATGATAAACAAATCTAAACTCTTCCAACTTGACCTTGCTATGCCATCTTCTCTCTCAAACAAGTCTTCTAATTGGCTAGACAATTCTATTCTAGATCGGTAGACTCTAGCTCCACATATATCTACAAAATGCCTTCCTTATCCTATCCTTATCTTGATCAGCCAAACTAGTTTCAAATTGAGAAACCACCTCCTTATCTTGATCAGCCAAACTAGCTTCAAACTAATTAGACATCTTAGAAAACCTCCCCTCCACCACATCACAGAGATTCACAATCATCTCAGGGTCAAATCCTTCCCATGCCCCTCTGTATGAAATCCTTCCCATGCCCCTTGTGATAGGCTTGAACTGTTTTCAAGTCAGATCACAACCTACCACCTCACATGAACAATTAGGAAATACATCGCAAGTCCAGGACCACAGATCTGCAATCTATACACTCTTTGTGATCATGCCTCAACAATATTATTCTTCCATATTCACAACCATAGATCTATCTACATGTCATCATGAGGTCCTAGTGCAAACTACCACAACATTGGTTATCTATCTACATGCTTAGGAAAAACCTTCACTTTGATACCATCTAATGTAGTGCATGGTAGGTGAATCCCCAAAGGAGATGTCCTAGCCTCCAACAAATAACCACATAGTGGAAACACAAAACAATGCAAGATCTAATACCAAATTATAATAATTTATTCATAAAATAACTGTTACATGCAATGTGCTAAGCTATAAGGCCTTCTTAGTTATGACCAAAAACAAAGCAATTACAATAATAATTCTACAAGATCCCTCAAGATCCAACCCAAACACTAGCTTGTCTAGATCCACACTCTGGTAGAAACCTCCAAAGAAAATCCAACTAGTACTTGCAAACCCACCATGCAATCTCCTTGTTTCCCAAGCTACAGCCACTAGCTCTTCTCAAAATTTTCTCTTATATCACATCCTCTTCTCCATGATGGATAAAAAATTACCAAAATACTTCACCACAACCCCTACTTATACTAATCTAAGCCACAAGTCAATCTTCAATAGAAATATAAAAAAATTAATACCCAAGAAAAATCATGATATCTCCTAGCTCCAATTGAATTAGAACTTGTGCTTTAAGCTAAGGATAATAATTTAGGTCCTCTACAACCTCTTAAGCTTTATAAGGCTGATTCATTAAGGATACATTTGGATTCATCTTGGAATTCATGCACAAAAATGTGTTACGTAAACTGCTAGAAATTAATACTCTGGGAGAATTTCCATATCTACCAACTTATAATGAATTAGGACTTGTGACCTTAACCAGAGATAGTACTCTAGGTCCTCTTCAATCCTTGAACTTATCTTCCTCTAACTCATTTCCCAAAATTAGTTACATAGCCTATAACATGCACCTAGAAACTAGAAAATACATCTCAAGCAGCAAGGTAAAACAACTCAAACTCCAAAATTTTCAAATTTGAAAATAATTTTCCATACCCATTTGAAAAAACCATTATGATGACACTTTTTCCTAAACACTTTGAAATCCCAATGTTTGATAAATTTAGAGGGAAAAGTGACCCAGTCACGCACATCAAATAGTTCAATATGCACTTCCAAGAAGTAGCCTGTAATGATGTTTACCTCATGTGACTTTTTCCCAAAAGATTAGGGGTACATGCCCTCAAATGGTTCTACCATTAATACCAGGGTACCATTAAGAATTTTTCGAGTCTTTCTAAAGCCTTTGTGACTCAATATGTTGATTTAGTCAAGACTGAGTTATCTATAGTAGACCTAGTAACATACCAAACAAAAAGGAGGAGAAAGTCCTATAGAATACTTACAACATTGGAAAACTCTCACTACTCAGATTTCATGCACCATCCTCAAACATCACCTTGTTAAGATGTTCATTAACAATGTGCATCCTAGTCTTGCCCATCAGATGGTTATGAACTATTTATAAACATTTAAAGAAATTAAGGAGAAAGGGATGGGAGTTGAGAAAGTGCTCATTGAGGATGGTGTCATAAAAATTTACAAGGAAAACACTGAAGACCAAGGTCCAAGCAATGAAAAACCATGATATTGAAATAAAAATAAGAACATAGTTACTAATGGCATAACCAACACTTGAAATGTTCATATAGTCAAGGCAATAGCCAACATTCCCACCATTTTTTGTCAACAATAGCCTTATCAGAAAGAACCACCAATCTATTAGCAACCTCCTATACAAGACAATCAACACAATGTCCAGATACCCAACCATCAAAATTAGACTAATGCTATTACACTTTTGGTTGGACCTAAACCATTTGTTCAGAGGAAACCCATTATATACACCCCATTGGGAGAACCTCTTTGTTAGAATTCTTTAGAATAACTGAGAGGGGGGGTGAATTAGTTATTCAATGTCCAAAATTCCCTATTAATACCTTTTTACTACTTTTAATGAATCCATATACTTTTCATCCATTCAATACTTAAATCAATCATATAAGAAAGTTACTATAAAACAATATGCAATGACAAAACATCCAAAATCAATGCATGACACAATGATTTATATGGAAACCCAATTTGAGAAAAACCACCAGTAACATGCTACTTGATTTTCACTCTTCTGAAGTGATGCCATGTTAAAAGCCCACCCTATTAAAGGCTTACAACACACTGTTAAATATGACCTTGTTAGAGAATTTCACCAAACTATTAGGAATGGGCCTGGTTAAAGGTCTTTAGAACATTCACTTGGAATGTCACCCTATTAAAGGATTTATCTAATGGCTATTAAACCAACCTAAGTCCATAGGATTTAAACTTACTGTTACAATTGCTAGAAAGTAACGATAATGGTCTTTTGATCTGATATAACTTACAACATACTTTGCAGATTTCAGATCATACTTTCAATTCAATCCTTATGCTTAGCTTCAATCACTTTAGCTCTGACTGCTTGTCTCCCTCTCAAGCTTCGTCTCCTTGAGTCTTCTTACTCATTCTGCCAATGCAATCATCCTTGTGGTCGTCTATCCAAACAGAGTTCCTGTGATTTCTTCTCCTTAGCACATTCTACAACACTTCATGCTTTTATGCTTGACCACCTCTCTCTTTCACTTTCCCCCTTTATTCATTAACTTATGTCTTCTTAAATAGGAGTCTAATTTGCCTTTGTCGCTCAATTCTCCCATTCCATTTTTAGGGTTTTAAGATGGATTAGGTAGGATACAATTTATCTACCCCATAGCTTGTTCTCTTCTAAAAACTTCGCCAGTTATATCCTTAAAAGAAAAATGTTCTACATGGTGTTTTGTGCCACCAGCTCATCATTCTTATCTTCCTTTTAATTCACAAATTTCTAGATAACAACCTTGTCGGCTTAGATCTAGTGAATCTTTGATTTCCAAAATAATGCAGCAGCTCAGCATTATTGAGTTACTGGTGCTCGGTACCTCTGTGTTACTCAGCACCCATACCTGCTTGACACTTGGTTCTGCTCAACACTTGGTTCTGCTTGGTACTTGATTCTACTCAGCACTTAGTTCTGCTTAGCACTTGGTTCCACTCGGCACTTGATTCTACTTGGCACTTAGTTTTGTTCGGCACTTGATTAACTCTATGTCACTCGGCATCTGAAGTTTATTCAACATTAACTAGGAATTTTCTTAGCTCTTACTAGCTTGCTCAGCTCCTTCTCTCTAATGATCTTAGTTTGAGCTTTACAAAAGACTTAGCTAAAACCTTAATTCTTTGATATGTTTTAGTGTGCCCATTCTTTGTTTCTTATAGTATTCCATCAAATACACTTTTTCATCAATGGCTTAGCTGATCCTTGTACTTCATTACAACATCATAACTTCAACCTTTCTCTAGGTGTTCTAGTTACATCTTATTGATTGCCTCCTCCTTGACAATCAACTAATTGATAGTATTTGGATCACTGAAGCAATTGTCATTCCTGCAAGTAGCAAGTTTGACATCAATGACAAAACAATGATTGAGGACATTCTTTACCAGTTCCATATATTATTTTGAAAACTCTTCTTATGATCATTTCAATCATTTCCAACAATCTCCCTCTTTGGCATTGATGGCAAACCAAACTGATCAATTAATCAACTCAGTTACCACCAAGATTGTATATGTTTTCTTCCTTCATTTTCACTACTGATCTGATATATCTCCCTCTTTGACATAAATGCCAAAGATGTAGCATCTTTATCATGCAAAATATAAGCTTTGGCTTCTTGTTGATTTTGTCCCTCTATCACCATGCTTTTGACTGATTTGGAGTTTATGTTCCTGCTGTCATCCTTTGCATCAATCTGCTAATATTTCAATGATTTATTCCTATTGATGCAAGGCACCTTTCTAGTTGCCTTAAATAGCTTGAGTTAGGGGTATGACCCCCAACTTGCTTCTAAGATATTCATAGGCATCCTTGAACAATGGTTTGGTGAAGATATCTACAGTTTGTTCCTTTGTGTGAATGTATTCCAACTTCACTTGTTTGTCTTCTACCAATTCTCTGAGATAATGATACTTGATTACAATATCCTTGGTTTTTTCATGCATCACTAGATTTTTGGATATGTTTATGGCACTTGTATTATCACAATACAATATCACAAGTTTTGTTACTTCTTCTTTCATTCCTTCCAATAGATGTGTGAGCCATACAATGTTTGTGCAATTGACTGCAGCTACCACATATTTCAACTCTGTAGTAGACTGTGATGTACATGTTTGTTTCTTGCTAGTCTAGGTAACTAGTGTTTTGCATAGAAATAATGCACCTCCACTTGTGCTTTTTCTATCATCAATGTTTCCTCCCTAGTCTACATCTGTATAAGCATTGAGCTCAAATTTCTCATTCTTTTTGTAGTATAGACCAAAGTCATCAGTTCCTTTGAGATATCTCATTATTCTTTTTACTTCTATGAGATGATTTTCTTTAGGATTAGTAGAGAACCTAGCCACTATTCCAACTACTAATGCTATGTCTGGTCTACTATGTACAACATATTGTAGATTTCCAATCATGGATCTGTACATTATTTGATTAACTTTAGCTGACTCATCATTTTTGGACAGCTTATTTCCTGTGGTCATTGGTGTGTTGACTGGTTTGGATTCCTCCAATCTAAATGTTTTAAGAATTTCTTTGATGTATTTTGATTGTGTAACAAATATTCCATGTTTGAGTTGATGTACTTGCAATCCAACAAAAAATTTGATTTCTCCAAACATAGACATCTCAAATTCATGTTTCATTTTTTCAGCAAAGCCTTTGCAAAGTACTTCCCTACCTCCAAACACTATGTCATCCACAAAGATTTTAGATACAATAATGTCTTTACCTTCTTCTACTTTGATGTACATGTTGATGTTATCATCAGTTCTTTCAAATCCAATTTGCACTAGATACTTGTGAAGTCTCTTGTACCATGCTCTAGGAGCTTGTTTCAAACCATAGAGTGCTTTATGTAACTTGCACACCATATCCCTATTGTTTTCATCAACAAATCCATCTAGTTGTTCAATGTAGACTTCTTCTTCTAGTATACCATTTAAGAAAGAAGATTTTACATCCATCTGATAGACTTTAAAATATTTGTAAGCAACATATGCAAGTAAAGTTCTTACTCCTTCAATTCTAGCAACAAGAGCGAATGTTTCTCCATAGTCTATTCCTTCTTCTTGAACATAACCCTTACATACCAGTCTAGCTTTGTTTCTGGTAATATCACCATTCTCATCTAGTTTGTTTCTAAATACCCATTTGGTGCCAATCACATTCTTGTCAGTTGGTCTAGGAACCAAACTCCAGGTTTTGTTTTTTCTTATTTGATCAATTTCTTCTTCCATAGCTTTATACCAGTCATCATCTTAAAATGCACCATATACTATCTTGGGTTTAGATTTGCTGATAATACATGATTCATGTCTTATTATGTTCCTTGTCATTGGTCTTGCATCTTTGTCACCAATTATTTGTTTAGTAGGGTGATGTCTTTTTACATATTTGGATAATCTTTGCTCTGTCCTTGTTTCCATGTTTGATCTTTCAGATTTAGGGTCACTATGCACTTTGTTGTTAGGTTGTTCTTCATCATGTATGCTATCTTTAGAATCAGATTATGCATTTTCTTCATTCTGCAACTCGGCATTCACTGGTTGTGAATCGGCTAAAACTTATACTTGTTTTTGATTTCCAATTTGATTGACATCATTTTCATCAACAGTCATTCTTTCATAAGAATACACAAAAGTTACGTACTCTTCCATTTTCTTTAGTTTTTCAGCTTGGACTTCTGTGTGCTTGTCAAAATTTACATTTGCACTTTCCACAATTTTGTTAGTGTTAATATTCAAACACTTATATGCCTTACTTCTAGTGGAGTATCCAAGAAATATGCCTTCATCACTTTTTGCATCAAATTTTCCATTTCTAACATCTTTAAGGGTAAAGCATTTGCAACAAAATACATTGAAATGTTTTATATTGGGTGAGTGACCATACCATAATTCAAAAGGTGTTGTATTTGTACCTTTCTTGACTTGTACTCGGTTCAATGTATGAACAAATAAACCTACAGCTTCTCTCCAATATCTTAGAGCAACATTCTTTTCCATCATTAATGTTCTGGCACAGTCAATCAAAGATCTATTTCTTCTTTCAGCAATTCCATTCTGTGGGGGAGTTCTAGGAGCTAACATTTGTCTTTTGATTCCATTATCATTACAGAATATCTCGAATTTATTTGATGTAAATTCACCACCTCTATCTGATCTTAGGCATTTCAAGTTTTTTCCAGTTTCCTTTTTGACTCTAGCCACATACCACTTAAACATTTGAAAAGCATCATATTTTTGTTTTAAGAACATAACAGTCATCATCTTGGAATAGTCATCAACAAATAGCATTATGTATTTATCTCCTCTATAGCTTTGTATTTCCATTGGACCACATAAGTTAGTATGAACTAACTCAAGTATCTCTTTAGATGTATAGTTTTTGCTTTTAAAATTTGATTTTGTCATCTTTCCTAGCTGACATTATTTGCACATAATATTATCAGGCTTCTTCAATTTTGGTAAACCTCTGACTTTCTTCATTTTACCGATGTTGACTAGATTGTCACAGTTGACATGACATAATCTTCTATGCAATAACCATTCATCATCAAATTTTGCAAATAAACAAGAAACATCATCCATATCAAGGTAAAACAAATTACTCTTTGTTTGATCTCCTTTTCCTATTAGTTTACCATCAGTATGATAGATTTTTGCAGTTTTGTTTCCAAATTCCAATTTGCAACCTATATTTCCTAACTATGAGACACTTAGTAAATTGTAGTTTAATCCTTCAACATAGTATGCATTGTCGCATGAAATTCGTTCTATGAACTTAATGGAACCTTTTCATTTGATTTGACATGGAGCATCATTACCAAATCTAACACTATTTCCATCATACTGAGTAAAGTTAATAAACTTACTTTTGTCTCCTGTCATGTGACGTGAACATCCATTGTCTATGATCCATCTGTCATTCTTGTTTATACATGTTACCAGTGCCATGGTCTCTTCTTCATCAAATTAGTCCTTCATAGCTACATAAACAACTTCATCATCATTATCATCAGAATTTTCTTCAACAATATAACACTTCTTACCTTTTTCTTTGTAATCTCTACTATCATCATCTCTTCTATTCTTGTATTTGTTGCCTTCCTTGGAATCCTTTTTCTGTGGACATCTTGTAGCAATACGACCTACTTCATTTCAATTGAAACAAATGATAGGCATCTTACCTTTGAATTTTCCTGTGAAATCTTCTAGTGAGCAATGCTTCCAATTGTTCCACATCTTCCTCATCAGTGCTACTGTCACTAGATACATACTTCATTTTTCTTCTTTTCTTTGATTTCACTTGTTCGACATCTTTCAGTGATAACTTGGCCTTAAAAGAAAATTCAACATTTTCACGTTTGTAGTTGTCAAAGTTGGATAACTCAAATGTAGTGAGTCTACCTATTATACCTTCAAAACATAGATTATTTCCTGGTATACATCTTAGCTCTTTTATTGCTGATACTCTAATAGCATAGATAGGGAGCAAGGTTCTTAAGAACTTACTACTAACAGTATCTTCATCCAGTTGACCACTCAAGAATCTTATTGCACTTACTACTTTCTTTATTCTTGCACCATATTGAGCAGCATTCTCATTTTCTTCCATTTTCATGTCATCAGACTTTCCTCTGAGACTTTCTCTTTTTGCTCTTTGTACATTTTGATTTCCTCCATAGATGTCTGATAGGGATTTCCACATTTTGTATGCAGTGTCACATCCTTTGATATCATCAAATTCAACATAGCTAAGTGCACAGGCAATTTCCAGTATTGTCTGGTTGTGTTCTTGCTTGTTTTTCATGTCTTCTGCAGTAGGAGCACCTGTTCGATCTACATGTTAAATAACAATTGAATTTTGGGCATAATCTCCTATGGATCCAAGATGTAGCTTCATCAAACTTTTCCATGCAACAAAGTTGTCTTTTTTGAGCTTGGAAACTTCTTTATTTTCCATTTTGATCTTTTCTTCTTGTAGTCTCTTTAGACTGAATCAACAGTTAGCTCTGATACCAATTGTTAGAATTCTTTAGAATAACTGAGAGGGGGGGTGAATCAGTTATTCAAGGTCCAAAATTCCCTATTAATACCTTTTTACTACTTTTAATGAATCCATATACTTTTCATCCATTCAATACTTAAATCAATCATATAAGCAAGTTACTTTAAATCAATATGCAATGACAAAACATCCAAAATTAACACATGACACAATGATTTACGTGGAAACCCAATTTGGGAAAAACCACCAGTAACATGCTACTTGATTTTCACTCTTCTAAAGTGATGCCTTGTTAAAAGCCTACCCTGTTAAAGGCTTACAACACACTGTTAAATGTGACCTTGTTAGAGGATTTCACCAAACTATTAGGAATGGGCCTGGTTAAAGGTCTTTAGAACATTCACTTGGAATGTCACCCTATTAAAGGATTTATCTAATGGCTATTAAACCAACCTAAGTCCATAGGATTTAAACTTACTGTTACAATTGCTAGAAAGTAATGATAATGGTCTTTTGATCTGATATAACTTACAACATACTTTGCAGATTTCAGATCATATTTTCAATTCAATCCTTATGCTTGGCTTCAATCACTTCAGCTTTGACTGCATGTCTCCCTCTCAAGCTTCATCTCCTTGAGTCTTCTTACTCATTATGCCAACGCAATCATCCTTGTGGTCATCTATCCAAATAGAGTTCCTGTGCTTTCTTCTCCTTAGCACATTCTACAGCACTTCATGCTTTTATGCTTGACCACCTCTCTCTTTTGCTTTCCCCCTTTATTCATTAACTTATGTCTTCTTAAATAGGAGTCTGATTTTCCTTTGCTGCTCAATTCTCCCTTTCCATTTTTAGGGTTTTAAGATGGATTAGGTAGGATACAATGTATCTACCCCATATCTTGTTCTCTTCTAGAAACTTTTCCAGTTATATCCTTAAAAGAAAAACATTCTACATGGTGTTCTATGCCACCAGCTCATCATTCTTATCTTCCTTTTAATTCACAAATTTCTAGATAACAACCTTGTCAGCTTAGATCTGGAAAATCTTTGATTTCCAAAATAATGCAGCAGCTCGGCATTATTGAGTTACTGGTGCTTGACACCTCTGTGTTACTCAGCACCTATACCTACTCGACACTTGCTTTTGCTCAGAACTTGGTTCTTCTCGGCACTTGATTCTGCTCAGCACTTAGTTCTGCTCGGCACTTGGTTCCGCTCGGCACTTGATTATGCTCGGCACTTGATTCTGCTCGGCACTTAGTTCTGCTCGGCACTTGATTAACTCTGTGTCACTCAGCATCTAAAGTTTATTCGGCATTAACTAGGAATTTTCTTGACTCTTACCAGCTTGCTCAGCTCCTTCTCTCTAATGATCTTAGTTTGAGCTTTACATAAGACTTAGCTAAAAATCTTAATTCTTTGATATGTTTTAGTGTGCCCATTCTTTGTTTCTTATAGTATTCCATCAAATACACTTTTTCATCAATGGCTTAGCTGATCCTTGTACTTCATTACAACATCATAACTTCAACCTTTCTCTAGGTGTTCTAGTTACATCTTATTGATTGTCTCCTCCTTGACAATCAACTAATTGATAGTATTTGGATCACTAAAGCAATTGTCATTCCTGCAAGTAGCAAGTTTGACATCAATTAAAAAATAATGATTGAGGACATTCTTTACCAGTTCCATATATTATTCCAACAACTCTTCTTATCATCATTTCAATTATTTCCAACACCCTTGATACAATTTTTGAGAAACTAGCCAAGGATAATCTTATTCAATATCCACAGAAACAACCTTGAGATCCCAATTAGTGTAGGGCATCCTAGTATAAGGATAATGAATTTTTTAAGATCCATTGTGTCAAAGGGTATACCACCCTCAAATGCATGCAACTCAAGGACTATGGCCAAGATCTTATCAATCAAAAAGAGATCAAAGTGGGGACACAAGCCTCACCCAATGTAGGGTTATTGATATACCTAAATTCTTTCCCTCCCCATAGCACAAAAATAGGCAAGGTACCTACAAAAACTCCTATCAATAAAAAACCCAACAATGCTAAAAAAATCAAGGAGAGAACTAAGATAAGTCTTAGAATTATACCTTAGTATACTTAGACTATGGAAACCTCATTGGATGCATATCACAAGTTGAGCCTTCTATCAATGTTATGAAAATCAAGGGCCCAGATGCATAATATGTGGTTACCATTCAATGAACTTAACTCAACATAGTTAGCCCATCTATATCTACACCATTGAGACCATCTTCATTAGGACCATCCCCATTAAGACCATAATATAATATCTTGGAACATCTTGGAAATATGCCAACTAAGATTTCCATACTAGATCTCTTTTGAACAAACCCACTTTATCAAGATATCCTTGACAATACTCTTCATGAATCATGTGTCCCCACTGGCATGTTGGAAATGACTGAAATGATCATAAGAAAAGTTGTTAGAATAATATATGGAACTGGTAAAGAATGTCCTCAATCATTATTTTTTCATTGCTATCAAACTTTCTATTTGCAGGAATGACAATTTCTTTAGTGATCCAAATACTATCAATTAGTTGATTGTTAAGGAGGAGGCAATCAATAAGATGTAACTAGAACACCTAGAGAAAGGTTGAAGTTATGATATTGTAATGAAGTACAAGGATCAGCTAAGGCATTGATGAGAAAGTGTATTTGGTGACATACTATAAGATACAAAGAATGGGCACACTAAAACATATCAAAGATTTAAGGTTTTAGCTAAGTCTTTTGTAAAGCTCAACTAAGTTCATTAGAGAGAAGGAGCCGAGCAAGATACTAAGAGCCAAGAAAATTCTTAATTAATGCCGAGTAAACTTTAGATGCCAAGTAAACCTCAGATGCTGAGTAAACTTTAAATGTTGAGTAAACTTTAGATGCCAAGTAAACTTCAGATGTCGAGTAAACTTCAGATGCCAAGCAAGTTTAGATGCCGAGTGACATAGAGTTTATCAAGTGTCGAGTTGAACCATGTGCCGAGTAGGTATAGGTGCTAAGTAACACAGAGGTTCCGAGCACCAGTAACTCAATAATGTCGAGTTGCTGCATTATTTTGAAAATCAAAGATTCACCATATCTAAGATGACAAGGTTGTTATCTAGAAATTTGTGAATTAAAAGGAAGATAAGAATGATAAGCTGGTGGCACAGAACACCATGTAGGACATTTTTAAGGACACAACTGGCAAAGTTTCTAGAAGAGAACAAGATATGGGGTAGATACATTGTATCCTACCTAATCTATTTTGAAACCCCTAAAATTGGAGAGGGAGAATTGAGTGGCAAAGGAAAATCAAATTTCTATTTAAGAAGACATAAGTTAATGAAAAACAAGAGAGAGGTGGTCAAGCATAAAAGCATGAAGTATTGAAGAAGGTGCTAAGGAGAAGAAAGCACAGGAACTCTATTTGGATAGATGACCACAAGGATGATTGCATTGGTAGAATGAGTAAGAATACTCAAGGAGACAAAGCTTGAGAGGAAGACAAGCAGTCAGAGCTGGAGTGATTGAAGCCAAGCATAAGGATTGAACTGAAAGTGTGATATGAAATTTGCAAAGTATGTTGTAAGTTATATCAAATCAAAAGACCATTATCGTTACTTTCTAGAAATTGTAACACTAAGTTTAAATCCTATGGACTTAGGTTGGTTTAATAGCCATAAGATAAATCCTTTAACAGGGTGACATTCCAAGTGAATTTTCTAAAGACCTTTAACCAGGCCCATTCCTAACAGTTTGGTGGAATCCTCTAACACGGTCACATTTAACAGTGTGTTGTAAGCCTTTAATAGGAAGGCTTTTAACAAGGCATCACTTCAGAAGAATGAGAATCAAGTAGCATGTTACTAGTGGTTTTTCCAAAATTGGGTTTCTATGTAAATCATTGTGTCATGTATTGATCTTGGATGTTTTATCTTTGCATATTGATTTACCGTAACTTGCTTATGTGATTGATTTAAGTTTGGATGGATGAAAAGTGTATGGATTCATTAAAAGTAGTAAAAAGGTATTAATAGGGCATTTGGACCTTGGATAACTGATTCAACCCCCCCCCCCCCCCCCCCCCCCCCCCCCCCCACCCCCCCTCTCAATTTTTCTAAAGAATTCTAACAATTGGTATCAAAGCCTGACTGCTGATTCAGTTTAAAGGGACTACAAGCAAAAAAGATCAATATGCCAAAGAGAGAAGTTCTCAAGCTCAAAAAAGACAACTTTTTTGCATGGAAAATTTTGATGAAGCTACATCTTGGATCCATAGGAGATTATGCCCAAAATTCAATTGTCATTGAACATGTAGATCCAACAGGTGCTCCTACTGTAGAAGACATGAAAAACAAGCAAGAACACAATCAAACAATGCTGAAAATTGCCTCTATACTCAACTATGCTGAATTTGATGATATCAAAGGATGTGACACTATATTCAAAATGTGGAAAGCCTTATTAGACATCTATGGAGGAGATCAGAATGTACAAAGAGCAAAAAGAGAAAGTCTCAGAGGAAAGTTTGATGACATAAAAATGGAAGAAAATGAGAATGCTGCTCAGTATGGTGCAAGAATAAAGGAAGTGGTAAGTGCAATAAGATGCTTGAGTGGTCAATTAGATGAAGATACTATTAATAGTAAGTTCTTAAGAACCTTTCTCCCTATCTATGCTATTAGAGTATCAGCAATAAAAGAGCTAAGATGTATACGAGGAAATAATCTAAGTTTTGAAGGTATAATAGGTAGACTCACTGCATTTGAGTTATCTAACTTTGACAACTACAGACCTAAAAATGTTGAATCTTCTTTTAGGGCCAAGTTATCATTGAAAGATGCTAAACATATGAAATCAAAGAAAGGAAGAAAAATGAAGTATGTATCCAGTGATAGTAGCACTGATGAGGAAGATGTAGAACAATTGGAAGCATTGCTCACTAGAAGATTTCACAGGGGCAAAGGAAAATTCAAAGGTAAGATGCCTATCATTTGTTTCAATTGCAATGAAGTAAGTCATATTGCTGCAAGGTGTCCACGGAAAAAGGATTCCAAGGAAGGTAAAAAATACAAGTACAGAAGAGATGATGACAAGAGAGATTACTAAGAAAAAAGTAAGAAGTGTTATATTGTTGAAGAAAATTCTGATGACAATGATGATGAAGTTTTTTATATAGCCATGAAGGACCAATCTGATGAAGAAGAGACCACAGCACTAGTAACATGTATAAACAAGAATGATAGATGGATCATAGATAGTGGATGCTCAAATCACATAACAGAAGACAAAAGTAAGTTTGCTAACTTTACTCAGTATGATGGAAATAGTGTTAGATTTGGTAATGATGCTCCATGTCAAATCAAAGGAAAATGTTCCATTAAGCTCACAGAACAAATTTCATGTGATAATGCATACTATGTTGTGTTGGTGTTCTTTTTGGCAAAGAACATACCAGGTAGATTTAAACCTGATACCAAGAAACAAAGACTAGGAACATGCCTAAGGACGAGCTAAATCCTATATTTAGCAAGGCTAAATCTTAATTCTAGGCCAATTAATAGAGTCATATCGGGACTCACTTCACTTTAGGCTCTGTAAAGCCAAGGTGGGAATACCTGAGGGATTTGTCTAATTTATCTTGATACTTCATTACAAGACTACCCTATATAGCAGATATGGTCAATATTCTTCTTCAATTTGCTGGTAAATCTCCTGATCATAGTAGCTAATCATAACCAAGGAAAGTAACCACAAATAAGCCATGACCTACACTTATAGTTCTTCAAAACATAAAATGGGAAAATAATATTCATTTTGATTTGATTTCTCAGCATAATCAGATATGCAACAGTAAAGAACATGCATCCTTCAAGCTGACCAGTCCCTTATCCATTGGGCACTAACTGAATCTTCACATATAGATTGATACCTAAAAAATACTCATATATTTAGGTATATGGTCTATCTTCTTGTCTTGCAAACAGACATCAATATTCATTAAAACTCTCCTACTTATGGTGATATCCTCTTGGTGTAACCTGCAATCCTATCAGTACAAACAAGCATTTACTCGGAGCTTTGCTCCAACAGCAAATCTATTCTGATATACAACCTTAAGGGGATGTAACTGGTTTCAAACTCTTAGTTCTTAAACATAGAACATTGCAAATAACAACAATAGGAGATAAGAATCATAATGAAACTAAAAGATGAGGCTCTTTGTATTAATTTCATTGAAAAGAATACAACATCTGCATAAGAAAACTCAAAAGATACACATAGAATGACTGTGTGATACGAATGCCTCAAAAGGAATACAATATGTTGTTCATAACAGGAAGAATCACTGAGAAAACTGGTATCACAGATTTGAGAGAACTCAAGATTGGAACCATGAATTGGTCCTTCAGTTACAAAAAATTTGAACCCCTTCAATGGAAGCAAGAAAGAAAGATATAGAAGAGAAAGAATTCTCGGATCTGTTCTGAAGATGACAAGTGTCCGCTTGAAATTCAATCCTCTCTAATTGAATAACTTCTTCCTTCCATCTCCCATTCTGATCTGATCTTGTTTCATCATTACTGTTATTAATCTGAGAAATATCTTTGTTGAAATGATGAAACCTTGCTGAATCATCAAAATATCTTAGAACCCGTTGAAAAGCTTGGCAAAAATCAAGTTAAATTGAGTGAATGTGAGAAAAGTGAACTCCAACCACATTCTTACCATGTTTTACTGATCCCCTAACTGGATTTTTAGTTTTTTACCCATTCCATTGAGAAAGCCCCAAAATTCACGTTATTAGCTATAGCTCAAACCAGGAAGCACATGTGCAAAAACTGACTTCAGAAATGGAAAAGTTGGATTCTCACGATTCCAACGGTATATGATAAGGCACATCTAGCCTCTCGAAAATGCCTGAAATCTTTGTTTGAAAAATAGTCCTCTGGTAGAGACATCAGGTCTGCACATCTTTGAATTTAAAATCCAAAAATTTATAATAATCTAATGTCTTAACATTAGAATTAAAGCCCTGTTTGATTTTAAAAACTGAGGTGCATTTTCAACAAAAATATTAATAAAATATTATTATTTTTAACTCTGCAAATTTTTCTGACCCTTTGAATCTGGGGTCAACCTTCAGTTGACCGACTGCCATGTGTCACTTTTTGATTCGCTCCTTCAATGCATAGTCATTGCCCAGTCACTCACGCCACGTCATTATCGCTACCGCACTATATTAACTTCCTTGCAACTCTTCTATAGCGATTTAATGAGAGCCACTGGATCAGCCACATGGCGCAATCTGGTGCACTCCTGACATTTCCCTGCCACATCATCATCTGCCTTGGAACTTGCTGCCATGTGTCGCATGTTGATTCAATGACGCTTCTCCAAGCGGGACCCACATAACACTTTGAATCTCGCCGGAGTTGAGGTTTCCCGGTGACCTCGCTATGTCGCTAGCCAGATTTTTTGAGATTTTCCGGCTAGCGAAATAGCGACTAGCCGAATTTTACGCTTTTCAGGCCTCTCCATGTTTGCTAACGTCATCTCTGTTTTCCACATTTTTCGGTCAAAATACTATTGCTTAGTCGCCTCTAGTTGTCCAAGTCGGACGCACGCGCAATCTTGAGTTTCCAAGAAACCTTATGTCCTATGGACACGATACCATGTGAGTGGACTTACATTTAAATGATTTAGAAAGCCCATCCATAGGCAATATGGGATAATCTTTCTAGTTTTACCTCTGCACCCTACGCAGGTTTTCTTTTAACATGAAAGGAGAATGGGGTCTTGAAACATGGTCTTGCCTCCATTCACTATAGACTACGGCTTCAATCTTCTTGTGAGCATTGATTCTCTTCATTGCCAATTTTGATTGATGCGTGGGTTTTTCTCCATACTTACGTGAGTTCCTTTAGACATGACATTAGAAACTCCTCTGCTTGCAAGATTTTGTCCTTGACTGCGTGATTGTTATTGCTTGAGCCATCTCCTACAACATTTTTCTTGCTCTGATGGCGTCTTATTAGATCTTCCCCTGCCTGCTGATATTTCTTTGTTTTCAGCGGCTTTGTTGGATCCTGCTATTCACGTGGCTTGGACTATGGCGTGAGCTGCAGGCTTCATGGATGTGAGTACCTATCCTCCTGCTGTTGTGCATTATTAACGCCTCCTTCCCTTAGCGCAGTTGTCTTGCCTTGTGACTATGGATTCCTTCTTTTACTTATAACGTGGACCTCCCACTCAGCAACAAGCACGTCTTTGCAACTGAATACCAATGTAGACATTAAAGATGTCCCCCTGCATGGATATGGGTATTGTTTTTATATCATCACTGGCTGCTTATCTTTAGACTTCTCTGCTGCAACTTGGTTCTAACTCTGTCTTTAGCATGGACTTTTCTCTGATTTTCTTTTCCTTGCGCTGAGATTGCAAGGTTTCTCCGATGCAGGGGCCGGCTTAGGGGCACCAAATGTGGTGGAAATTTGGGCATAAAACTCAAAAATTGCATGGTAGCTGAGCCATAGATTGCTGGCTGCTAAGACGAGGTAATGCAGATTGATGAACTAGGGGGCATTGATGTGGTGATTGTGATTGTTGACCATGTCTTGGCATGAATGCCTAGCTAGGTGTTGCAACTTGGTTATGTGTTGCTTGTAATGCTTTGGTTGGACCACAAACAATTTGACCATAATTTTGAGCTTCTCAAAGCTGATGGAAATAAGTAATGAATCCCAGCCAAATCCTTTCTATGATAGAAAATCCACACTACAGTGTCCAACTGTGATCTATAATTCACAATAAGTGCCCCACCTACCATAAGTGATTTCGCCTTTGATGAGGAAAAACCCTCCAATCTTCAAACTCAAACTCAAGAATCCAGGGTTAAAGTAGCGACACACGCTATGTTTGAAGACTCCATTTTAGGATAATTTCTAGCATATAATTTTCAAATAGGTAGTGATGTTCCTTAATGCAAGTCTCATGGCAACAATAAGCACACACTCAAATACTTTTTCATAATTCCTCATAAATCAATTTCACCCATATTAACTTTCAATATACAAATATGAGTTTTATGTAGTCTTCAGTAGTCGGGTCACATTAATTGGACCCCATTAAGACTTAAGTCATCCTTGCAATGCAACAATGCTGATAGAGCCATATCTTGATCATTGGAGTTAGGTCACATGGTGACCCGACTAAAAAATTTCGTTTTCGGGTGACTAACTTTTCAAATTGATATATCAATCATGTTGAACTGATTAGAATCAAATTTGACCACTGAGCAATCAAATATAACTCATTTCACCACTGATCCGCAAACTGTCATTTTTTGCAGTAGGAGCTCCTGTTGACTGCCTTTGAAAACTGACCCGAACAACTGACCAGACTCTAGAAACTAGCACACTGAATCTCTGTTCTGCACACTCTCAGCTTTTCAAATCTCGTCCCATGATGAATTAGGAGTCAAAAGATATTGACCCTCAAAGTTGCCTTCTCAGATTTATCTGCAAACAAACATGTCAGAAAACAACTAATTGGGCTCAGAATTGATCTTGAAAACTAGGCAAATTAGCACATGGGGAGATGAAAACTAGGGCATTGAAACTCTGTCATGAGGTGAGTATGACTATGAAATTTTAGCTCATGAAAAATAACTGGGCGCAAATGGCGGATGTTCAAAGTGGGCTAATCAGAAATTTGTAAACTGGGCATGCTGACAGAAAGCATTTTTTGCGAATGGATTTGACCTAAAAAAATGTGCAAATGGATTCGTCATAACTTGTAAACTGGCACACTTAAAGTACTTTCAATATAGAACATAGGAAAAACAACCATTTGATCACACCTATAATAGATCAGGAGATATGACGTCCCGAACAGGGGTTACAATCGATCTGCAATTACTGACACTAGTTAAAACTTATAAATTGCGTTTGGAATCGCGCTTGAAAATTGACCAAATGGATTTTTCAAGACTTAAAACTTGAAACATAAGAAGTCTCTGACGTTAACTATGCAATGCAAAAGGAAATATAACATTTTAGTCAACTGGGTCAAAGTTATAGAACGTCAAACAAGGCTTCCCGGAAATGTGTGCAAAGTGCAAAAGCATGAAAACAGCGACTGACCAACTTTGAGGGGTTCAAAACCTAGTCAAACAGACTCAAAATGACTCAAAATCTGGAACATAGGTTCTCAGGTATGGACATTAGACACTCCCAAAGTGGCAAGTCATGATGCAAATCTAGGTGCAAGATATTCATTGGAAAACACAGCCTCCTGTCGTTGTTTGACACTAGGGCAGAATTGCAAATTGGACAAATGCTTGAAACAGAACTTCGCCAAATGACTCGGGATGACAATTGATCTTCATGAAACACTTAGACACACTGAATGAAAGGTGCTAGAAGCATTAAATACCTAAGGGGTCTCGAATGGACAGCCGAGTACAACTAGGCACATATGTCTTTTAAAAGCGTTTAAGGGCTTGATTTTTTTCAATGGTGCTCAAAATCGGGAAGGCAATTTTGAGCACCAACAGTGGCTCTGTTTGGGGATGCATGCCCCTTGCGGGCATGGCAAGGATTCAGATCTCTGGAGGAAGTAGACCATTCCCAAAAACTTCAGAACTTCCCTCGAACAGCTTATTGAAAGCAAGGAAACAACTACAACTACCAAGACTATGTACACACGATGGCCCCGTGCCACCGAACTTCAGTAAAATTGTTTACCTCTATCATAAACATGATTCTCATCTAAAATTTTATGAGGTAAACTAAATTTTCTTCTCCTATTAGATTCACCAATCATATTATCATCGTATAACAAATCACTTGGCAAAACGAAATCAGCACTCTTACTTCCATAATGCATATAAAAACTTGCTTCATTCTCTTGCTCATTATGAAAGTTCTGATCAACATGCTTGAACATATCAAATTGTAATTGAAAAAATTCTCTAACAAATGACTCATGCATGCTATCAATTTCGAATATGAATGCATCATATTCAACTTGGGGAAAAGGATCACCCATACCTTGAAAATATGTTTCCTTATGCATAACCGGATGATATTCAAATGAACATTCTGACTTGTACTCACATATATCATCAGAATCTGAAGCTAATCCATAACCCTCAAATGGTTCTTCACAATCAGCGAACAGATTAGTCTTTACATCAAAGAGTTCATCATAAAAATCATAATAAGGTATAGGTAGATTTTCAATAACCGTCTCATTAAACACCTTGTCATTTACCTCCTCAGATGCAACATAATCATTAGTTTCACTATCAAACTCGGAAGAAGAACATTCTGATCTCTCACAGCAGTAAGAAAAAGTATCATCATTAAACTTATTCTCTGGTAAAACTGAAACTTCCATGTGTTCTTCAAAAAGAGGATTGATAACTCCATGCAAAGCGCCTTTGTAGACATTAGGACAAGTAATGTGCTGATCAACATCAAACTCCTCACCATATAACGGATTAGTGAAAACTTTAAAACCATTTTCAACATCACTGTCATGGACACTTTCAGCATATGAAGAAGAAAAATCAGAATCATATGAAGACTCAACATCAACTCCGTCAACGAAGCATGTAGAAAATAGATCAAAGTTAGTTTCATTGTCTCCATATAGGTGATTCAAATGTCTTGCAAGAAAATCATAATTTATCTTACCAATAGGTGCTGATGCATTAATCTCAGAGTCAATTACGTACTGATCATCATTACACTCATCCTCAAGACACTCTTCTACACAATTAGGTAATACGTCTTTATGGATAACCTCTTTGTCTTCATATTGTGTAGACACATTTTCTTCATAACTTTCAATCTCAAAATGGTTTACACAATTCTGATATGGAAACTCACTTTTAGATTTAGAAACAACATTTGTACCTTTATTAGCAAGAGAACACTCACTTCCATCATTGCTCTCTTCTTCCCAATCAGCATCTGATTCACATGAAGATGAACACATACTAGCACTATCCTCTTCTTGACTTGAGTAATAACTCTCATCATCAGCTTCATATGATACCTCTTGATAATATATTGGATCAGCAACATCATTATCACTTAGAAGACGACTCTCAGCTTTATCATACTCACATTGATATGATTTTCTTTCAACTTTAGATTTAATAATGTTCTCAACATGATGCAATCTCTCAATGAGATAATTCATTTCTTCCATATCCTATTGGTCAAGAGAATGCATCTCTACCGCTGAAATATTATCAACATATAAGCTTAGTTCTTCTAACTGTGGCTGAGATACATATGATTTACATTCTTTATATTGTGTCATCTTGCCATGACATGTCGGATCAGCAATTTCACCTTTATCACTTGATAGATAACTTTTGGTTTGCTCCTCCTCATACTGAGATGAATACCTTTCCTCTTCCTGATTCATTATGTTTTCAACACAATGCAAATTATCAATGGGAAAATGAATGGCCGGATTTATATCTTGCGTGGATGACTCATCAAGTGAATCAATTCTATCATTCGCTGTTGTAATACCATAAACATGTGCATTCACTTCAGCACGAATGGAACATGCTTTTATTTCTGAGGCTTCAACAAAACTATTTACAACAGCAGGAGTGCTTATTTGCTGATCTGAAATCAAACACTCCTTATGACATTGGCTTGTGCTTTGCACCTCATATTGCCAGCCAATATTTCTAGAGAAGTGACTTCGAGTTAAGCCATATTTTATGTTATTCTCAATCTCTATAGCTGTCATGAATGCCTGATGCAAAGTCTTGGGTTTTTTATCTCTCAACAGATAGTTCATCTTCCTATCAAATGCACTAAGATAAACCACTAAACACATTTGATCATCCGGCTTGTAACTTTCAGGAAATTCACTCAAAATCTTTGCAAATCTGATATTAAATTCAGGAACTAACTCACCATTCCTTATTTCAATTTTCAAAAACTTATCAAAATATTCAGAGATGCTTACTCTTTCCCCGAACTGCATCATGAAGGCTGACATTAATTCATCACAAGATGAAATTGAACATGCTGGTAAAAAAGAGAACCAGTCCCTAGCATCATCTTCTAAAGTCTGAACAAACAATTTCATCTGAATGTCTTCATGAGCAATTTCAAAATCACCAACCAAGTCACTAAACAACTGAACATGATGACTGGCTGAATTTCCATGGCTCCCACCAAACTTAAGCAAATACTTTCTGAGGTTACAAGGCATAGTATTCGGGAAACCATGAATACCATTAAAATTTAATGGCATATACCTCCTGGTAGAAACAGATCTAAAACTTTCACTAACAAGCTGTATATTAGATGAGATAAAACTTAACATTCTTCAAAGTCAAGACTCATTCACCATTAAACACTTCCAAAATTTATTAATTGCAATAGATCTGGAGTTCTTTCTACCAATTCAAAACTTCAAACATACTTTGACATATAAAACACTTTTGCTGAATCTACTTTCCACAAAGCATGTTGAACTATACTAAACCAATCTCCTATTTAATGCTATAAACCATTTGATGGAGAAACTTTTGAAATCTTACTTTCATGTAAATGAGAACACATGAAAGTGGAAAATAACCTTTTAATATGGGTGCCTGCAACTACTTCAATGCTGCAAATAACAGCAGATTCAAATCTTAACCAGATTTATTAACACTTGCACTGCATCTCGTTTGATTCTTTTACCCAGTGTCAAGAACTTGAAATGAATTCTTCAAACCTGCCTTCCCACTGTTGTTTCTTTCAAAATACCTTCACATTTTGAAGCACTGGTGCAGAGATATACTTAGAGTCGCCACTCACTTAGTGAGAAAAGATTAACCAATCTTGCAAAACAAAAGAAGATGGTCCAGAACTTACAACTGGTATTTGCAAACTGTATTTAACAACAGGGGAATTTCACATTCTTGACATACTAAAAGAACATGACATTAACTCTAAAATTTGACAGCAACTTATCAAAACTTCAAGGGACTTTGATATTGCAAATTATTCAATTCAATTAAACTTCTGTTGTCAATGAATAAGAACACTGGGGGACATGAATCTTTAGCAAAGAAATGGAAAACACTTCATGACCTTGCTATTTATACCAGAAATTCTAGTAGTTCCAACAATGAATTTCTTCATAGAGTCCCCAACAGAGTCGCCACTTTGTTGGTGTTCTTTTTGGAAAAGAACATACCAGGTAGATTTAAACCTGATACCAAGAAACAAAGACTAGGAACATGCCTAAGGACGAGCTAAATCCTATATTCAGCAAGGCTAAATCTTAGTTCTAGGCCAATTAATAGAGTCATATCGGGACTCACTTCACTTTAGGCTCTGCAAAGCCAAGGTGGGCATACCAGAGGGATTTGTCTAATTTATCTTGATACTTCATTACAAGACTACCCTCTATAGCAGATATGGTCAATATTCTTCTTCAATTTGCTGGTAAATCTCCTGATCACAGTAGCTAATCATAACCAAGGAAAGTAACCACAAATAAGCCATGACCTACACTTATAGTTCTTCAAAACATAAAATGGGAAAATAATATTCATTTTGATTTGATTTCTCAGCATAATTAGATATGCAACAGCAATAAACATGCATCCTTCAAGCTGACCAGTCCCTTATCCATTGGGCACTAACTAAATCTTCACATACAGATGGATACCTAAAACATACTCATATATTCAGGTATATGGTCTATCTACTTGTCTTGCAAACAGACATCAATATTCATTAAAACTCTTGTACTTATGGTGATATCCTCTTGGTGTAACCTGCAATCCTATCAGTACAAACAAGCATTTACTCAGAGCTTTGTTCCAACAGAAAATCTATTCTGATATACAACCTTAAGGGGATGTAACTGGGTTCAAACTCTTAGTTCTTAAACACAGAACATTGCAAATAACAACAGCAGGAGATAAGAATCATAATGAAACTAAAAGATGAGGCTCTTTGTATTAATTTTGTTGAAAAGAATACAACATCTGTATAAGAAAACTAAGAAGATACACATAGAATGACTGTGTGATATGAATGCCTCAAAAGGAATACAATATGCTATTCATAACAGGAAGAATCACTGAGAAAAATGGTATCACAGATCTGAGAGAACTCAAGATTGGAACCATGAATTGGTCCTTCAGTTACAAAAAACTGGAACCCCTTCAATGGAAGCAAGAAAGAAAGATATAGAAGAGAAAGAATTCTTGGATCTGTTCTGAAGATGACAAGTGTCCACTTGAAATTCAATCCTCTGTAACTAAATAACTTCTTCCTTCCATCTCCCATTCTGATCTGATCTTCTTTCATCATTACTGTTATTGATCTGAGAAATATCTTTGTTGAAATGATGAAACCTTGTTGAATCATCAAAATATCTGAGAACCCGTTGAAAAGCTTGGCAAAAATCAAGTTAAATTGAGTGACTGTGAGAAAAGTGAACTCCAACCGCATTCTTACCACGTTTTACTGATCCCCTAACTGGATTTTCAGTTTTTTACCCATTCCATTGAGAAAGGCCCAAAATTCATGTTTCTAGCTATAGCTCAAACCAGGAAGCACTTGTGCAAAAACTGACGTCAGAAATGGAAAATTTGGATTCTCACGATTCCAACGGTATATGATAAGGCACATCTAGCCTCTTGAAAATGCCTTAAATCTTCGTTTGAAAAACAGTCCTCTAGTAGAGACATCAGGTCTACACATCTTTGAATTTAAAATCCAAAAATTTATAATAATCTAATGTCTTAACATTAGAATTAAAGCCCTGTTTGATTTTAAAAAATGAGGTGCATTTTCAACAAAAATATAAATAAAATATTATTATTTTTAACTCTGCAAATTTTTCTGACCCTTTGAATCTGGGGTCAACCTTCAGTTGACCGACTGCCATGTGTCACTTTTTGATTCGCTCCTTCAATGCATAGTCATTGCCCAGTCACTTACGCCACGTCATCGTCACTACCGCACTATATTAACATCCTTGCAACTCTTCCATAGCGATTTAACGAGAGCCACTGGATCGGCCACATGGCGCAATCTGGTGCGCTCCTGACATTTCCTTGCCACATCATCATCTGCCTTGGAACTTGCTGCCACATGTCACATGTTGATTCAATGACGCTCCTCCAAGCGGGACCCACATAACACTTTGAATCTCGTCGAAGTTGAGGTTTCCTGGCGACCTCGCTATGTCGCTAGCCGAATTTTTTGAGATTTTTCGGCTAGCGACATAGCGACTAGCTGGATTTTACGCTTTTTCAGCCTCTCCATGTTTGCTAACGTCATCTTTGTTTTGCACATTTTTCGGTCAAAATACTATTGCTTAGTCGCCTCTAGTTGTCCAAGTCGGACCCACGCGCAATCTTGAGTTTCCAAGAAACCTTATCTCTTATGGACACGATACCATGTGAGTGGACTTACATTTAAATGATTTAGAAAGCCCATCCACAGGCAATATAGGATAATCTTTCTAGTTTTACCTCTGCACCCTACGCAGGTTTTCTTTTAACATGAAAGGAGAATGGGGTCTTGAAATGTGGTCCTACCTCCATTCACTATAGACTACGGCTTCAATCTTCTTGTGAGCATTGATTCTCTTCATTGCCAATTTTGATTGATGCATGGGTTTTTCTCCATACTTACGTGAGTTCCTTTAGACATGACATTAGAAAGTCCTCTGCTTGCGAGATTTTTTCCTTGACTGCATGATTGTTTTTTCTTGAGCCGTCTCCTGCAACATTTTTCTTGCTCTGATGGCGTCTTATTAGATCTTCCCATGCCTGCTGATATTTCTTTGTTTTCAACGACTTTGTTGGATCCTGCTACTCACGTGGCTTGGACTATGGCGTGAGCTGCAGGCTTCATGGACGTGAGTACCTATCCTCTTGCTATTGTGCATTACTAACGCCTCCTTCCCTTAGCGCAAGTGTCTTGCCTTGTGACTGTGGATTCCTTCTTTTACTTATAATTGGACCTCCCACTCAGCAACAAGCACGTCTTTGCAACTGAATACCAATGTAGAGATTAAAGACGTCCCCCTGCATGGATATGCGCATTTTTTTTATATCATCACTGGCTGCTTATCTTTAGACTTCTCTGCTGCAACTTGGTTCTAACTCTGTCTTTAGCATGGACTTTTCTCTGATTTTCTTTTCCTTGCGCTGAGATTGCAAGGTTTCTCCGATGCAGGGGCCGGCTTAGGGGCACCAAATGTGGTGGAAATTTGTGCATAAACCTCAAAAATTGCGTGGTAGCTGAGCCATAAATTGCTGGCTACTAAGACGAGGTAATGCAAATTGATGAACTAGGGGGCATTGATGTGGTGATTGTGATCGTTGACCATGTCTTGGCATGAATGCCTAGCTAGGTGTTGCAACTTGGTTATGTGTTGCTTGTAATGCTTTGGTTGGACCACAAACAATTTGACCATAATTTTGAGCTTCTCAAAGCTGATGGAAATAAGTAATGAATCCCAGCCAAATCCTTTCTATGATAGAAAATCCACACTACAGTGTCCAACTGTGATCTATAATTCACAATAAGTGCCCCACCTACCATAAGTGATTTCGCCTTTGATGAGGAAAAACCCTCCAATCTTCAAACTCAAACTCAAGAATCCAGGGTTAAAGTAGCGACACACGCTATGTTTGAAGACTCCATTTTAGGATCATTTCTAGCATATAATTTTCAAATAGGTAGTGATGTTCCTTAATGCAAGTCTCATTGCAACAATAAGCACACACTCAAATGCCTTTTCATAATTCCTCACAAATCAATTTCACCCATATTAACTTTCAATCTACAAATATGAGTTTTATGTAGTCTTCAGCAGTCGGGTCACATTAATTGGACCCCATTAAGACTTAAGTCATCCTTGCAATGCAACAATGCTGATAGAGCCATATCTTGATCACTGGAGTTAGGTCACATGGTGACCCAGCTAAAAAATTTCGTTTTCGGGTGACTAACTTTTCAAATTGATATATCAATCATGTTGAACTGATTAGAATCAAATTTGACCACTGAGCAATCAAATACAGCCCATTTCACCACTGATCCGCAAACTGTCATTTTTTGCGATAGGAGCTCTTGTTGACTGCCTTTGAAAACTGACCCGAACAACTGACCAGGCTCTAGAAACTAGCACACTGAATCTCTGTTCTGTACACTCTCGGCTTGTCGAATCTCGTCCCATGAAGAATTAGGAGTCAAAAGATATTGACCCTCAAATTTGCCTTCTCAGATTTATCTGCAAACAAACATGTCAGAAAACAACAAATTGGGCTCGGAATTGATCTTGAAAACTGGGCAAATTAGCACATGGGGAGATGAAAACTAGGGCATTAAAACTCTGTCATGAGGTGAGTATGACTATGAAATTTTAGCTGATGACGAAGAACTGGGCGCAAATGGCGGACGTTCAAAGTGGGCTACTCAGAAATTTGTAAACTGGGTGTGCTGACAGAAAGCATTTTTTGCGAATGGATTTGACCCAAAAGGATGTGCAAATGGATTCGTCATAACTTGCAAACTGGCACACTTAAAGTACTTTTAGTATAGAACATAGGAAAACCAACCATTCAATCACACCTATCACAGATCAGGAGATATGACGTCCCGAACAGGGGTTACAATCGATCTGCAATTACTGACACCAGTTAAAACTTATAAATTGCGTTTGGAATCACGCTTGAAAACTGACCAAACGGATTTTTCAAGACTTAAAAATTGAAACATAAGAAGTCTCTGACATTAAATATACAATGCAAAAGGAAATCTAGCATTTTAGTCAACTGGGTCAAAGTTATAGCACGTCAAACAGGGCTTCCCGGAAATGTGTGCAAAGTGCAAAAGCATGAAAACAATGACTGACCATTTTTGAGGGGTTCAAAACCTAGTCAAACAGACTTGAAACAACTCAAAATCTGGAACATAGGTTCTCGGGTATGGACATTAGACACTCCCAAAGTGGCAAGTCATGACGCAAATCTGGGTGCAAGATATTCATTGGCAAACACAACCTCCTGTCGTTGTTTGACACTAGGGCAAAATTGCAAATTTGACAAATGTTTGAAACAGAACTTCGCCAAATGACTCGGGATGACAATTGATCTTCATGAAACACTTAGACGCACTGAATGAAAGGTGCTAGAAGCATTAAATACCTAAGGGGTCTCTAATGGACAGCCGGGTACAACTAGGCACATATGCATTTTAAAAGCGTTTAAGGGCTTGATTTTTTTCAATGGTGCTCAAAATCGGGAAGGCAATTTTGAGCACCAACATGTTGAAAGATTAAACTACAATTTACTGAGTGTCTCATAGTTAGGCAATATAGGTTGCAAAGTGGAATTTAGAAGCAAAACTACAAAAATCTATGATACTAATGGTAAACTGATAGGAAAAGGAGATCAAACAAAGAGTAATTTGTTTTACCTTGATATGGATGATGTTCCTTGTTTATTTGCAAAATATGATGATGAATGGTTATGGCATAGAAGATTATGTCATGCCAACTTTGACAATCTAGTCAACATCAGTAAAATGAAGAAAGTCAGAGGTTTACCAAAATTGAAGAAGCCTGATAATATCATGTGCAAACAATGTCAGCTAGGAAAGATGACAAAGTCAAGTTTCAAAAGCAAAAACTATACATCTAAAGAGATACTTGAGTTAGTTCACACTAACTTATGTGGTCCAATGGAAATATAAAGCTATAGAGGAGATAAATACATAATGCTATTTGTTGATGACTATTCCAGGATGATGACTATTATGTTCTTAAAATAAAAATCTAATGCTTTTCAAATGTTTAAGTGGTATCTGGCTAGAGTTGAAAAAGAAACTGGAAAAGGCTTGAAATGCCTAAGATCAGATAGAGGTGGTGAATTTACATCAAATGAATTCGAGATATTATGTAATGATAAAGGAATTAAAAGACAAACGTTAGCTCCTAGAACTCCTCCACAGAATGGAATTGTTGAGAGAATAAATAGATCTATGATTGACTGTGCTAGAACATTAATGATGGAAAAGACTGTTGCTCTAAAATACTAGAGAGAAGCGATAAGTGTAGCTGTTCATACACTGAACTGAGTACAAGTCAAGAAAGGTACAAATACAACACCTTTTGAATTATGGTATGGTTACTCACCCAATGTAAAACATTTCAAAGTGTTTGGTTGTAAATGCTTTATCCTTAAAGATGCTAGAAATGGAAAATTTGATGCAAAAAGTGATGAAGGCATATTTCTTGGTTATTCCACTAGAAGTAAGGCATATAAGTGCTTGAATACTAACAGTAACAAAATTGTGGAAAGTGCAAATGTAAATTTTGATGAGCACATAAAAGTTCAAGCTGAAAAACCAAAGAAAATGGAAGAGTACAAAACCTTTGTGTGTTCTTATGAAGGAATGACTGTTGATAAGGATGATGTCAATCAAATTGGAACTCAACAAAAAATTTTAGTCTTAGCCGAGTCTCAACTAGTGAATGCCGAGTTGCATTCAGAAGCCGAGTTGCAAAATGAAGGAAATGGACAATCTGATTTTGAAGATAGTACACATAATGAAGAACAACCTAACAAAGAAGTGCATAGTGATCCTGAATCTGGAAGATCAAACATGGAAACAAGGACAGAACCAAGGTTATCCAAATATGTAAAAAGACATCACCCTGTTGAATAGATAATTGGTGACAAAGATGCAAGACCAATGACAAGGAACAGACTAAGACATGAATCATGTTTGATCAAAAAATTTGAACCCAAGACAGTATATGGTGCATTACAAGATGATGACTGGTATAAAGCTATGGAAGAAGAAATTGATCAAATAAGAAAAAACAAAACCTGGAGTTTGGTTCCTAGACCAACTGACAAGAATGTGATTGGCACCAAATGGGTATTCAAAAACAAACTAGATGAAAATGGTGAGATTACCAAAAACAAATCTCGACTAGTATGCAAGGGTTATGCTCAAGAAGAAGGAATAGACTATGGGGAAACATTTTTTCTTGTTGCTAGAATGGAACGAGTAAGAACTTTACTTGTATATGTTGCCTACAAAGATTTTAAAATCTATCAGATGGATGTAAAATTTGCCTTCTTAAATGGTATACTAGAAGAAGAAGTCTACATTGAGCAACCAGAAGGATTTTTTGATGAAAACAACAAGGATATGGTGTGTAAGCTACATAAAGCACTCTATGGTTTGAAACAAGCACCTAGAGCATGATATGAGAGACTTCACAAGTATCTAGTGCAAATTGGATTTGAAAGGACTGATGATAATAGCAACATGTATATCAAAGCAGAAGAAGCTAAAGACATTATTGTATCTAAAATCTTTGTGGATGACATAGTGTTTGGTGGTAAGGAAATACTTTGCAAAGGCTTTGCTGACAAAATGAAACATAAATTTGAGATGTCTATGTTTTGAGAAATCAAAATTTTTGTTAGGTTGCAAGTACATTAACTCAAACATGGAATATTTGTTACACAATCAAAATACATCAAAGAAATTCTTAAAACATTTGGATTGGAGGAATCCAAACCAGTCAGCACACCAATGGAAACAGGAAATAAGCTGTCCAAAAATGATGAGTCAGCTGAAGTTAATCAAACAATGTACAGATCCATGATTGGAAAACTACAATATGTTGTACATAGTAGACCAAACATAGCATTAGTAGTTGGAATAGTGGCTAGGTTCTCTGCTAATCCTAGAGAAAATAATCTCATAGCAGTAAAAAGAATAATGAGATATCTTAAAGGAACTGATAACTTTGGTCTATACTACAAAAAGAATGAAAAATTTGAGCTCAATGCATATACAGATGCAGACTGGGGAGGAAACATTGATGATAGAAAAAGCACAAGTGGAGGTGCATTATTTCTAGGCAAAAGGCTGGTTACTTGGACTAGCAAGAAACAAACATGTACATCCCAGTCCACTACAGAGTCTGAATATGCGGCAGTTGTAGTCAATTGCACAAACATTGTATGGCTCACACATCTATTGAATGGAATGAAAGAATAAGTAAAAAAACCTATGATATTGTATTGTGATAATACAAGTGCTATAAACATATCTAAAAATCCATTAATGCATGCAAAAACCAAGCACATCACAATCAAGTATCATTATGTTAGAGAACTGGTAGAATACAGACAAGTAAAGTTGGAATACATTCACACAAAGGAACAAACTGCAGATATCTTCACCAAACCATTGCCCAAGGATGCCTATGAATATCTTAGAGGCAAGTTGGGGGTAATACCCCTAACTCAAGTAGTTTAAGGCAACAAGGAAGCTTCTCTACATCAACAAGAATAAATCATTGAAAGATTAACAGGTTGATGTAAAGGATGACAGCATAAGTAGAAACTCCAAATCAGCCACAAGCATGGTGACAGAAGGAGAAAATCAAAAAGAAGCCAAAGCTTATATTTTGCATGATAAAGATGCTACATCCTTGGAATTTATGCCAAAGAGGGAGAAATATGCAGAAATCTGATCAATACAAAGAAAGAGGGAGATATATATGAAAGAGGGAGATATATAAGATATAGAGAACAAAAATGTAGCAAGCTATACAATCTTGGTGGTAACTAAGTTGATTAATTGATTAGTTTGGTTTGCCATCAATGCCAAAGAGGGATATTGTTGGAAATGATTGAACTGATCATAAGAAAAGTTGTTGGAATAATATATGGAACTAGTAAAGAATGTCCTCAATCATTGTTTTCTCATTGCTGTCAAACTTGCTACTTGTAGGAATGACAATTGCTTTAGTGATCCAAATACTATCAATTAGTTAATTGTCAAGGAGGAGGCAATCAATAAGATGTAACTAGAACACCTAGAGAAAGGTTGAAGTTATGATATTGTAATGAAGTACAAGGATCAGCTAAGGCATTGATGAAAAGGTGTATTTGATGACATACTATAAGATACAAAGAATGGGCACACTGAAACATATCAAAGATTTAAGGTTTTAGCTAAGTCTTTTGTAAAGCTCAACTAAGTTCATTAGAGAGAAGGAGCCAAGCAAGCTAGCAAGAGCTGAGAAAATTTCTAGTTAATGTCGAGTAAACTTTAGATGCCGAGTAAACCTCAGATGCCGAGTAAACTTTAGATACTGAGTTAACTTCGGATGCTGAGTAAAATTCAGATGCCAAGTAAACTTCAGATGCCTAGCAAGTTCAGATGTCGAGTGACACAGAGTTTATCAAGTGCCGAGCTGAACCAAGTACCAAGTAGGTATAGGTGCCGAGTAACATAGACGTGTCAAGCACTAGTAACTCAATAATGTCGAGTTGCTGCATTATTTTGGAAATTGAAGATTCGCTAGATCTAAGCCAACAAGGTTGTTATCTAGAAATTTGTGAATTAAAAGGAAGATAAGAATGATAAGCTGGTGGCATAGAACACCATGTAGAACATTTTTAAGGACACAAGTAGTGAAGTTTCTAGAAGAGAACAAGATATGGGGTAGATACATTGTATCCTACCTAATCCATTTTGAAACCCCTAAAATTGGAGACGGAGAATTGAGCGAAAAAGGCAAATCAGATTTCTATTTAAGAAGACATAAGTTAATAAAATAAAAGAGAGAGGTGGTCAAGCATAAAAGCATGAAGTACTGAAGAAGGTGCTAAGGAGAAGAAAGCACAGGAACTCTGTTTGGATAGACGACCACAAGGATGATTGCATTGGCAGAATGAGTAAGAAGACTCAAGGAGATGAAGCTTGAGAGGAAGACAAGAAGTCAGAGCTGGAGTAATTGAAGCCAAGCATAAAGATTGAACTGAAAGTGTGATCTGAAATTTGCAAAGTATGTTGTAATTTATATCAGATCAAAAGACCATTATCGTTACTTTCTAACAATTGTAACAATAAGTTTAAATCCTATGGACTTAGGTTGGTTTAATAGCCGTAAGATAAATCCTTTAACAAGGTGACATTCCAAGTGAATGTTCTAAAGACCTTTAACCAAGCCCATTCTTAACAGTTTGGTGAAATCCTCTAACAGGGTCACATTTAACAGTGTGTTGTAAGCCTTTAATAGGGAAAACTTTTAACAGGGCATCACTTCAAAAGAATGAGAATCAAGTAGCATGTTATTTTTGTTTTTTCCCAAATTGGGTTTCTACATAAATCATTGTGTCATGTGTTGATCTTGGATGTTTTATCTTTGCATATTGATTTACCATAACTTGCTTATATGATTGATTTAAGTTTGGATGGATGAAAAGTGTATGGATTCATTAAAAGTAGTAAAAAGGTATTAATAGGGCATTTGGACCTTGGATAACTGATTCAACCCCCACCCCCCCCTCTCAATTATTCTAAAGAATTCTAACATGACATAAATGCCATTAAGTTTTGCAAATTTACTAGAAACCTTTACACATCATGTGCCCTATCCTTCAAAACCCCTGACATCCTAGCAGTTGAACTTGATCTTATACTTCCACTTCACATAGTTGTCATGGTTTCTAACCTTGTGATCAAATAGGTCATGATAGATAATGAATCGGCTCTAAATATATGCACTTTAAAATTCATCGAAAAAGTAGGATACATGGAGGCATATATCCTCAATGAGGTCATTACCATCAAAGCATAAGATGACTTGGAGTGCACCACTGAAGGAACCATCTTATTACCACTTAGAGTCAGCCTAACCACTCAAGAAATAGTTTGTCACATAGCTAATCTTAACTTTCCATACAACATCCTCCTTGGTTGACCATGGATTCATGCCATGAAAGCCATTCCATCCACATATCATAAATGCATCAAGTTTTCACATAATGGCACTAAGGTAACCATCCACCTAGATCCTGAGCCCTTTGCTTATTAAAATGCAATTGAAGCTTTATACACTAACCATTGTCCTTGAATCAAAATTAGCCACACCATGGCTAGTTCCTTTGGCACCTACCATGATCTAGATACCATTTTAGATTCCACCTTATTGATGGTTAAGATAAACTACCAAGGTTATGGAGAATATTGTCTTTTAGATTCTTTTCATTGTCGATTCTTTACCACTGGATCCACATACTCAAGTGCATCTAACATATCAAGGGCCAAATCCAAATACAATCCCTCAACTTAGACAACTGGGCCCTACCACATTTATTATGAAAGCTATCCTTAATGAAGAGGAAGACATTCCCAACATTAGTACATGGCTATACAAAGAACCACCTCCAAAAAGTGAAAAACTTCTCAATCACCTCAAATAAAAATATCAATTGTCACATCACCTTGCTATTAAGTAAAGGGATTATCAAGGTGGTGGTCTAGGTCATCTAGAGTCATGTATTAAGAAATGTGTAAAATCATACAAAGAAAAGAAAAAGCAAGGATTAGGCTAAAAAACTTCCCAAAAGTAGGGGCACCACAAAAGAAGGTTATCCCTTCATAAACATCCAAAACAGTCCCATTGAGGTAGAAGACATTCCTAAGGAAGTAGAAAAGAAAGGCTATGACAATATTTTCCTTGATGAAATTATTCTAGGAGCTTATATACTCTCCCAATTATCACTAAATCTCATAGACTTACCATTCACTCACTTCGAACTCATTGATTGGGACCAACCAAGTGTTGTCCATGTTGACAAATTCTCTATAGAGCATGCACTCTTTTGATTCATGGGAGTAGAAACATAACATAAATGGTCACCACCACCATTAGCATATGTCTAGAAACTAGATCCAACAAGTTACTTTAGGGAGGAGGAAATCTCTAGTCACAAAGTTGAACTGAAAATTGAAACAAAAAAGAAAAAAAAACAAAGCAAAACCATCCTCTTGCGAAGAATCCTCTAGGGCACCATTGAATGATTCAAAAAATAAAAATAAAATAAAGGATATATTTGATGGTGAAATTTTTTTGGAGGTACCCAAGGATGGAGATTCCATCCTTTGCCCACAAGGTCATAGGCCTGTCATATCATTAGTCTTGACAAAAGAAACTAGACTGGTCAATATTAGTTTGACCGAGATATGAAAGACCACATACATTGAGGCATTTGTACCTCAAAAATATGTGGAACATCTCATTGGAGTCCATAAAAATGTTGGCCACTTTGCATGGTCCTGTGAAGACATGTCAGGGTTGGACCCCAAGTTAGTAGTACCCCATTAGTTCTTGGATCCAAATGCTAAACATGTTAAATAGAAACTCCATAAGATGTATCCCAAAGTTGCTTTACTGGTTAAAGTAGAGTTAGAAATTCTACCAGAGGCAAAGATCATTCACCTAATTGACTATTTAGAATGGATCTTAAACATGGTAACTTTCACAAAACCTTCTAGTGATATTAGGATTTGCACAGATTTTAGAGATCTCAACAAAGCCTTCCTAAAGGATGACTTCCCATTGCCAAACATAGACATGATTTTCAACCTCACTATAGCCCATGAGCTCTCGCCACTCATGGATGGCTTCTCTAAGTACAATCAAATTTAGATAGAAGATGTAGATCAACATAAGACAACATTTACCACCCCTTGGGGGACATTTTGTTAGAACATGATGTCATTCAAATTACAAAATGTGAGTGCAAAATATCATCATGCCATGATAGTCATCTTCCATGAACTAATCCATAAAATTCTTGAGGATTATGTGGATGATATTCTCATAAAACTTCTTAATGCCCTTAATCATTTCTCTCATCTCGAGGAAGTGTTTGATCGATTGGCTTAATACTGTCTCATGCTCAAACCAAAGAAATGTGTCTTCGACATTACCTCAAGAAAGCTCCTAGGATTCATTATACCATGACATGGTATTGAGATTGATGCTAAAAAATTAAATTCCGTCATGGATATGGATCCTCCTAAAATAATTAGGAAACTTTTCTCTCTTCAAGGGAAACTACAATTAGTCAGATGATTCATCTCCCAGCTTGCTGATAAGTGCCAACCATTTACACATTTACTCAAAAAGGATCAAAATTTTAGGTGGGACCCTATTTATCAATACAACCTTGAATTGATCAAGCAATACTTGGATAATCCACCTATCTTGGTTCCTCTAGTCGTAGGACACCCACTCATATTATACATTACAACTACCCCAATAGCACTAGGTGCTCTTCTAGCACATCTTGATGCAAGCAAAGAAAGGGCTATTTATTACATCAACCAAACTCTAGTTGGGTATGAGTTTAATTATACACCAATGGAAAAGGCTTCCCTAGATATGGTCTTTGCCACTCAAAATCTATGTCATTATATGTTAAGCTAAATTGTGCAACTAATATCCAAAATTGATCCATTAAAGTATATGTTGTCATGCACAATTCTCATAGGGCATCTAGCTAAATGGGTCATGCTTCTCAAAAAATTTGATATCCAATATGTCAATAGAATGGCTATCAAAGGCCAATCTATAGCAGATCACTTGGCTAATGCACCTTTGGTTGCGGATCACCCTTTCATTATGGAATTTCCAGATGAACACCTCTTCTTAGTAGAAGAACAACCATATTGGAAGTTATACTTTGATGGATCTTACACATCCCATGGCTCTTGGTCACCCCTTAAGGTGATTAAATTATTAAATCCTTTAAACTATAATTTTAGTGTACCAACATCTCAAAGTATGAGGCCTTTACTGTAGGGCTCAAAATAGGAGTTGAATGGAGCATCACAAAGCTATAGGGCTTTGGAGATTCATGACTTATTATCAAATAGGTTTTGGATGAATATCAGACCAAAGAAGACAAGCTTTAGCCTTAAAAGTAATTGCTAGATCAATTGAAGGAACATTTTACTCAGATTTAGTTCACCTAGATACCTAGATTGAAAAATAGGGTTGTAGATGCCATGGCCACTATTGGCTCATTTTTGGAGATCCCATGGGAGGCTATAAAATATGAATTCTTAGTTGAGTAGCTAAATGAGCCTACATACAAGAATGATGAATCAACATGGGTATTCATCTTCATTGATCTCCAATCCCCATGTTACCATGAAATTTATGCTTACCTACTAAATGGTATTATATCTCCCCATCTCACATGAACCCAATGCCAAAACCTTATTTGTAGAGCATCCCATTACACTGTCATAGCTCAAACCCTATATTATCATGGATATCATGATACTCTCTCTTGATTTTTAGACCTAAATGAGACTACAATGGCTCTCAAAGAGGTACATGCCAAACTTTTTGGTGCTCACATGAGCAAAATAGCTCTAGCTAAGAAAATCCTTTAGGGTGGATATTATTGGCCTAGATGCATTCAAAATTGTAAAAAGGTTTCTACCCTATTAACAACATGCTAATCTAATCCAAGCCCTAGCTCAAGATCTTCAACACATTGCACCACCATGGTCATTTTCTTGTTGGGGTTTTGACCTTGTTGGTGTTATAAAATCTCCCTCTTTAGAAGGATACAAGTGGATAATCACCACCACCAATTATTTTACTAAGTGGGTAGAAGCAGCCCCCCTTGTCACTACTACAAGAGTTCAAGTGTCCAAATTTATCCTCTATCATATCATATGTCACTTTGGCATCCCAACTACCATTTTTACTTACCATGGAGGTAGTTTTGAAAATCTCAATATGGAAGAATTTTGTGCTTCCCTTCATATACATCACCATTTTTCTAGCCCAATCTTCCTACAATTTAATAGTCAAGTAGAGGCAAATAGTAAAACCCTACTCAAAATCCTAAATATTTTGTCAATTATTTTGGCCATGATTAGAATTTGCACCCACACTATGAGCCTACTGCACCTCACTCCATACTTCCACAGGCACAACCCCATACTCCCTAGTTTATGGTGTTGAAGTAGTATTACTTATTGAGGCTAAAATCCCATCCCTACACATTTCTTTGTGGAGCTAGATATCAAATGAGGATTATAGAGTGGCTCCATTTAACCAAATAGATTTACTTGATGAAAAAAGGAAACATGCCTATGATCACCTCATCTTCTACCAGAATCACCTCAAGCACAACTTCAATAGGAAGGTCCATTTGTGCCAATTTAAAGAAGGAGACATGGTCTTCAAGGAAAACATGAAGGTCCAAGCTAACTAAGAAAAGAAAGGCAAGTTTGAGCCCACATGTCTTGGTCCTTACATGATCACAACATTTTTTGGTTTAGGGGCTTATCAACTATCCACACTTAAAAATGAAGTCCTCAATGATTCTAGTAACATAATCCACCTCAAGAAATTCTATGCCTATAAATCCTTAGTGTATCTTGCTCCTTTAAAGATAAAATGGAAGAGTAAAGAAAATAAATGAAAAATAGTAAAGAAAAAAATGCATCCAATGATGAAAACTTGGCAATTCAAGCACCTTGGATAGGTACCCTAGAGAAAACCTAGCAAATAAGTGCCAAGTATAATTAGCCTATTCATTATCTATCAATGACCTACATCTCCCCCATCACCCCTTCACACCTCATCACCCATCATCTCATTTTCCAAGGTGTTTCAAGAGTTTCATCCTTGTACTCTAACAACTCATGACATTTCCTTTCAATATCCCTTGGCTTGGAAAACCTACCTAGATCATGTATTCTACCATGGTCAGCACATCTATCCCACGCATGTATCCTACCACATGTATTATATCAGGTGTATCTTATCCTTTGTACCATGTTCATGTATCATATCCTTGTAATAATAGTAGTATTCTATGTACCATATCCTTGTAATGATAACAGTACCCTATGTATCATACTCTTGTAACAATAATAGTATTATGTGTATAATACCCATGTAGAAATAACCATAGTGAATCAATGCTACCCCCTCATCCTAAGCTTTTCCCCATCATATGCACACCCACTACTATATGTTATCATAGTTCCTAAGTCATCCACACATTGTATAGTGCTTATACATTTTTGAGTTCTATAGCTAAACATTGTATCACTAGTTAGATGTCTGCAAAAAGTTTTTGTTGCCAATTATGTCAATATCCTAAACATACTATCACTAGGTTCCTATAGGTTGTATCCTTGCTTGTACATAACATTATCCTGTTAGTATCCACTTATCCTAATCTCTTTGGTAAAATGTTACTTTTTCATGGATTTGTTCTTTCTTCTGATATTGGGTTTTTGTTTATTTTTCTTCGAGTGGACCTTTTCCAAGTGATTTAGTTGTTCCCTCCTCATGGTTGACATGATCTTTTATATCATGGTGTGCTTTGAATGGGGCATCTTGAAAGCAAGGTTTTGACTAAGGTCTTTATCTGCTTGTGAGTCAGTCAAATATCAACCTTGCATATTCCAAACATGTTTTCATTTATGATCACATCATGTTGTTGGGAAATACTATTTTCTTGTGGATCACCCAGGATCGTTCCTACACTAATTTCTCTAGGACTCATGTGTGATGCTAGGGCAATTCTTACATGCTTTTTGGAGTTAGTCTTATGTAGTTTTGGGGAAAAGACATTGTTGTTCCTAGTAACTTTGGCATCTTCTTAATATTCCTATATCAAATAAAGTGCTCACACTACATGTGGTACTTCTTTACAAAGTGTCCACCATTAATTTTCAAGTATATCCCCTCACTCCTGCCATTTTGCCCCATCTGAAAAATTACTTGTTCCTACCACCTTAAGAAACTTCTATACTAGCCCCCTCCTAAAAATTCTCTCTTTACACCACACCTATCCTCTCTACCCCTACTCCTTCAAAGCTCTTATCTACCATGTTCTCACCTTTCCCTTTCATCCCAATTTCCAACCCAATCCCACACCCCTAAGTCTCCTACACATATTGTGTTTAAACTTGTGCATCCTATTTCCCCTCTGAACCATGGTTATGATTGATCAGTGATATGTTGCACCATCCTCCTACACCCCACATATGTTTCCCTATCACTCTACCTTCCTTTCATATCACGATCGCTCATCTCCACTGCATTCCCTTAAATCTTGTCTCCTATTTTTCTTCATCGCTTTCCTTAACCTAATTTTTTTTTACATCACCCATATTTTTCACCCTTTGGATCCCTCCATTATTATAATCGCTTGATTTGATTTCCTTATCCTCAAATATTGAGTTCATCTTCATTATCATACTCTTACAAATCATAATCCCTAGGCTAAGGTTTCACCATCATCCATTGTGTTCTTTATCATAGTTCACCATCCTAGACTTAAGTTCATCTATCCTATTTCTTATCATTAGAGCTGCTTGGCCAAAGAAAGGGATCAAAATATTACAACAATGGACTACTTAACCCAAGATTGGACATCTCAAGTAGTTATTACCCAACTCATTTGGGCACATTTAATTTATCAACCAGGGACATAAACTTGAAATGGTGTTTGCAAAATATATGCTTTAAACTTATCTCAACTTAAGAACTACTCTAAGGAAATTCAAATGCTTAAGCTACAAGCAATCTAAGCTAAAACTAAGAATCAAATCTATTTGAACAAAGCATGAAAATACAGTTGGAAATTACTTCAACTACCTATGCTACAAGAATAGTCCACTAATTCTATTATTAATGGTTGCAAGAACAATAGAGTCTACCTTAGTTCTAGTAACTGAATATAAATTCTATGCTAACTAATTAGTTCACTTCCTATGTGGGGCCCCATAGAGAAGTGAAGTAGAATAACTCAAAGATGACAAAATAAAATGTTCCTTTTATTCATAACAGTGACAAAAGGGTATGTGTAGGATCATGGTCAACCAAACTATGCTCCTAAGTGGTAATAAAAAATTAGAAAATCAAGGTTATGTCAACATGACGTACAATTTTCTACTTAAGAGAAAGGAATCTCTAGAAAATTGTTATTAACTTTATATCAAAAACTTAAGAGAAAAGAATCTCTAGCAAATTGAATCTAGGTCCTATACTACTAGGACTTATCTCAAAAAATAAAAATTGATTGGTCAAAATTTTGAATTTTAATGCAATATTACAAAAATTTCAAAACAAAAATAAGAAGTAGACGTATGTCTAACCATCTTAATAAAATAGAATATGATAATTTTTTTAAATAATATTCTGGATATAAGTAGTAGACTCATGCTTGGATGTGACACATATTTTTACATATTTTTATTCTAAATAAATAGTTAATAATTAATTTTTGATTTTTTTTTTTTTGAATAAAAACACTCTCATGTCTGACCACCTTAACTAATTCAAAACTCTGCAAAATTAAATTTTTCATTTTTTTCCTTATAGTAGAAGAAACATAGAATGCGATCCATCTTTTGGATTTTAAAAATGTTGTGCCATTTGAAAGTTATAGTTTTTTTTCAAGTAGTGTGTCAATCAACACTTTATATGTAACTCCATTCCAAAATAAGTAATAATTAATTACTAAACTAATAATTTGACAAACCTTACATTTATGGAAAGATAAGAATATTATTAACAAACCCTTTTCATTTCATCAAATTTTGGTGGAAAAAAAGACATCAGCTACATGTTTGAAGTAAAAATCACATAAAAATAGGCCAAAAGTACATTTTTAGGATGTTTTTAAAGTTGACCATATAGGTTTGGTATCAAAAGATATAGTAGATCTTATAAAGATATTAATTGTTTTCATTTAATATTAGGGTAAGTTGGAAAAAAGTTAGAATAGATTTTGAAATGGTTTGAGATATTTCAAAACTACAAATTTTTTAGATCGCCACTTTTTGGAACACCATGATCTTACACATACCCAAAATGTACATACTAATGAACAAAAATATTGTATTAAGTACTCAACAACTTCTTCTATTGAAAAATAACTAAAAACTTAACCTTCTAGAACACAGACTTCCAGTTATTTAAATACACAGACTAGCAATAGAATTCCTAGATTTTATACTCATCAACTATCAAAGAAAATAATAGTATTTCTTATTCCAACTAGTTCATTAATTTAGGCACCAAAAAGAACAATAATCGAGGAGCTTAGGACCCCTGAATTTCCTCTGCTTGGTGCTAGTTTAATAATGCGAGCAATCACTTTGACTCCTACTTGGTCGAGTTGACCCCACTTTATATCTACAAAATATTAGCACCTCCAAGATAATAAAATACATCAAGACTTATCTAAAACATGTTATCTAAATTATTTTATCCTATGTCAAATTTTTGCAAGAGAACTAGCCAACCTAGCTAAGGAAGAAAAAGCATCATTCTCACACTATTTTGTAATTAAATGACATATCTTTTCATAGCATATTCATTTTGATCCTAAAAAGAAATTATGCACACATTTGTCTAAAATCATCATAAACATCATGTTCTTGAACATCAAAGTCTTTAGAGAGTTTTAGAATTAAACTAAAACTGGAATGACAAAATAGACTATATTCCGGTCTCATCACTCCCCCCAACTGAAACTTTGACTTGTCTGCAAGATAACATAAATTTGTTCACCCACAACCATCCTAAAATTTGAAGCAATACTTTACCCTTTACCTCTTGTAGCAATGTTCCAATAAAAACCTTCATTCTCCTTGTACCTTTCCCATCTGTGAAGACCTTCTATCATATCAACTATCTCTAAATCTTGTTGATTAGCAAGCAATTGAGATAATAATAGTGCTCGTTGAGTAGCCAACTTGATATATGAAAGTTCTCACTGAGTAGCCATAGTAAAATTCAATAGAGAATGAGGTTCTTTCTTCTATAGGTCTTCATTTAGTCCTATCCATTGCCATTGATTCCACTACTTTGCTATAGGGAGATCTTTTTCTACCATGGCTTTATATTCTTGATAAGCTACATCCCTTAAAGGAGGGATAATCTGGCTTCCAAGTTTTCAGTAAGAAATTTCCATCCATTCATAATACATAGTTTTGGTATCCTTGGCTTTAGGCCTAAGAAGAAGTGGAGTCTCATATTCTAATTCTCTAAACTAACGGGCCTAAAATTCTTTGTAAATTTCATTTTGGATCCAAGACATTAGTGCCCTAAGTTGAATATCACCCACATAAGGTAGAGGGTTCCAATCTCTATTGTTAGGAATTGCTAAATTATGTAAAAAGAGGTTAGAGAGAAAAATTTTGATAGCTACATGGGTAGTATGGAAGGCTTGAAATAATTTGTGAGGAGTATTCAATGTTAAACTCTTACCTTGAATTACACAAGTGATCTAATAACTAACAAATTGTTCTTTTACAAAGAGAGCATAAATAGGGAAAGGAGAGTGGCAAGAAATTAATTTAGGAATCATTGTAGTGATCTTTGTAAATTTACCTCTTAATTGCTCGATCTCCTCATCTTTTTTAGTCAAATCCTAAGTTTGATTGAAGATGGTTTTCTCTAAGCTCTCTCTCTCTCTCTCTCTCTCTCTCTCTCTCTCTCTCTCTCTCTCTCTCTCTCTCTATTTTCCATTCTTCCCTCTCCTAAAATAACTATTTAGATAACTATGAAATGATATTTAATAATGAAATAGTGGAACTAGGACTAAAAGTAACATCTATCTTAGGTGAAGGATCACTAGGAACAATTTGTTAGGCTATGAATGCTAAAGCATCAAGTCCTTGTGAAAGAATTTGTTAAGCAATAGTGTTAACTACAACAAAATTTATTCCAATAACCTCTTCATGAAATTTTTATCTTTGAGGTGTAGGAGAATCTGGAACTCCAATAGATACATTGTCTTCAATGTCTGAATCTATGGAAATGATGGGTGCTTAGTCAAAGGATGTTCCTGCTATTGTAGGTATGGATTTTGCACTTTATCCTTCTTCAATGATATTCTTATTTTTATTAGAAGAAGAGGATTTCTCTTTTTCAATAATGACATTTTTGGACATAAGGGTTTGAAAAGGAATATCCTCATCAAGTTTTATAGACAATTAGCCTCTTTGAATTCTATGCCTAAGAGGTACTTCTGTTGCTTCTGAAGCTGTAGGAAGTTCTAAAAATGTATCATGCACATTTTCTTTCTTCTTTTTCTTATGAACCCTAGGAGCTGTAGGAGGGTCAAAATTTCGTAAAATTTTATCTTTCCTTTTGCTCTTATTAGATTTTAGACCTAACCCAAAGGTAGAAGCTTTAGTAGTAGAAATTGAGATTCTCTATGACCTTCTAGGTCTGGTTGAGGAAGAGCCTAGAGCTAGGTTTTTAGGATTTTTTGAAGGTTATGTTTCCTCCTCAACTTGCTCCACAGGATGTGTAATAGGGTTTTGCACTTTGTTTTCAATGAAATCATCCCAAGACATCCCCAATTATTCCTAAGGACTTTTTCTATGATAAGCTTAATGAAACATTAGCGTGAAATATCCTTTGGGGTTCCTTTCTATACTGTTGTAGCTCTTTTTAATATAATGTGATATATAAAATGAGGAACATTAAAAGGGAAATCATCATGTCTTAGGCAACTCAAAAATTTGAAATGTGTACCGTGCAAATATGAATGTCTCCCCTCACAAGTAAAATATTTCACAAGATAGATAGCACATTCGTTAAATGGTTGTGGTAAAGATGTGCAAAATATACCTTGTTTTTGGTTTATCTGAAGCCATGGGTTTGTATGCACTAAAAATTGAGCTCTAGTCGACACTGCATCCAATGTATGGGTATGTACAAGATCACGGTGTACCAAAAAGTTGAGATCTAAAAAATCTATAGTTCTGAAATATCTCAAACCATTTCAAAATCTATTCCAAGTTTTTGCCCCCCCCCCCACCTTGATACTAAATGAAAATAATTAATATCTTTATAAGGTATACAATATCTTTTGGTACCAAACCTATATGGTCAACTTTAAAAACATCCTTAAAATATATTTTTGGTCTATTTTTATGTGATTTTTACTTCAAACATGTAGCTGGTGACTTTTTTTTCACCAAAATTTGATGAAATGAAAAGGGTTTCTTAAGAATTTTCTTATCTTTCCACAAATGTAAGGTTTGTCAAATTATGAGTTTAGTAAGTAATTATTACTTATTTTCTAATGGAGTTATGTATAAAGTGTTGAATGACACACTACTTGAAAAAACAACTCTAACTTTCAAATGATACAACATTTTTAAAATAAAAAACATGTATCACATTCTATGTTTCTTCTACTATAAGGGAAAAATTTGAAAAATTGAATTTTGTAGAGTTTTGAATTAGTTAATATGGTCAAACACAAGAATTTTTTTATTCCAAAAATATTAAAGTCAAAAATTAATTAATAATTATTTATTTAGAATAAAAATACCCAAAAATATGTATCAAATCTAGGAATGAGTCTACTAATTATATCTAGAAAATTATTTAAAAATACAATCGTTTGATTTTGATTAAGGTGGTCAAACATATGTCTACTTGTTATTTTTGTTCCAATTTTTTTGTAATATTGCATTAAAATTCAAAATTTTGACCAATCAATTTTTTTTTTTTGAGATAAGTCCTAGTATTTTAGAAACTAAATTCAATTTTCTAGAGATTCTTTTCTTTGAACTTTTTTATATAAAGTTAATAACAACTAGAAAATTGCACATCAAGATGACATAACCCTGATTTTCTGACTTTTTACTGCCATTTAAGAGCATAGTTTTGTTGAGCATGATCCTACACATACCTGTATCTAAAAATTGTTCTCCTTTTAGTAGCAATTCCATTATATGTGCTGAAATTTTAGTTGAAAGTAGAACCTTCACTCCTCTGATATAGAAAAAAAATCCTTCAATGTTCGCAAGAATTATAAAGTATGCTCCTCATTCCATGCAAATAATTTGAACATGTAATTTGTCCAACCCCTAGCTTGAAATATAGGTTTTGGGGTTTTGAAACTACTAAACAAAAAAATGCTCAATACTAGAATGAAAGTACTCAAATAATTTAAAGATTAGCTAATTTCCATAATAAATTACACAAGTAGATCATTTGGATCCAACTTCAATGAAATTGAAGATGGTTTCCTACTCTTTAGGCTCTGCTATACCAAGGTGGGTATACCTAGGGATGATTCTAAATAAAACTATTGTATGAAATTATCTTAGTTTCATTATGATTCTCATCTTCTATCCTTAGGCACATACATAGTTTATCAATTTCTTTGAAACTCTCAAATCCATATTGATCACCTATAAGCAGATTTTGTCCTAATTCTCCTAGAGTTTACAATTGTTTCTAGGAATAGTAGCTACCTATGACTCAGAAAACTAGATGTAATTGAGTGCTGACCAGCATTACAACCTTGAACAAAATAATATATGAATGATTTTGAAATTATAATAGTTTTAACATGTAGAGGTAGAATTTACTTTTGATCAATTCCAATTTATAAGACCAATACCTTATCCAGTGGGCAATAGAGTCGATTATTGGTAGGAGACGTTATTCAATTAGCTTGTAATTGAATTTTTCAACTATAATCACCTATTTCCATTCTTACATGATATCGTCTTCATAAATTCATGAATTCTACCAATTTATTCAAGCATTTACATAGCTCATTGAATTAAAAGCAAGAATATAATCAATACACACCCCATCCAGAATGCATTCAATTAGGTGAACATTATTCAAATGATCTCAAAATTGATAAACTCATGAAAAGGAGATAGAAAATAGTAACACAAATTTTGATAAACTCATGAAAAGGAGATAGAAAATAGTAACACAAATTTTGGTGTAAATATCCCTTTGTACTATCCTTCTTGCTAACAAATACAATAACTAATAGGAACTTAGTAAGGAACCCAGGGAATCATACTGACTCTACATTTTTATTCATTATGAGAAAAAAATCTCTAAAAATAAATTAGAACAACTACATATGACTGGACTGAATGTACTTTCTTGGAATAACTAAAGACATACAAAATTTTTGGACCATCACAATACCCTAAAAATTCACTTATATAGGCATGAGTTGCAACAAGAAATAGGAAAATGTGATTTATCAGTGTCCTTTACAAAAGAGACTTAAAACACCTATTAGAAAAGATAAAACTACAAACAAGAAAAATAAATGCAGGTCAAATATTCCTTTGCAGGTCCCTTTTTGCATTCAAAACCATTCCTCTACCAAACTATGTCCTTCTTTTGAAAAGAAAGACATGTGTTAACAAAAAGTAAGAGTAATTAATTGCATAAAACCCATGAGTATAAAATCTTCTTCATCCTCTCCAAAAACTCTGCAAAGGGCTCTATATATCTCTACTACCCTAGTATTAAAGTATACTTTCCTGAAAAATCTTTAGAGAATGATGTTATTGCTGATAAGATTCTAATTTTGCCAAGTTCACCCTTTGCTCTTTTCACTACCTTAGTGGCTCGATCACAAATCTTTACCACAGCCCCAAGGAGATCATAATCCACAAAAACACTTAGGATTACTAGTCTTCCTCAGTCAAAATTCCATATACTAGCAAGTGAAGTAAACAACATCCTCTCTGCAAACCATCTTTTGTGTAAATTTAAATCATCCTACAAGGTATCAACATCCTAGACCCAATTGCCTTCATTAAGAAACCCCCTTTCTATCCACAACCTAAGATTTGATGAGTCCATTGGAGGCATTTGTTGATTATACTTGCAAGACTAGAGCACAATAGAAATTATAGTATGGCTACTTAATTGAAATTCTTTCTTATTCCTTTGTACAATTTTGCAACCTTTTCATGAACAAATTACTTCACACACTTGCTTAATACAATCTTCTCATTAATTTCTTCTAGTCATAAAAGGCTTGGAATCTTTATTCACATAAGGTGGGACTGAAAAAATATTCTATATTATACTCTATTTTTTTACACATGAAAAGCTTACATATCAAATAAATACATAGAGAGGTACCACCTTTTTCTTTTAAAATCTACACCATTGATCTTAACAAATCCTATGATCAAGGGATGCGGAAAAAGGTGACAAGTACTTCACTTGATAAGTTGGTCAGTCAATCTAATGAGAATAGACCATGTATTTATCTCCCTTCCTAGTGGCATCTCCATTTGGACCCACTGGCAACTAAAGACATGTGTCAACAAGTCACTACCTCGCTATACATAATAGAACAAGCACCTTGCCAAAATGAAGTAATGACAGACATTGATTTGATCTTGATCATGTTGGTGACATGTAATATCATTGCTTAAAAGAACAGTTGTGGGCCCGATATTCACTATCTCATTCTACGTATCCTCTGAGTAACTCTTCATAGTGACATAGCAATAGCCATTGATCTAAGATCAATCTAAGGGTAAAGAAATTGTATAAACTTCTTAAGATGAGGTGGGTCCCATATTCACTATTGTGCATAGAGTAAACCACATACATCTTTTTTATGGTGAGGTAGTGAGAATCATTGATCTTAGCTCGATCTAACGATCAAAATCCCTCCTACATTTTATGAATGGTGGGGCAGATTTAGAAGACTAATGATGTGATAAATTCTACACAACTGGAAAAAGAAAAAAAAAATTCTAATTCCACTCATCTTTCCATGTTTCTTGGGTTCCATCATATGCTAATTTTATGGAAACTTGCTATATCACTAATGGCGAGAGGCCTAGATTTTCTTATTAGCAAGGTAGCAAGCTTTGATGACTTAACAAAACTTGGAGCCAGAAAACAAAAGCATGTCATGTCATAGTTACCCACTTAGTAGTTCTGACATGGCAATGATATCATCATTTATTATGCCACATGGGACTCTTAATGACCACCGAGGAAGTTTGATGACTATCGTGACATGGGTTTCCAAGTTGATCACTACCTCACTATCAGCAAGAAACTTGAACTTCCCAATGACAAATACATGAGTACCAGAGCCTAAAATATTTTTGGGATCCCCAGTTACTTTTCTAGCTCAGGGAGAAAAATAAAGTTCACATGATTAAAAAACAACATGAAACTTTTCCAGTCATTGCCTCCATTTATTTGGGCATTACAACTTAGTTTGATGGTAGTCGCTATGTTGCAATGGTCACTTAACTCGCATCTTATCATAACAAAAAAGTGACAAACCTCAATCTTGTCATGATTAGGCAGTACTCCTTACAAGGAAAAGAGATGCAGGGTGTAAAATTTAAAGAACATAATGGAATATTCAAATTTTTTTAAAAAGTTCATGCCCGAGTTTTAAAAAAACATAGGAGACCTAGGGTTCACTTAAGGTATTATAATAGCCATGTTAAGAGACAAACATGGAGAATTCAAAAGATTTTGACAACACATGAATCAGGCCACGACTAGGGTAACCTAAGATTATGAAAATTATGAGGAATGAAAACCCTAGTCTACAAAATGCAAAGACCTAAACTCATTTTTCACCAAAATTTCATACGTTTTCTATACTATGAAAAATTAGACCAATAGTGGCTTTATTTGGGGATGATAGATTACTTGAGTCTATGAAAGAATTTAGAATCTATGGAAGAGAAAAGAATATACTTGAATTTTTAAATGAAAACTTCTTCAAAGAGCATAGAGTAACACACTAAAACAAGAAACTAGGCTGTACAAAAAAAAAACACAAGGATCTACAAAATATACACAATGTACAAGAGCACAAGGAAACCATAAACTACTATTCATGGAAAAGAAAATACCCTAAGAAAAGTATGTCCTCAAAAATTATCCATGAATTGGAAATTCAAGATTATCTCCAGTTAAATCTCTCAAAAAAATGAATCTTCTCCTTTTGTATCAAAAATGTTATATGGGCCAAGCCACATTGGGTTAAATTTACCATGCTTTCCTTCATCTTACACTCTAGCATTCCACATCAGTACCATGTCACCTATTTCAAATTTTCTCTTAATGGCTCTTTTTTTATATAAATGCTTTATTTGTGACTGTAACTTGGCATTTGAATAGAAGACTCTCTCTTTGCTTCCTCTAGTTGCAATATGTCATCCATTTTGAGTTGTATTTCATCAATGACATCATCTTCATACAATTGAACAAATTTATACATGTCTTTTAGGTTATTCTATGGAAGTTTAGCTTGTATACCATAAACTTGGTCAAATGGAGCACATCCAATGGCCCTTTTCACAATAACCCTATCAGCCCATAGGGCTAATGGCAATTTTGAATCCCAAGCTTTCTTATTTTCTCCTAAAATCCTCTTGATGGTTTTTAATATACTCTTATTACTTGATTCTACTTGACCATTTCCTTGGGGATGATAGGGTGATAATGTGTATTTTGTAATGCAATATTTCTTACAAAAGAATTTATATTCCTCTGATCTGAAACACATAGCATTATTTAGAATAAAATTAATCACCACCTTACTTGTTGCATTCTTAGTAGGGACTGCCTCAACTCACTTGGTGAAATAATCAGTGGCTACTAAGATCCATGAATGTCCACCACTGGATTTATTTGTGATCTCACCTATAAAATCAATTCCCCACTATTGAAATGGTACCTGCACTTCAACTGGTCTCAATGGAAAATTCTCAGAGAATTTTAACTTTCATCCAAACCTTTGACAAGCATCACAAACCTTTACAAAATCATGAGTATCTCTGAAAAGTGTTGGCCACCAAAAAGCAGCCCTAAAAATTTTATGAGCAGTGGTTTTAGCCATATAATGACCACCACACACACCTTCATGCATATCTTTCAAAATCCTTTTAGACTCAATCTCATCAACACACTTTAAAAGTACCCCTTCCATATTTCTCCACCATAATTGACCCTGCACTATAACATACCTTGTGGCCTACAACTTGAGGGATCTTTTCTAATTGTCTATTAAATTTGATGTAGATTTCATATTTTGTAAATAATAAATTAAATCTTTGTACCAATGAAAGGTATACATATCACAAAAATTATTGTTGCAACTATCATCAAGTTGACTAATTTGGTTTGCGTCTAGATTGGCTTCTATCATCAATTTGGCCAAACCTTGACCCTTGACTAGTTTGGTAATCTAAATATCAATATTAAACTCTTGTATCCTATTAATCCATCTATACCTCTTGCCAAATACCTCCTGTTGTGAAAAAATGTCCTTCACAGCAGTAGTAGGAACAAAAGCAATGATAGTAGCTCCTACTAAGTAACATATAAAAGCCTTGACTCCCTTCACCAATGCATATGCCTATTTTTCATTGATTTTATACTTAAGTTCTACTACTTGCAAAGACTTACTGAAGAATGCAATGGGTTTCTCATAACCTTCCTCATTTTTTTGTAACAATATTGCAGCAACAATGTAAAATGAGGCAAATATATGCATTGCTTTATCATTATTTGGAGCTTTGAGGATAGAGGCATCTCTAACATATTACTTAATTTTTTTTAATGCAATACTAGGTTCACTATCCCATTTTATCTAAAATTCTTTCCTTAGCATCCTTCATATAGGCCTACTAATTTCTAAAAAAATTGTCACAGATCTCCTAAGAAAATTGATCTATCCAAAGAATGACTGAATTCCTTTAACACTTTTGGGTTTTTGAATCTTGTCTATTGCTTCTACCCTTTTAGGGTCAATCCTCACTCCATTCTTACCAACTTAATGTCCTAGCAACCTTCCTTTAGTAACACCAAAATTACACTTCCTTGGATTCAAAGAAATACCATACTTAAGGGTTCTGATAAATACCTTTTACAAATGTAGGCAATGATCATTTTCATCTTTGGAATAGGCAATGAGGTCATCCTAATATACAACCAAAAATTTGTCAATAATATCAGAAAAAGTGACATCCATAGCCCTTTGAAAAGTAGCTCTAGCATTAGTAAGCCAAAAAGGCATCCTAACATAAACATAAGTACCCCATGGAGTAGTGAAATTAATCTTAAACTATTATGATTCTTTAACAACCACTTGATTGTAACCTAAAAGTCTATCCATCATTGACATAAGCTCCGAACCAGTAACCCTTTGCAACATAGCTTCCATGTTTGGAAGACCATAATTATCTTTTAGTGAAGATATATTAAGATTCCCAAAGTCGACACATAACCTTATATCTCCATTTTTCTTCCTGACAGGAACTAAATTGCATACCCAAGAAGAATTTCTAATAGGCTTTATGATTCTTGCATCTCTTAATTTGATTAGTTCCTATTGCATTTTGGGAGCCAAAGTCGAATTTATTAGTTTTTTTTTTTTTTCCTAAAAGGTTTGGCATCTGGTTTCAAAGGGATTTCATGCTGAAAAAGATCCTCCCTATAGGTCTTCAAGTCATCATATGACCATGCAAAAACATGTCTATAATTCCTTAACAGTTCTATCAAATATTTCTTGATTTTAGGAGACAATTTCTTACCAATATATACCCTTTTAGGTGTTTATTGAGTTCCCGAGTTCACCTCCTCTAAATCTTTGACATTGTATTCATTAATATTCATTTGTGACCTATCCTAGTTGTGAATAATTTTTTCCAAAATAACTAGACCCTTAGGGATTTTATTTTCCTTCAATTACACAACTTCCTACCAAAAATAGTATCTTTTCCATCTATATTCTCTACATAAGCTACAAAATCAATTTCTTGTCCTAAAACCATACTATCACAGTTCAAAAATCTCAAGATATCCTTTTCATCTTCAAACACTTGCCAATTTTAAACATTATCAAGGATAGAAGGTCTAGTTTGAATCTCAATCTTAGACACACTGAAAAATGTAATATCATCAGGTTTTATTGCTATGTTTGCCAATAAGTCTGTGATCTTATTATTTGTCCTATTTTTCCAAATTATCCCAAATGCATGAAAACATTCAATCATATCACATACTATATTTATATACTATTTTAACATTTTTTTCTTTGACACATAAGCATTTCTTACTTGGGATACCACCAATTTAGAATCTCCTACAACATGTAAACAATTTATCCCATGCTTGTGAGCTAATCTAAGACCTAACAATAAAGCCTCATATTCTACTATATTGTTAGTACAAGGGAAACTTAAAGTAAAGGAGAACTTGTATGTTACCCCTGCTGGAGATATCAAAAAAATGCCTACACCAAATCCATCTTTGCAACATGCACCATCAAAAAACATAGTCCATATCTCACCCTTGTCTATTTTTGGGATAGCTTCCATTTCCATCTAAGACTTATGTTTGGATTTCTTCAAAGTCAAAACTTCATCTTTAAATGCATTAATGTCTATATCCACAAAAAAATTCATATTGTCTTCTATATCTTCGTCTATCATGCATATACTTTTAGGCTACTTATTGACTTTTATCAAATTCCCCTCAATATAAAAAGTGGCAAATGAAAAATCACATTGTAGACTCACACTCATGGCAGCACTTCACTTTCTTGATAACAACAAGCTATACTGAGGTGGAATGTCAACTACCAACACACTCATAGTAAGTGCTTTGTCAAGATAGACTGTTAATCTATATGGTAAAGAATTTATGGTTCATATGACTGTAAGTTCTCTTTTATCCATAGCACAACATATTCTTTAAGTAGTATCCACCTTTAAACATAATTCCTTCATTATTTCAAAAGACATCATAGTATTGGAGGCACCAAAGTCAATCATGCAATTTTTTAATGTCTTACCATTTACTAAAATACTTAAGAAAAATGTTTCAACATTTCCCAAACACTGATTTATAGAATTAACCAAAAACATTTAAAGAATTTGAGACACAACTACTTCAACTTCATTGGCCTTTACATTTTCTTTACTACTCTCTTTGGGACTATGGTTTTCATTGCACTCATGTCTTACATTTGTACTAGTATTTCCTAACCATGCTAAAGCTATATCTCCATGTTCAGGGATCCTCAATAATTCAGATAAAGGAACTTTGACAGTGATTTGTGATAACATTGTAGTCATATCTATAAAAGAATCAAATGAACAATCAATGGCTATACTCCTCTTATCATGATGCTTATCAAAAATACTTACCTCACCTTGGTGATTCTTATCACTTGTAATTATTTCTTTTGGTATCTTCGTACCTAACTTCTTCATAACATTATTTGGGAACTCACAACTTTAGGATTATTTTCCTTCTTTGGTTCCCACTTGTTATTTCTAATCTTAATCTTCTCATCAGGGATCTCTTTAGGCTTCATAGCTTCCCCTTTTCTAGGATTAACTCCCTTTATAAACATGCCAGCCACCTTATCATTTCCTTCCCTTTTAAACATGTTTCTAGTTTGTACTTGAGAAATCATGTTTGTAGTAATTTGGTCGATCTCTTCACTAGAAGGCTTCCTTAAAGTGATTTCTTCTTTGGCACTTACCATGTTACATACAGTGCCTTCAACATCACTCTCATCTCAGAACACTTGCTATTGCACTTTATTCTAAAACTGCCTTTGCTCATTTACATCTATGTCATAATCCTCATAGTCAGAATGATCATAATGTGATTCAAACATGTTACACCTAACATCCTCTTGGTCTTCTTGATATTCTTGACATTTTTCTGCTACATTTTGATTTCTAGGGAAAGACAAAGCTATTGCACAAGATTCAAGAGCATGGGGTAATTGACACACAAAACACCATATGGGTTTAGTAGTGAATTTAGGTTCATCTACTATATTTATAGAGTTTTTAGATAAGGGATCAGGGGTGACCCTATTGTTTGTATTCTTGGGGGAAGGGACATTTGGTTGACCATCTTTCTAGGTGGTAATATAAGGAAAATTTTGCAACCTATTTTGTCTATTGGAATTTGACTGGTAAGGACCCTATTTTCAGTAGGATTCCTATCATTTTTTACACAAGGGATATTTAAATTCTTTATAGCATTTAAAACTTGATTTATCTCACTAGGCTCTTGCTTTTTCCCACCCACACCTTTGTTATCCTTGTTGGAAATATTCAAGATATAACAGTTTACTGAGAGGGGAGGGGTGAATCAGTAAACTTAAAATCTTAAATCAATTCAAATTAACCAGTAAAATATTTAATCATCTAATCTGTAGTATGTAAACATTCATAACACATAAGCATATAGATTTTGGTGACCCAGAAACCTTCCAAAATAGAAAGTAAAACTGGGGTGGGGATGAAACCCACAAATCTTCTTTACTGCAGTAGGAAGTTAGCCGGTTAAGGCATACAATGATCACTTTTGGTGATCTGCCCTGTTAGAAGCATAAGGGATTGTTATATCCACCTTGTTAAAGGATTTGAAACATACTTCATAAGTATGCACTCTGTTAGGAGATTTAGTACAAAGACTGTTAAGTCTACCCTGTTAAAGGATTTATAAAAACTGATTCACCTGTTAGAATGAAACAGTGGATCTGAATACAACTGATTGCTGATAAGATCCGCTATGCTCTGATTGTCCTTGATATGATAGATAAAACATTTCTGCTCCAATGCTGACCTTGCTGAAAACCTTCAAAATTCAGCTTACATGCTTTCGCACACATTCTTCACATACTTCGCACATATCACACCTATATTTTTTGAATGATACAATACATTACATATATATACCATCCAAGTTAAAATTACATGCAATGGTCGGCTGAATAAAAGTAGACAAAATTTAACTGAGTCGGCCAAATAGCAAAACAAACTCGGTAGAACAAACTTCTTTGTTTACCGACTGAGCTCGGTTAACACTGAGTCCTATGTTAACTGACCGAACTCGGTTAACACTACATCCTTCTTTACTTGGTTAATATTGAGTTCTTAATTAACTGACCGAACTTGGTTAATGCTGAGTTCTTGGTTAACCGACTGAACTTGGTTAATACTAAGTTCTATGTTAACCGACTGAACTCGGTTAACACTGAGTTCTATGTTAACCGACTGAACTCGGTTAACACTGAGTTCTTCTTTACTCGGTTAATACTGTGAGAAAAGTGTTGTCACTAATGGCAAATAACTTTATGCCAACAATCTCCCCCTTTGGCATTAGTGACAAAAACAATTATGTATCAAAGTTTATGTACAGAAATTGACATACATTTCAAAAAGTTTCCAAAATTGTAGATCTTATTAGATGTATGTCTCCCCCATACAATATGCATAGTATTTACAGATCAATACATATATCTTTGCACGGATAGCTCTGAAGTTCTGAAGTTCTGTCTCCCCCTTTTTGACAATAATGCCAAATAACATATATTTACACTGAGATTTCAAAATGAGAAAGAAATTTTGAATGTACCTTGAGAATAAGAGCCAAAGTCTTATCCCAATTTTCTTGCAAAACTTTGCTGGAGGAGAGTGCAATTTGAATTTCTGCAGAAAGTTCAATCATATGATCTGCAACTGAGAAATTGTTGTCATGAATCAATGTTCTGGAATGAGCAATATGCTTTTGCATTGAAGTCATGACAGGAAGAATCATATTCTAGATATCTATGAGAGTAGACCTGATTCTTGCTTCCTCTCTTAGCAATTTTGCCTATTTCTCCGACAAAAATCTTATTTTATGATGATGGGATGAACTTGTACTGAGGTCAGATTGCAGCACTTGGGCACTGACCTTCATATCCTCATCAATTTTATTCAACTTTTCTTTTATATCCTTGGTATACTTAGTAACATCACAGAGTTTTCCAAAAAGTGAAGTTACATTATTAAAAGAATTCTCAAAATTATTCAAAATTGTAGACAATTCTACCTGATTTAATGCAATATGCTGAGCAATGTGCTCAAGCACCTTATTGTCAAATTTCTTCTTTGCCTTTTCAATCAACTTTTCTTGGCTGGAGGTATCCTCATTGAATTTGTTTACAGCCTCTTCCAACTGAATCAAAATGTGTTGAGTAGAATCTACTTCAACACCTATAGCCTCTGTTATAATATTTTTAGCACTCTCAATGATGCTATATTCCAGATCTCTTTCATGCCGTAGCTGTTTCTGCCTAGCCTTCTGCTCTAATAGCTGACTGAGCATTCTCATTTCATCAACTGATGCTGTATCAAGATCTATTTTAGGAAGAATAATGTCCTTATCCAAATCAATTTCCTCATCCAGTGTCTTACTGGAAAACATGTATCTTTTTGCTTTTCCATCAAAGACTTCATCTTGACCCTTGTGAACTGAGACTATAGTTGATGAGGCAGGGCTGGCTGATAAGACTAGAATAGGACTATGTATAGGAAGACTAAGAGATGTGCAAATGGTATCAAAAATTGATGTTGTTGTACAGGATGGAGTGGAAGAGCTAATAGTTGCCAAAATTTGATTAAGAGAAGTCAAAATTGTAGTATCTATAGGTACACTTATTATACATTCTGCAGTAGAGGTTGATGTGCATGATGAACTTACTGCAGAGACTGATGGAGGCTCGGTTAATGAAGGTGGCTGCAGCTCGGTTAATGAAGTGATTGGCACTTGCATAGATGGTACATGGAGCTGAGAGGACTTACCAGTAGAAGCTATTTCCATAGTTGATGTAACTATTTTGGATGGAGAGTGTGGAGGAGATGCAATGAGTTCAGCTCCAATTTGTACTGGATCTTCTTCCACCCTTGCTTGTTCTTCTTTCTCCTCCATTTCCTTTTCAGCTTCTTCTTCCTCTAATTCTTTCTTAGCCTCTTCTTCCACTTCTAACATGATTGAATGAAGATCCTCTGGAATATCTTCAATATCATCATCATCTTCATCATCATCACTGTTGTCAATGTCATTGATTTCAACCGTATCATCACTGGATTTGTGTAGATGATAGATGTTTTTCCACATGTTTGTTGCATCATTTACCACATGCTCAATGTCTTTGACAAGTATCAAACAGGTGTGGAATCTAATCATCATATTACCTTCATGATCTTTCAGTGATGCTTTCACTTCAGCATTAGTGAAACTCGGCAGGAGATTCTTCAGTGTCTATTCATAGATGTCTTTTACAGTCTTGGTTGCAGCTTCCCATCTGATTTGCAACCTCTCCAATAGTTCTTTGGAGATCTGGGAGGCTATCTGGTCCGGTGAGTATTTCCATTTACCCATCTTGTTCAGTACCAGTTCCTCAATCTGCATCTTTTCTTGTTCTGTTCTGGTTTCAAACTTCAATGCTTTGAAGTTTGTGAAGCTAGCACCTGCATCTAATTGCTTTAATCTATCCTCAAATGTGGGTGGAGGCTTAATAAGCACAGGTTCTTTCTTTCCTTGTCTTGTTCTCCTGGAGAAGACTGCAGAGGCTTGCCTTTTAGGTTTGGTGATGATCACCTTGCCTTTCTTTTGTTGAGGCTCCTTTTCCTTGTCTGACTCGGTTTCCTCTTCTTCTTCTTCATCTTCTCCTTTGCCTTCTGTTATCAGTTGGGTTATTCTTCTCTTTCCTTTGCTAATGGCCTGAGGGATTTTAATTTGGAGCTCAATTCTGGCCTTAGCTTGATCATATGTTCCAAAAATTGGTTTCCTTGGGTCTACTGGTTCATTCACCAGTGCTTCTATGATATCCCTGGCTTCGTCAATTTTTACCTCATAGGGAAGAGGTTTCACCCATGCTACTCGAGGCCTGGCTGCCTGAATGTATACCTTGTCACAATCTACCATGAAGCATATGTCTTCCTTGTATTCTTCAACCAGTTTGGGTGGAATTCGGAACCTATGATTCATCTTTTCCTTAAATTCTTCAAAATAGTTATCCAAAATAATATCAAAATTTTCACCTAGTTCTGCAATGAACTCGTTTATCTGATAAAGAATTGGTATATCTTTTCTCCATACTACTGATCCCTTTGATGCAAAAGATTTCTGAATATAGAAGAATAAACAAATCAAAAGCGAACCGAATTTGCAGGGATTGTTCTTGAAGGTTCTAATGCTTTCCATATTCTTATTGAATTGGGATAAAAGTAATTCTGATAAATCAAATTCTAAATTCTTCTTCACTATTTTGTACGCCAGATCCACAGCTTCATAGGGTACACTGTTTGGACGGCTTGAACTATAGATTTCGTGAATGCCAAATCTCAATTCAACGTCAGCTATAGTATTCAGCTTAAGTCCCCTACCATCCCATTCTGCTTGGGTCAATTTCTGCAATTCCTCCCGACCTAGGGTTTTGGTAGCCTTGGCTTTGCTCAGCATGGGGAGTCCAGTAATTTTGTTAATCATTTTCTTTGTGATGAGCACTGGTTGCTCTAACCACAATTGGCCATTGTGAACTCGACTGAGTACATACCTAACCCATTTAACTTGAAATTTCCTTGGCAAGTGCGAAATGTGGGTTAACCCTTTTGTTTCAAGATGCTTATGTTCGGGTTTTAGGTTTCCATTTATGCTCATTTCACCTAGGGCATTATCAATTTCTAGGTTTCCAAGTTCTTGAATAGAGCATTTAAAATGAAATCTTATATCATTGACAAGAAGTACCCTTGAAGGAATTTGAGATTGGGCACCATTAGGGTCCAGTGATTCTGCAACAGCTGGTGCTAATTTGAAGTTCGGCGCCTTCCATTCCTCTCCTCTAACCAGCATTTCTGAGCCTTTCTTAGTCTTAGAGCTTCCACTTCCGGATGCCATTGTTACTTGGTAGGTGTAGAAAAATTCTGAATTGATTCTTTCGCTCTTTTGAAAAAATTCGCTCGGAAATGTCTTAAGCTCGCTCTGAAATTGCAGAAAATACCTTAGCTCTTTGTTCGCAGTAAAAATTTAGATCAAATTTTGCCCCTTTTGATAACAAATTTGCCATAAATGTTTTGGTACGATGGCAGAAGAAATGACAGGTTGTCATCCACTAGCTCGGTAGATATTATCAACTCGGCGATCGAAAGAAAATATTGAAGTACCGACCTTACTCGGTTAGGTCACGAACCGAACTTGCTCAGTTGACACAACATGGTTAATGAAACTTAGTTGTGACCGACCAAACTCGGAAAAGTCTCTTACCGACTCAACTCGGTAACTGCTACTCGGTTAATGAAGTTTTGTTACATCCAACCAAACTTGGTAAAGTATTGAACCGTCCTGGAGTCAGAGTGTATCTACAATACTGATTTGATTCATCTTCTTCCTTTGGAGCTGCATAGGATAAATCTTGGAAGATGCAATTCCAATGTTTCTTATATGAATACTAATTGGAAATGGTAGAGTCACCCATCTCTTGAGTGACACTCCTATCTGACTTATCTTGTTCGGTAGATTTTGGAATCCATTGCTGCTTCATTTGCTTTCGAATGTTATCTGCTTTGATTTTCTTTTCATCTTCAATTCTTTTGATATTCATGCAATTTTTGGCTATATGACCGAGTTCTGTACATGTATAGCACCTTACAGTTGTGTCCTTTTTCCTTAGGTGATGTCTAGCACAATTCATGCCAGTATGTCCATACTCTCCACAATAGTGACATCTGCACCAGGTGTTGTAGTCCCATCCGAATATGGCTTTGACAATTTGTTCAGCTGGATTGAATGATTTGGATTTGCACTGGAATGCCTTGTGACCATGCTTTTTGCATTTGTAACAATTGCCTTCAAATTCTGGTTTTTCTTTACACTCATTTGCCTTGTGACCATGTTGATTGCAGTTGAAGCACTTACCATTGAATTTTGCATTCCCATTGCTCCAGCATTTGTTTGATGTATGACCTATCTTGCCACAATGATTACAAGTGGATTTTTTATTCCTTTGTTCACCTTTCTTGGAAGATTCACCAGCTTCTTTGTATCCAAGACCAGCTTTGCTTGTTTGTCTTTGAAGATTTTGCTCATTCAATTGATTTACGTCTACCTGAGATTTCATCATCCTTTCATTGACTTGCCTTTCAGAGATTAGGTCATTTTCCAAGCTTTCATTGATTTGTCTTTCTGATCTCAAGTCATTCTGTAAACTTTCATTTTGTGCTCTGAGAATCCTGATCTCTTTATTTGCATTGGTGAGTTGGTCTATGAGATCTTCATACTGATGAGTTTGATTGTGGATTTCATGACTTCTATTTTCCAGTTTTTCTTGTGCTTTGTTTCTTTGATCCAAAGCTTCACATAGCCTGATTGACTGTATTTCTTGTTCTCTCTTAAGCTTTCTTACCTCTTCTTGTAGAGATCTATTCTTTTCTAGAAGTTCTTTGATTTCTTGGTCAGCTTCTTCTGAATTGCTTGATGGTAACAGGTATTCAATCTTCACTTCAACATACTGATGATCATTCATTTGTTTTGCAAGATCCTTTCTTCTTTTTAGGGATTGAGAAAGATGTTCCTTTGCTTCTTTAAGTTGAACCATGGCCATTTCAAAATCTAACTTTTCATTTTCTATAACTTTCTCCAATCTGAATATCTCCATTGACTTTGATCTTTGCTCAAGCTATCAAGCTTTGTCCTAAGAACCAAGTTAGCTCTGATACCAATTGTTGGAAATATTCAAGATATAACAGTTTACTGAGAGGGGAGGGGTGAATCAGTAAACTTAAAATCTTAAATCCATTCAAATTAACCAGTAAAATATTTAATCATCTAACCTGCAGTATGTAAACATTCATAACACATAAGCATAGAGATTTTGGTGACCTAGAAACCTTCCAAAATAGAAAGTAAAACTGGGGTGGGGATGAAACCCACAAATCTTCTTTACTGCAGTAGGAAGTTAGCCGGTTAAGGCATACAATGATCACTTCTAGTGATCTGCCCTGTTAGGAGCATAAGGGATTGTTATATCCACCTTGTTAAAGGATTTGAAACATACTTCATAAGTATGCACTCTGTTAGGAGATTTAGTACAAAGACTGTTAAGTCTACCCTGTTAAAGGATTTATAAAAACTGATTCACCTGTTAGAATGAAACAGTGGATCTGAATACAACTGATTGCTGATAAGATCCGCTATGCTCTAATTTTCCTTGATATGACAGATAAAACATTTCTGCTCCAATGCTAACCTTGCTGAAAACCTTCAAAATTCAGCTTACATGCTTTCGCACACATTCTTCACATACTTCGCATATATCACACATATATTTTTTGAATGATACAATACATTACATATATATACCATCCAAGTTAAAATTACATGCAATGGTCGACTGAATAAAAGTAGACAAAATTTAACTGAGTCGGCCAAATAGCAAAACAAACTCGGTAGAACAAACTTCTTTGTTTACCGACTGAGCTCGGTTAACACTGAGTCCTATGTTAACCGACCGAACTCGGTTAACACTGCATCTGTCTTTACTCGGTTAATATTGAGTTCTTAATTAACCGATCGAACTTGGTTAATGCTGAGTTCTTGGTTAACTGACTGAACTCGGTTAATACTAAGTTCTATGTTAACCGACTGAACTTGGTTAACACTGAGTTCTATGTTAACCGACTGAACTCGGTTAACACTGAGTTCTTCTTTACTCGGTTAATACTGTGAGAAAAGTGTTGTCACTAATGGAAAATAACTTTATGCCAACAATCCTCCTTTCTATTTCCCTTATTTCCAAACAATCTAGGGTCATCTCTCTTACTTTCAAGCCTTCCTAAAATTCTCAAATTATTTTCCACGTTTATGGAAATTCTGAAAGCATCTCTTAAAGTCCTAGGCTCTTTATCCCTAAGTTGGTATGCCATTTTACCATCAAAAGCATTCAAATAAGTAATCAAGCATACCTTATCATCTAATTGCATGGCCTACATTAGCTTGTACATTCTCTTCTAGAATCTAATGTTAAATTCAGTGATAGATTCATTAATAACCTCTTAATATTATTGAATTCACTCAAAATGTAACTCTAATTTTGCTTGTCACCATATTGTTCCTTGAAATAGTATTCAATATCCTTCCAATCAAAAATAGATAATTAAGGAAGTCTCTTGAACCATTATCTAGCATCTTTAGTTAAGGACTGAACAAACAACTTCATAATAACATCCTTAGCCTCAACCTCATAATCACTCATCATATCAAGAAAACTCCTCAAATGGTCTTCACAAGTTATAGCATTGTTCATACCAAATTTAGGCAACCTTTTTCTCATTTCTTGTGGAATAAGATTAGGGTAACAAGGGATTCCATAAAAACATATTTTCCTATAGCCTTCTAACTGGATAGGTCTTCTGTGTAAATCAAGCTTAGGATAATGGTCAATATATTTCCTTGTGTTATTCCTAGTATTACTAGTGCTAGCATCACCAATAGATTTTTTAAGATCTACTTTATGTGAAAATGAGCATAAGAAAGGAGTAGCTTCCTTAGTAGTATTTTGATTTGCATCATTAGATCCACCATCATCTTTAGGCATAGCTATAGATTGCCTTTCAGAATTCTCCAAGTATTTGATCTTATTGTTTATCTCAACTATGGCTACTTCATTTTCTACAATTTCCAATTTCTTAACCAAGTCATCCTTCTCTTTTCTTTTCTTTTCTAGCTCAATATTTGAAAGTGACATGGAATCATGGATTTGAACAACTTTTTTTGGTTCATTAATCTTAACACCAATCTCCTTTTGTTTTCCCTTATCTTTAACTTTGACAGTATGACCTATATCCTTTGCTTTGCTATTTTCAGCTTCTAGACCACTATAGTTTTCAATTTTTTGTATTACAAGTCCTTCTAGGTTTAGGTTCTAAGTTTCCAATAGCTTTTGTTCTTGTATTGTAAGTTGTTCAACTTGACCTATAATCTCAGGTTGCCATGCCTTAGCTACTATTTCATTTCTCTTCTTTAGGGTAGCAATTTTCCTAAGTAATGTTTTTTTTTCTTCAAAGGATTTTGTAATATTTTCCTCCCTTTCCTTTTTTAATTTTTTATTTGTAGCTTATTTCTTAGCTAGTTGCATTCTCAAGACTTTAGTCTCATCAAGATTTGGGATAGTAAACTCGAAACCACCAATTTTTTCATTGTTGAAACTCTCAGGATTTGGATGTTTTGGTGCTACTTCTCCTTTAGAATAGTCAAACAAGAAAGGGTTAGTACTTTTTTGAAAAAGATTATTGCTATTCCTTTTGTCTAAATTGAGTGTATTATGAAGCTTTTCAATTTCTTGGCATATTATTTTGGGTGTGCTAAAAAGGTCATCACTAGATAACCCAAGATGGGATCTAGAACTCTGGGAAGATGATTCCCTTTCCATACTATAAGAATGAACATTCTCTCCTATTATTTCTTTCTCTTGAGGATAGTCTTCTCTATGCATTTGACATCTCTTCATAGCCCAATTTTGTCTTCCCCTAGGAGGGAGATCAGTTTGTAATTTGATTTTTGGGTTTTTCCTCACATTTCTCATCTGTTTCTTTTGTTTTCCATGATATTGAGATAACAAATATTCTAAATAATGACATTGGTTAAGACTCTATGAGTCACCTCCCACCCTATTAGAATGGGAAAAATTTTTGAATGGATCACACTTCTTTCACTAAATTCCACAAAAAATATATGAATAACCCTCGAGACCACAAAAATATATTAATAAAACATCTACCTCAGACTCTACCCAAGAGAAATATAGATCTTAAATGATACACTAGTTTATCACACATAAAGCATTGTTCCTAGTGGAGTCACCATTTTGTTGGGGTTTTGAAACTATTGAGCAACAAAATGCTCAATACATGAATGAAGGTGCTCAAATAATCTAAAGATTAGATAATTCCCATAATTAATTACACAAGTAGATCATCTGGACCCAACTTCAATGAAATTGAGGATGGTTTCCTACTCTTTAGGCTCTGTTAAATGAAGGTGGGTATACCTAGGGATGATTCTAAAGAAAACTATTCTATGAAATTATCTTAGTTTCATTATGATTCTCATCTTCTATCCTTAGACACATACATAGTTTATCAATTTCTTTGAAACTCTCAAATCCATAAGCATCCTTTATAAGTATATTAGGTCCTAATTCTCCTAGCATTTAGAAGTGTTTCTGGGAATAGTAGCTACCTATGACTCAAAAAACTAGATGTGAGTGGTGACTAGCATTACAACCTTGAACAAAATAATATATGAATGATTTTGAAATTATAATGGTTTTAACATGTAGAGGTAGAATTTACTCTTGATCATTTGTAATTTATAAGACTAGTACCTTATCCAGTGGGCAACAAAGTTGATTATTGGTAGGAGACCTTATTCAATTAGCTAGTAATTGAATCTGTCAACTATAATCACCTATTTCCATTCTTACATGATATCCTCTTCAGAAACTCATGAATTCTATTGATTAATTAAAGCATTTACATAACTCATTGAATCAAAAGAAAAAATATAATCAATACACACCCCATCTAGAATGCATTCAATCAAATGAACATTATCCAAATGATCTCAAAATTGATAAATTCATGAAAAGGATACAGAAAATAATAACACAGATTTTGGTGTAAATATCTCTTTCTATTATCCTTCTTACTAACTAATATAATAACCAATAAGAACTCAGTAAGGAACCCAGAGAATCATACTGACTATACATTTCTATTCGTTATTAGAAAAATATCTCTAAAAATAAACTTAGAATAACTACATATGACTAGACCGAATGTACTTTCTTGGAATAACTGAATACATACAATTTTTTTGGACCATTACAATACCCTAAAAACTCACTTATATAGGCATGAGTTGCAACAAGCAATAGGTAAATGCAATTTACAAGTGTCCTTTACACAAGAGACTTAAAACACCTATTAGAAAAGACAAAACTACAAACAACAAAAATACATGTAGATAGAATATTCCTTTGTGGGTCCCTTTCTATTACATTTCATTATTTTGATTTGGCTGCAACTCTGATTCCTTCATGTATGCAACTGCTAAGCCAACCAATGATGAAATTTGTTCTAAAGATTAGAAAGTAATCTCAACCCATGGGTTTCATCATCATTATTCTATACTATGAGAGTCACTCTTACCTGTCACTATTTCTTGGTTATACCATTATCCTAGTGTAATGGGATTGTCACTTAATATGAAGCATCAGAGCTTCAGAGGCAATGTTGCTGACAAATATAACAAAATGAGCATTTTTTGCTTCCTTAGCCTTATCTACATTCAAAATCATTCCTCTACCAAAATATGTCCCTCTTTTAAAATGAAAGACATGCGTTAACAAAAAGTAAGAGTAATTATATGCATGAAACTCATGAGTATAAAATCTTCTTCACCCTCTCCAAAAACTCTACATAGGGCTATATATATCTCTACTACCCTGGTATTGAAGTATACTTTCTTGAAAAATTCGTTAGAGAATGATGTTATTGCTGATAGGATTCTAATTTTGCCAAGTTCACAGTTTGCTCTTTTCACTACCTTAGTGGCTCAATCACAACTCTTTACCACAATCTCAAGGAGATCATAATCCACAAAAACACCTGACATTACTAGTCTTCCTCAGTCAAAATTCAATATACTAGCAAGTGGAGTAAACAATTTCCTCTCTGCAAACCATCTTTTGAGAAAATTTAAATAAGTTTGTGAGGTATCAACATCTCACACCCAATTTCCTTCATTAAGCAATCCCCTTGCTATCCACAACATAAGATTTGATGAGTACATTGAAGGCATTTGTTGACTATACTTGTAAGACTAGAGCATAATAGAAATTATAGTATACCTACTTAATTAAAGTTCTTTCTTATTCCTTTTCGCAATTTTGCAACCTTTTCATGAACAAATTACTTTACACACTTACCAAATACAATCTTCTCATTAATTTTTGTTACTCATAAAAGGATTGAAATCTTTATTCACATAAGGTGGGACTGAGAAAATCTTCTATGTTATACTCTATTTTTTTACACATGTGAAGCTTTCATATCAAATAGATACACAGAGAGGCACCACCTTTTGCTTTTAAAATTGGTGCCATCAATCTTAACAAATCCTATGATCAAGGGATGTGAAAAAAGGTGACAAGTATTGCACTTGACAAGTTGGTTAGTCAATCCAATGAGAACGGACCACATATATAGCTCCCTTCTTGGTGACATCTCTATTTGGACCCACTGGCAACTGAAGACATGTGTCAACAAGTCACTACCTCACTATACATAATAGAATGAGAACCTTGCCATAGTGAAGTAATAATAACCATTGATTTGATCTTGATCATGTGGGTGACATGCAACTGTGTTTCTTAAAAGAGTAATGGTGGGCCCTAAATTCACTATCTTGTTGTATGTATACTCCAAGAAACTCTTCATAGCGAGATAGAGATGGCTATTGATTTGAGATCAATCCAAGGGTAAAGAAACCACACGAACTTCTTAAGATGAGGTGGGTCCCATATTCTCTATCTTGCATGGAGTAAACCACACACATCTTTTTTATGGTGAGATAGCGAGAATCATTGATCTTAGCTTGATCTAATGATCAAAATCCCTCTTACATTTCATGAATTGGGGGCAAGTCTAGAAGACTAAGGATATGATAAATTATGCACAACTAGTGAAAGAAAAAACAATATTCTAATTCTAGTCATCTTTCCACATTGCTTGGGTTCCACCATATGCTCATTTCATGGAAACTTGCTATATCGCTAATGGTGAGAGGTCTAAATTTTATGATTAGCAAGGTAGCAAGCTTTAGTGATTTAAGAAAACCTGACACCAGAAAAAAAAAGTATGTCACATCACAATTACCCACTTAGTAGTTCTAACACAACAATGATATCATCATTTATTATGCCACTTGAGACTCTTAATGACCACTAGAGAAGTTTGATGATTGTCATGACATGGGTTTCTAGGCTAATCACTACCTTGCTATCAGAAAGAAACTCGAACTTCTCGACGGTGAAGAAACAAGTATCAGAGCCTGCAATATTTTTGGGATCCCCGATTACTTTTCCTGCTCAGGGAGAAAAACAAAGTTCATGCGATTAAAAACCAATGTAAAACTCTTCCAGTTATTGCCTCCATTTATCTAGGCACCATAGCTTAGTTTGATGGTAGTCGCTATGTCATGATGGTCACTTAACTCACATCTTATCATAATGACAAAGCGATAGCCCTTGATCTTGTCATGATCAGGCAGTGCTCGTTAAAAGGAAAAGAGATGCAGGGCACACAATTTAAAGAGCATAAGGGAATATTTAGAAACTTTTAAAAAGTTTGTGCCCGAGTTTAAAAAAACATAGGATACGTAAGGTTCAGTTAAGGTATTATAATAGCCATGTTAAGAGACAAACTTTGAGAATTCAAAAGATTTTGACAACACATAAATCAGAGCATGACTAGGGTAACCTAAGATTATGAAAATTATGAGGAATGAAAACCTTACTTTGCAAAATGCAAAAACCTAAGCTAAATTTTCACCAAAATTTCAAACTTTTTCTATACTGTGAAAAATGAGACCAACAATAGGTAGGCAAACTACATCTCCTAACAATGTTGTATGGTTAGCTAGTTCTCTTCTCAACAAGCCAGCTCCCATTGTTCCTCTGAAGTGATTATAAGAGTGATTTCAAAAAAGAAATGGAAGAACTTGTAACAAGACAAGAAAACAACTAAAAGTACTTTTTTAAGTGACTAACATTTTTAGCATTAAGGATCACTTAATTCTACATTAAATATGTACTTACTAGTTTACAAAAATATGTACCATAAAGATAGTAGTCACATCACATTATTCTCTTTATCATGTTGTAGCATATAAAGAATAATGAACATTTAATGATCACAAAAAAAAATGAATGAGCTAATAGTACCCCTCTACCCAACTAAATTAGGCAAGAGCTCCTACAAATGCTAGTGACAAAGTTAACTAAGAAAAGAACAACACATTAAGAAATTTTTTTAACTTGAGCATATGTACAGACCTATTGAGTTGTGTTTTCATTTGATACCATCATGCAAGTTGATGGAGGGCGATGTGAGGTGGAAGATGAGAAAAGGTGGAGTGAGGTGGAATTATTACAAAGAAAATACTTTCACAAAGAAAGTAGTTTTTTTTGGTGAGAGAAATGCTTTTAGAGAGAGTACAGTAGATAAGTGGGAAACTCATCTACAGTTGTTGTAGGAACTCTTCACAACTATACAGTTTATGGTAAAGTTTTAAGCAATTTCCATTAACAAGTAACTTGAAGTGAACAAGATCAATGGCAAAGAGTTTTACTATACCATTTTTTAATGCATAAATGATTTCATACAGTCCTAGCCAATGGGTTTGGAATTTTCCTAAGTTTTCTAATATCAGGAATCATGTACGAGGGCCCAATCTCCAACAAAAAAGTTCTTGTCATAGATGAACTTATCATTCCATTTCTTTTGTTTTTATTGGATTATCTTTGTATTATGTAGGATAGATTTACAGTATTCATCAAGGGCATTCAACTATAGTAACCTATCTTCTTGAGCTTTGGAAAGATCAACATCTAGCTCTAAAGTAGTTTTTAGAGTCTTGTATTCAAATTTGATAGGCATGGAAGTAGATTCACCATAAAGTAATTCAAATGGGGAAAATCTATTTGTGCTCTTCCATGTAGTCCTATAAGCTCAAATTGCTTTAGGAAGCCTGGTAACCCAGTACCTTTTGTGGATAGCAACTATTTTAGTGAGGGTGGCTTCAATTTCTCTATTTGTGATTTTTGCCTAACCATTAGCTTAAGGATGGTATGGGAAAGATGTACAATGATAGATCATGTACTTCTTCATGAATTTTGTAATCAGGTTTGATGTGAATTAAGATCCTTAATCTATGATAATGTCTCTGGGTAATCCAAATCTGGTGAATATGTATTCATATATAAAATCTGCTACATTGTGATCTCTTGCATGTGCCAAATCTTGTGCTTCAACCCATTTAGTTGCATAATTAATACATACTAAGATATATGATTTTCCATGAGAAGAGAACTCTATTGGACCAAGAAAATTGATACCTCACTTTTCAAAAGGTGTGACTACCACTTGTGGTTGCAAGGGCATTTCATCAATTTTAGTGGGTCTTACCATGCATTGGCATTGATCACATCATCTTGTATACATTGATACATCTTTGTGAAGAGTAGGCTAGTAGTATCTAGTTGTTAAAATCTTATAGGCTATTCTTTTTCTATAAAATGACCCCCACATGGTTCATCATGGCATTCCCATAGGATGTCATAAGTTTCATCTTCCCTTACACACTTGTGGGGTTACTTGGTCTAGTCTAATATCAAACATCAATCTAGCTATCCATGAGAAATTGAAACTCTTTTCACCAGGAGATGACACTACTTGGGTGAAAAGTATGGTTTTGTTCTTCCTATAGCAAGGTAATTTTCTATATCTGCAAACCATGGGCTATAACTTTCTATTGAAAATAAATGCTCATCAAGAAAGCTATCATCTATAGCTAGAGGATCATCAAGTACTTGAAGTCATGATAGAAAATCTGCTACTACATTGGGTTAGCCTAGTTTATATATGATCTTCACATTAAACTCCTACATGAGGAGTAGCCAACATGATAATATACTAAAAATAGTAGGTTATTGCATCAAATATTTTATAGCAGAGTGGCCAGTATAGACAAAAAACTCATAGCTTGTAATATAATGCTAAAATTTATTAAGTGTATACACAACAAAAAGAAATTATTTTTTAGTGATAGTATAATTCAACTCAACACCTTGAAAATTTTTACTATTATAGTAAATGGAATGCTCAATAGTGCCTTCTTTTCATCTAAGAACTATCCCTAAAGTAGTGTCAGATGAATTGGTATGAATGTGGAAGGGTAGCTTCCAATTAGGTCCTATAAGAATAGGTGTTTTTGTCAAGACATCGTTCAATTGTTGGAATGCTATTTTACATTCTTGTGTCTACTCAAATATAGCTTGCTTCTTAAGTAAGTTATACAAAGGAGTAGCAAGCTTACTGAAATCTTTGATAAATCTTCTGTAGTATCCATCATGTCCAAGAAAGCTTCTGACATCCATTTTCTTGGTTGCCATTGGTAGATTAGTAATTACAAAAATATTTGTAGGATCTACTTGAATTCCAAAAGAGAAAGGTAGTGCCCAAGAACAACTCTTTCTTCCATCATGAAATAACACTTCTCACTATTAAGAGAAAGGTTGTATTCTTGACACCTTTTAAATACCTTCTCTAAGTTAGCTTGGGCTTGCTCAAATGTGTCACCGTAAGTGGTCAAATTATCCATATAGATTTAAACACTTTGTATAGATATATGAGGAAATATGCTAAGTATTGCTCATTGAAACGTTACAGGTGCATTGCATAAACCAAATTGTGAGATAGAGTAAGAAAATTTTCCTCATGGACAAGTGCATGTTTTCTTATCTTGATCTTCTAGAGAAATCTATATTTTGTTATAGCCACTAAAACCATCTAAAAATGAGAAATACCTTTTTCCTACTAAGTTATCCAATACTCAATCAATTAATGGTAGAGGGAAGTGATCCCTTTTAGTGTCTTTATTAAGCTCTCTGAATCCACACATTCTCTCCATTTCCCCCCTTTTTGGGAACAATAAATAGAGGTGACACCCATTGGCTATTAGAATCAGGATAAATAAATCATTTCCTTTAAGTGCAGAGTTTTACAATTTGTGAAGTTTGCTTTAATCATTAAACCCTAGTTCAATTATAAATGGCATCTAGTTCAAAAATGACCCAAAGGAAAATAAGCCATGAGATTCAACTTGTTAGCAATGAGGTTAAGCAACCTGAGTTTAGACCTATACTAGAAGTTGCATATAAAAGTGATCCTAGTGGTGCCCTATCCACCATCCCTGAAAAAGTCATTATGGTTCAGGATGTGCGAAAGTGTTATAATTGTAAAATAGGAGCCATAGGAGACTTGGAAATCTTTAATGCTTTTAACAAACTCTGTGATAATGGTATCTTGAAAGATGATTTTTCTATCATAGAGAAGAAGGGTTTAACCAAAGCCCTAGTTTTTTTAGTCATATTCAAAACTGAGTGGATACATATAATACTTAGCAGAATCCATGACGGAGCATTCTAGTTAGAACAAGGACCAATCAAGATCACCAAGAAAATGGTTCATAGGGTTACAGGATTTCCAACCCTAGATCGACCCAAGACATTTATAAGTGAAAAGAAGGAAATGATAGAGAAGAATACAAGAAAGAAAAGTGGAACAATAGAGGCATGACCATAGACACCATAATTGATCCCCTTCTAAACTTTGCTATAAGGATCATAGTACATAAGTTTTATCAATTTAGCAGGTTGAATAGTGTACCCTGCATAGTAGTGGATGTGGCATATAAGCTTGTAAAGAAAGACCACACCTATGATCTTGCAGAACTCATGTTGCAACAGGTTAATAAAAATCTTGGAGCTATTAGAAAGTCCAAGGGAGAACAGTGTAAATTTGGTGTAGTATTGGTTTGTATTTTTTTTACGGGATGAAGGAATTCCCTTCATTTGGAAAAGTTAGTTGGAGTCAAAATAAAACTATTGTTGATCAAATAAATTATTTCATTGTAAAAATGGGAGATATCTTTGATGATCAAATGACTATCTACTTTGATGATTTCAAAAAGGCAATGAAGAAAAGAATGAGGATACTAGTTTCACTGGCAGAAAAGCATGTAAATGACATATTTTTTCTGATTGACATAGATTATAGTTACATTCAAGAAGTCCTTCCAAGAACAGGATGGATTAGACCATTGGGATATGAGCTTGATGGTGACAAAGCTTTTGTAGCCATCACAACATTACTTGCCTAGGAAATGGACAAATCTGCAAAGGTATTTGGAACATTTGACACTGTCAAATCAAGAATTGTTACAAAACTCAAGAAAACCTTAGCAGTAAACAAGAAGGAAAATTTGGTGAGGAAGATAAAGAAGAAATTTGGTGTTAAAGAAAAAAGTGCAGCAGGTAAGCAAAGAAGATTAGTGAAGGAGAAGAAGAATATGATGAAGAGAAAGATGACGATGAGCCAGAACAAGGGCCATTTGAATTGTCACAAGGCCAAGGCAAAGACAAAGATGAGAGTGCTGAGGAAGGAGAAACCAAGGAAGCACCCATCAAGGGAAGAGTCATCAAAAGGAAGGTAAAGACACCTCCTACTTCTCAGCCTTCACCAAAGAAAGCTATCGTGCAAACATCCAAAAAGCTAACAACAAGAGCTATAACAAGGGCTTCTACACAAAAGGCCAAAGAGGAAGCCACAAAGAAAAAGAAGTCAATAAAGAAGGCACAAGAAGAGCCAAGGAAAAGGAAAAGATATGTGGCTCAACTTGATACTAATGAAGAAGATTAGACTAAAAAGGTAAGTCATCCTCCTAAGTCTTCATTTGATATATTATGTGAGAAGATTAGGAATGGAGACTTAAGTGAAATAAAAGAGATTGATTTCAATAAGTTCAGTAAAGAGGAACAAACTAGCATTGAAGAATTAGTCTATGCATTAATGGCACAGTTCAAGTATACACCTCTTGAACTAGATGGACAATTGCCAAAGGAATTGTCTAAAATTGTAGAAAATAGATGGCATTTTTGTCTAATGATGGAGAAAGAGATGAGGGAATGAACCTAAGAAAACATACTCCCTAATTTGACAAAGGAACAGGTAACTCAAGCAGTCAAATGGCATAATAAAATGTTTACACCTAAATATAGGACATTCTCCATCTTACAAAACAAAATTGAGGAAGTTGTACAAAGAACTACAAGAGCATGGAAGAATTTATACAAGAAGATTGAAGATGTCCTTGAAGAGGATTACAAAGAAGAAGCTACTGCTAAATTTGAGGAAAGGAGGAAAAGGAGAGAAGAGAAGACAAAAGAAGAGAAAAAGGTTGAAGAAGAGGAAAACAAGAAAGAAAGAGAGGAGAAAGAAATAGAGGAGGAGGAGACACAAAAGCAAGATGAAACAAAAACAGCTGAGCAGGAGCAGTAACAAGACCAGAGTGTGCAAGACACACAATTGCCACCTCCTAGTCCTCCTCACTATACTACCACACCTACAAAAACCATAAAGATTAAGGATGTTCCTAACACTTCTATTTAGAACATCAATCCATCAACTATAGAGGATCTCAAAAGAATCCTTGACCAAACAAATCTACAAGCATAATCATGTACAAGTCCCATATTGGTCAGAGTGGATAATCTCCAAAAGTCAGTAGACAAACTCAAAGAAACCAAGGTGTCACCACAAGAACCACCTCAAATCATTCAAACTACTAGGCTTACATTTGTACCACCTTCATCCCCACTAAGAATAACCATTCAAGCTCATTAGGAGCTGAGTGCAACAACATAGGAAGTCATAGTATAGATAGAAAGAACACCTCTAGTAGCACTGACACAAGAAAAGGAAAAAGAAGAAACACAAGATAAGGAGGAGTCTGCAATAAAAACTTTGGTTGAATTACCAAAAATAGGAACTCCTACCAAACCTATTTAGAAGCTGAGTAATGAAATGATGACCTTACATACACCAAGATCAAGTTCTACCAGGGTAGCCAGGACCATTCATTATGGCATTCCTGAGCTTGAAGAAGAAATTAAAATACCCTATTATGATTCAAGCACCCTAAATGATGAATGGATGAATGAAGTACAAAATGCATTGGATAAGAAAAGGAGGCAAGAGGCAATGAGGACAGACTAAAAATACAAGTAGGCAATGAATGAGATCAAAGATATATTCATGGATGCCTTCAGCCTACAACCTCCATATGCAAATAGGCCAATTCTTGAGCAACTATCTGATATAGTTGATCAACTGAATAATGAAGACCACAATACTAATGTAAAACTAATGGAATGGTTAAAAAAGAAGTTTGCAAGAAAATTCAACAAAAAGATAGCTAATAATATAACTTTGGGATAGGTTGACCTAGCTAAGAAATTGGATAATGTAAAGATTGTATTCAATAACATCTTTTCCCTTTATAGAAAATTGTGTGATTTTTCTAGGTTCACACAAGAAATAAATCCAAAAATTTTGAACCTTGAGAGTAAATTAAAGATCTCCAACATGCAACTACCCTCAGATCTTGCATAGAGTGAAAATAAATTTTCTCAAGCACTTCACACTCAAAGGGAATTAGCTGCATTATCAGCAAAAGAGGCCACTATTAAAGAAAATCTAATGCAAATGCAAGTCTCTATCACTCCTCACTTGGAATTATTACACAAGGAGAAAATGTATGAAAAAAAAATCTTGAAGAAGGATCCAAATATTTCTACACATGAAGGACTTGTTGATCTAGCAGCAGAGCTTGCAATCCAATAAAAGTCATTGGATATTGCTTTGAATAACTGGGATGCAGCTCTCAAAATACTCCTTGAGGTAAATAAGACATATTTGGCCAAGCATGCCATTACCATTTAGGACCCTTTGACATAAGTGTCAAAAAGGGGGAGATATTATAAGATGAATGGGGGAGATAAGATGAAAGGGGGAGACATAATAAAACGATAGCATAGATAATGGCACAATTAACTCAGGGGGAGTTACAATAATTTTGAGGTATATATATTGTAACTTACAAAGTTTTGATTAAATTTTTCTTTAACCTCTGTATATATATTGAGCAGATTAGTGAATATATTCATAAAGTTAGATAAATAATGCTTAGTTAAGTGTTTTTGTCACTCATGTCAAAGGGAGAGATTGTTAGTCTTAGAATGGTTTTGATATTTGAGTGCCAACACACTTAACCACTTTCTACAATGGAGCCGAGCACACTATGTATGCCAAGTTAGGAATTCCAATAGGTGCCAAGTGATCTTCTAGTACTGAGCAACCTTTAGGTGCTAAGCATGATATAGGAGCTGAGTGATATTTAAGTGCCGAGTCACAGACGATGCTGAGAAAAATAGAAATGCAACAACAACCGAGTAAGCCAGTTTGTTATATGTGCTGAGCATTAGGAATCAGTAAGTGCCAAGTAACACAAAATGAACATATGAGTTTGTAACTTCACTAATTCAGATGTAAACCATTTTCATGGCAAAAATATGATAAATCTCATGAGATTAAAATGATAAGATCGAATCTTTTATATTTCCTATGCAATCTACATGCAACCAATAAGAAAAATGGAGAAGGCATGCAACTAATAAGAAAAGTGCAAGGAATAAGCAAGAAACAAAGATTCATTATGGATCATAGATCCATATCTAATCCCAAGTCTTTGAATATCTTTATAAGGAAGACAAAATCTCATTGAATAAGAGAGTGGATGAAGGAGTGTATGAAGAAGTTATACTAGAGTTTAGAATGGAAGAGTAAAAAGACTTAGAGGAACAATGTAGTAGTGAAATATTCAATTGATCAAGAAAAAAGCAAGGGATACAAATGAGGATCAGATCTTAGAGGATCAAGATCAGAGTAAGTAGAACAAGTGCCTGTATTCAGTAATCAAATGATTGTAAGCTATCAAGTTTATTATGTCCAATACTCTCTAGCCATTGTATTAGAAAGGAAATCCTATGTTGATAGGTTAGCTTAACAACTATTTTGTAGATCCTTTAAATAGGTGATTAAATCCTTTAATAGGGTAACACTTCATGTAAAGTGTTTGTAAATCCTTTAACCAGGTCACTATTGACATAGTGTAAAGCCTTTAATAGGGCAGACCATCAGAAGTGGTCAAACATTATTGTTGTAGTAATTTTGTGGGTATCATCCCCACCCCAATTTTAACTTCTTATTCTTGGAGGGTTTTTGGGTTACCAAAATCTCAAGTGTTATGTGGTGACACATGTATGTTTCTCATGATTTCTTAATGTTTATATGTGTTTATATGTGTTGGTACCATCTAATATTGTCATTTTTTTTAAGAAACATGCAATGCATGCATCTTTAGTGGTCAACCAAGGTCTTCCTAAGATTAATGGATATCCTCCAAGGGTGCTTCTTGGTGACAACACAACAAAGTCTAAAGGAAACTCTAGGGAATCCAAGGTTACAATGATATCTTCTATCATACCATCAGGTTTGAAAGTTTAATTATCTACTAATTGGAGTATTATAGGAGTATCCCTTAATCCAATAATGCTAAGTCTTAACAAGACTTCTCTAGTCATGACATTAATTGATGCTCCTAGATCAATCAAAACATCTTGAATTTACATGTCATTTATATGTATGGTAACAATAAGACTTCTTAGATCAAAATATTTAGGTGCCTGGGCTTTGCTCAACATTAAATTAGAAAGTTTCCCCAACAAATGGATAGTAGGAGGATCCTTTTTCTTTCTAGAAGACTACCTGACACATGCTTCCTTTAAAGTTTTTTCAAAAAGAAAAATCTCCTTAAGTGCATCTAATAAGAGAATCTATATAGTCATTTTCTTAAGCTAATCTAGAAGATCAGTTGCTACTAGGTTTGATTTGGATGGAGTTCTAGGAACTAACCTTAGTGGAAATTGAGGAATAGGTTCTTCAACAAATGGGGAAATTGGGACATCAACTAGTTCAATTAATGGACCATTTTTAGTATTAGTGACCTCGATTATAATAGGTCCTTTAGCTATAGGCAACTTGGTTCGAAACCTGAGATGAATATCATTGATCTACAAAGAATAAGCTTGTTGCTTATTGTTGGGATTTGGTGTAGGCTAAGTAGGAAGTTGTTGTTGCTTCTATGGGCTAGAATTATCTCAAGGAGGTGGAGGCATCAAGGATATTTTTTGAGGTGATTAGCTAGGCCCCCACTAAGGTGGGTGTTGCCAATTCTCTTGATAAAGAGGTTGTTGATTTAGGCCCCACTGAGGATACTAGTTGTTTTGTTGAGGCCATTGAGTATTTTTTTGGGGATACTAAGGTGGTTGATGCTATGCTTGATTATACTAGGGTTGCTAGTTGGGCCAATTATTATTCCAATTCTGTCTTTGAGGGACATAATTTGGGGGAATATTGCCTTGCCACTGATTACTATTATAACCAAAATGATTTAGAAGGTCTTGAGGCATAACTTGTCTCTGAGCCCATAGTTGCCTTTGATAAACATAAATCACTTTTCCTATATCCTCATCAATTTCTTTAAACTTATTTGGCATTAGTTGTGCATTTATTGCTACAATGGTATTGCATGTACAGTTCTTCATTCTTTCTCTACAATGAGAGAAAAATTTAGTTAGCATGGCATCATCTTCATCTTTTTCCTTCATTCTTGCATGGTATTGAATTAAGTAGAAACATTATTAATGATATCTTGCTTGAAGTCAGACAATAGATTAGATAACTCCATCTTTGACACTATTGACCCACCATTGGTCTTATGTGGTAGGCTCCTCAATCCTCTACCTTTCTTCATAGTAGCACTTGAATAATTCTAACATATCTCCTTGATTTCATTCCAAGTTTTTTGTGTAACATATCCTCCAACCATTAGATCCAAGGCTTCCATGCTTTCTTCTTGCACACCTCTTAGAAAAAGATGCTTTTTGGATTCTTTATTTAGGTTATGTTGTGTATTTAATTGCACATTAAACAAGAATCTAGAAACATAGTCTTCCAAAGTTTCACCCTCCTTTTGTGACATTTTAAAAATGTTATCCCCCTTCATATCTTAACCTCTACAATATTCTTTATACTTTTGAAGAAACAAATTACTCATTTTAGTCTAGTTTGCTACAACATTTTCTCCCAACCCCATAAACCATTGAAGAGTAGCATTCTTTAGAGTAGGGGGAAACAATTTCAACTTATGGACATTAATTGTGTAGTCATAACTCCTATAGAGGATGTCAAACTCAAAGAGAAAGGTTTCAAGGTCTTCCATAATAAGGCCATAAAATTTTGGAAGTGCAATAGTAGGTATGGTCTTCAACTTTTGGTTCCTTTGCTAAGGTGGAAAAGGAAAATGAAAGGTAGGCACAACCATTCTTGGAGGAAGAGATGGCACTTGATAGATATCAATGGCTAGTGGACTATCTTGATAGTCAGGCTCATCAAAAAGTTCATTTAAGTGGAGTGATTCTTCTAATTTAGCACCAATGTCAACAAATAGATTTTCAAATAGTTTTTCTTCATTGTTCTATCTTTGGGGTTCATCAATCTTAGGTTGAGGGTCATTTAATGGCTCTTCTTGATTATCATAAGGATTGAAACTCCCTAAGTGGTCTCTTCTTCTGTGCATAAAATGCTTCTTTATTACTAAACTATATTCTATAAGGAATATAAATACAACTAGAAAAACTAGTTTGAATTAACACCATCCCTAGCAACGGTGCCAAAAATGCTTGGCCAAAGAAAGGAATCAAAATCCTATAACAATGGACTACTTAAACCAAGACTGGACATCTCAAATGGTTCTTACCCAACTCATTTGGACTCATTTAATTTATCAATCATGGATGTAAACTTGAAATGGTGTTTACAAAATATATGCTTCAAACTTATCTCAACTTAAGAACTACTCTAAGGAAATTCAAATGTTTAAGCTACAAGCAATCTAATCCAAAACTAAGAATCAAATTTATTTTAACAAAGCATGGACATATATCTAGGAATTACTTCAACTATCTATGTTGTAGGAACGATCCACTAATTCTATTATTAATGGCTATAGGAACAACAAAGTCTACCTTAGTTTTATTAGCTGAATGTAAATCCTATGTTGACTAATTAGTTCACTTCCTGTATAGGCCCCCATAGAGAAGTGAAGTAGAATAACTCAAAGATGAAAACTTAAAATGTTCCTTTTATTCATAATAGTGATAATATGTACATACTAATGAACAACAACATTGTATTCAATACTTAACTACTTCTTCTATTGAAAAATAACTAAAAATGTAACCTTCTAGAACACAAACTTCAAGTTATTTAAATACATAGACTAGGAATAGAATTCCTAGATTTTAGACTAATCAACTATCAAAGAAAATAATAGTATTGATTATTACAACCAGTTCATTAATTCTAGTGCCAAAAAGAATAGTAATCGAGGAGCTCACAACCCTTGAATTTCCTTCGCTTGGCGCTTGTCTAATAATGCAAGCAAGTACTTTGACTCCCGCTTGGTCGAGTGTACCCACTTTTATATTTGCAAAATATTAGCACCTCCAAGAAAATAACATACATCAAGACTTATCCAAAACATTTTATCTAAATTAGTTTATCCTATGTCACATTGCTATAGGAGAACTACCTGACCTAGCTAAGGAAGAGAAAGCATCATTCTCACACTATTTTGTAATTAAATGACATATATTTTAATAGCATAATATTTCAATCCTAGAAAGTAATTACACACACATTTTTCTAAACTCATCATAAAAATCATGTTCTTGAACATCAAATTCTTTAGAAATTTTGCGAATTAAACTAAAAAAGCAATGACAAAATAGACCATATTTTGGTCTCATCAATAGCTAGAGTTCTTTTCACATCATTTTCCATTACTATACTCTTAAATTTATTTTCTCATATTTTTAAAGTTCATTCTTTATCATAGTTCACCATCATAGATTGAGTTTGTTTATCATATTCTAGCATCATAGTTTTAAATTACTTTATCATATTTTACCATCATAGATTATGTTTTTTTGTCATATCCACCATCATAGTGTTAAATTTACTACCCATGTTGTAAAATCATAAATTGTGTTCATTTATCATGTCCATCATCATAGTTTTGATTTATCTTATCATATTTTGCCATCATAGATTAAATTCATTCATCACATGTTATGTGCATTTATTATGTTTCATCATCCTAATTATTAGCTCATTTAGCATATGTTACCATCATAACTTTGAGTCCATTTATCAAATTTTCTTATCATATTTAGATTTCATTTTAATTATGTTCCATCATCATAAATCTCACATTCCTTTTATCATTGTTTTCATTCATTATGTCATCGTCATTATCATAAGTTTATTTTCTTATTTATCATCTTTTATCATAGTTTAAAGTCTATTTTTAGTATTTTCATCATCATAGTTTGCATCCATTTTCATCCCAATTTTTCATCATAGTTCACATTCATTTCTTGAGACACATTTTTTATTATTACCCTAATTAAAAAGGTTTATTTTTTATTTTTCAAACTAGAAGAAAAAAACACATTACATCCATAATCATATCTTAGGTTCATTTTTAGTTATTTTCTTAGTTATCATAAACATCATCATCAATGCAATTTTTTAACATCTCATCATAAATCAGCACTATCCAAAAATAATCATCATAAAGCACATCATATCCTACATCACAACATATCAACACTATCTAAACAACTCATCATAAAACATAGTCATATCCTACATCATAAACATCACATCTTGCATAAAACCACATTAGTCTCTCTTCTACATCTAATCATATCTAAAACTTAAGTGTAGTATACATATCACAACATCATTAATCCATACATTCATATCCCACCCCAAAGAATGATCTGATCTATTTATATCTCATTCTCGAAGAATAAAGAATAAATCACCCATCCCTAGAAAAATACCAAAGTCCATCATAGTGTAGATATCTAGTATCCATATAAATACAAAGGCCCATATCAATACATTGGGTTTGTGCCTACAAAAAAAAATCCAATTGTACATCCAAAAATACTAAGTCAAATACAACATATCATTGATCCCCCTCATCTATTGTCTCCTCATCATGGAACTAATAAGTGTCTCTCTCTACCTCTAGTACTACTGTTGGTAGAGGTGGAAGCCTCATCTATCCCCCTCTAATTCCTGAGCCCTCCACCTCATCCCTTCTACCAGTAACCCCCTATCTTGCCTCTAGCTCAACCATATTTTGTGGCATTTCCACATGCATTGAGACCCACCCATCCTCTGAGAGCCCCTAGTGCTCCATGCACTCTCTCCCTCTATGTTAGCCATCTGTAATGCTCTATTTGGTCCACTAGCACCATTGCATGATATCTCCCATTATAAAATCCTACTCCCTCCCTTTTCTCCTCAAAACCCCCCTGCACAACCCCCCCCCCCCCCCCCCCGCCAACCTCCTTAGCTCCTCCAAACCTCCATCTACTACCTTATGTGCTCTCAAGGTCATCACCTTCACCACCAATCTATCTCTCTCCTCTCAGATAGTATCCATCCTTGCCTATAACATCTACCTCTCTAGTGTCACCACCTCCAACCTCCCCTCCAAGCTACTACCCTCCACCCAGAGTGTGCCCACATCTATCCCTTCTCTATCTACTTATCCTTTCATCACATTGCACTTATGAAAAATATAATATTGCTCTATCCTAAAATGATCCCTCTCCTACTGGTTATCTTGCAACAATTGGTTAGTCACATCATGTGTCTGTTGTATGGTTACATACCTACTCTCTATTCCATCATCCCCTCCTCCTGATGATGAGCCACCTCCACCACCCCCTCCTCCTCCACCTACTAACCCTTATGTCGCTTACTTAGCCTCCACCTACAGTCTCCTCTCTATTGCCAACCTCTCCTCTCCCCTCTCATGCTATAGCTTCACATCCTTCTACCCAACCCCCTCACATTCCTCTTCCTTTCTCACTAGCCCCTCTTCTTGCATCAATTATTCTACTCACTATTGTAGTCCCCTAGCTATTCATCTTCCTTGAATCACTACCTAAGAAATCTCCCCTATACCACTACTGCTATCATCACCTAAGCTTCACCTATTGGCCTCGGTTGCTCAAAACTATCTCGATACTCTTTTGTCGAGATAACATCCACCAATTTGTCAAACCAATCCCACTACTATATCACTAAGTCTCACTAGGCCTATAATAATCCATCTCTCTAGAATGTCATCCCAAACATGATCACTGGTTCCCATGTCACATGCTATTACCAATTCGACTTCTATGGGGCAACCTAAGCCCATCTAAACTATCACAAGGCCCTATGTAGCAAGTACTACTCTGTAATGTACTTTCATCATCCAAAAATATAATATGGTGATATCATATATGTAAATTTTTTCCTCTCCTTTTCCCATGGATCAAGACCCATGTATGGCCTTCATGTCACCACCTAAATCTCATCTATCTAGACTCACTAGTAGTCAACCTCCTCAATATGATGATATCTCAATGGATCCCCCCAATTGTACACCACTAGCTCCTCTACATACATCTCCCTCTGCACAATTGGCCTAAATATTGTGATGTGCTCCCACACTCACACCTATAGAAATGTAGGGAATCCCACACTTCTCCATTAGTACCCTACCCCTTGATAAACTATTTGATGTAGATTTTGATATAGCTTTGCTAGTATTAATGAGCCCCATGGCACTGAGACTCTAGCATCCACAATCCATATAATGGTTGTTATTAGAGACAACATCACTCCTATCCCACTTGTATCTAGGGAAATATACCCTATGTTAGTTTGTGGTGATTGATCAGGAAAGTATTGTACATCATAAATTCTTTGGGGATTAGGGCATCAGCCCAAAAAAACATTTTTGTACAGTGGCAGACATTGTAGCTGACATATAGGTTACATGTTGTAACCCTAAAGAAACATAAAATTACTTGTATAAAAGTGCTTAAGGTTAGGAATTTTCATTATGTGTAATGCAAAAATTGGTTCTTGTTGTGCCATTGAGTTATAAGGAATTATGGATCAAAATCAAGTTGTAATGACTAGATCATAATAATATTGGAATTGTTGTTTGGTGGATGTAGCCCAAGGATTGGGTGAACCATGTTAAATCTTTGTGTTGTGTGTTCTTTTTTATGTGATCTATTATTTTTTGTATTGTTTATATTTGTATGTAATTGTTATTTCTATATGTGGTTTAATCCTATTAATTGGTATTAGAGCAAGGTTGTTTTTTAGTTATCCTCTATAGAAAAGTCTCATAGTTGAGTGAGAGTCTCACAGTTGAGTGGGAGTGATGGTAGACAAGGGTAAGCTGAGGGTTAATAGGTTTAATGGGTAGAATTTTTAGTTATGGAAGATTATCTTTATCAGAAGGATTTATAGAAGTTGTTAGAAGGCAAAACAAAGAATCAGGGATCTATGACAAATGTTGACTAGGATCTTTTGGATAGAAAGGCAATTGGAATCAATTGATTATGACTTGTACCATTGGTGGCATTTAATATTACAAAAGCAAAGATAATAGAAGAGTTGATGCAAACCCTAGAAAAATTGTATGAAAAGCCCTCCACTTCAAACAAGGTATTTCTCATGAAGTGTTTATTTAATATAAAAATGGAAGAAGGTAGATCTAATGCAAATCATTTAAATTATTTTACTACTATTACTAGTTAGTTATCTTCTATGGGAATTAATTTTTATGAAGAAATTAGGGCTCTCTTAATTTTTTGTTCTTTGCCTAAAAGCTAGAATGGTTTGGTAATGGCTGTGAGTAATTCTATTCTTGGATCTAGTATCCTAAAATATGATGATGTGATTGGTGTTATTTTGAGTGATAAAACTCATAGGAAAAGCCCAGGTGGATCTACATTAGAAAGTTCTTTGAATGCACAAGGTCAAGGTAAAACAACTAAGAGAGGAAGTAATTCTAGAAATTGTTCAAAATTAAGAGGAAAGTCAAAGGGGAGGAGGTCTCAATTGATAGGACTGAATGACTGCTAGTACTATGGGAAGCCAAAGCATAAAAAGAAAGATTGTTGGACCTAAATGAAAATTGAAGAAGATAAACTAGATGGAGAAAATGAGGAAAATGTGGTAAGTAAAAAATCTAAAGAGGATGCTTTGCTTCTATCTTTAGAAAGTGTTGACAATTCATGAGTTGTAGGTTTTGGTGCTTCGTTTCATGCCACACATCTTATTTCATTGATTATGTCCAAAGGATTTTTGACTTATTTATTTGGGGGATAATGAACCCTATCAAATTTTTGGAAAGGGAAAACTTAAGATTAAGTTGCAGAATGGGAATCATTGGCTATTACATGAGGTAAGACATGTTCTAAGATTGAGTAGTAATTTAATTTTAGTAGGGAAACTTAGTGATGAGGTTTGTGTAGTTATTTTTAATGATAAAAATTGGAAGGTTTCAAAAGGTTCCCTTGTAGTAGAAAAAGATGTGAAAGTAGGCACCTTATATTTTTGTATAGGTCATATTGTTCCTTCTACTTTAATTGTTTTAGAGAAAATGAATGTTTAGGAAGAGTTGCTGCAATTGAGCAAGGAGAACAAATAGTTGTTGTAGATTCTGATACAACATTGTGGCACAATAGATTTGGGCATATGAGTGGGAAAGGTATCAAAGTATTTCATTCAAATAAAGTTTTACTAGGTTTGAAATGTGTTAATATGGATTTTTGTAAAAGGTGTGTATATGAAAAACAAAAGAGAGTGAGTTTTGTGAAGATTGGGAAGGAAAATAAAAAGAAGAATTTAGAGCTTGTGGATACTGATGTATGGGGATTGGCTCAGGTATCTTCCATTGGTGACTCTCACTATTATGTTACATTCATTGACGATGTAAATAGAAAAGTATGGGTTTATTTCTTTAGACAAAAATCTGATGCATTTCAAACTTTTAAAAATGGAAATGCTTGGTTGAAAATGAGGACTAGAAGATATTAAAAAATCTCAAATTTTATAATGGTGGTGAGTATCATAGTCATGAATTTGAAGATTGTTGCTCCACTAATGTTATTCATAGATAAAACATTGTTCCAATGACTACACAAAAAAATGGAGTGGATGTATGCATGGACCAAACTATAATGGAGCATGAAAGGAGCATGAGGTTGCATGTTGGGTTGCTCTTACACATGTGGGTAGAGGCTATCAATACTTCTATATATTTTATTAATAGAGGCACCTCTACTCCTTTGGGTTGTGATATTATAAATGAAGCATGGATTGGTATGAAAGTGAGTTGTTCTTTTCTCAAAACCATTGGTTGTGAAGCATTTGCTCACATAGATTTTGAAAATAGAACCAAGTTGGAAGATAAGTCAAAGAAATGTGTATTTATTGGATATGGAATTAATGAATTTGGTTATAGGCTTTGGAATTTTGAAAATCATAAAATTTAAAGAAGAAATGACATCATATTTAATGAGAAAGTGTTGTAGAAAAATTTGTTGCAGCAACATGAGAAGAAAGAAGATAATTATGCAGTGCTAGATGATGCTCCAAAAGATGATATTCCAATAATTCCTCATGATGTGCAACATCCACAACAAAAAATATCACACACCAGTGAATGTTAAATGGTGAACAAGGCTAATTAGACCTTCAAAAAGATTTTATGTCTATTTGTAGTCTATTTTACTAATAGATGCTAGTGAATCTAAATGTTATGATGAAGCTATGCAGGTGGTTACTAAGATTCAGTGGGAATCTGCAATAAAATATGAAATGGAGTCTTTCCTAAAAAATAAGACATGGGATTTATGTAAGTGGCTTCTAGGTAAAAGGGCTTTATAGAATAAGTGGGTTTATAGGATAAAAGAAGAGGATAGAGGTAAGAAAATATTTAAAACCGGGTTATTTGTAAAAGGATTTACATAGAAAAAGGGCATTGATTTTTGATGAGATATTTTCTCTTGTTATTAAGATGACTTCTATCTATATTGTTTTGAGTATTGTGGCTACTAAAGATTTTCATTTAGAGTAGCTTGATGTTATAATAGCCTTCCTTCATGGTGATTTGGATGAAGAGATATGTATGGCTCAACCATAGGGATATGAGGTCAAAGGTAAGGAGAACTTAGTGTGAAAATTGAAGAAAAGTTTATATGGCTTGAAGCAAGCACCTTGGCAATGGTATCTAAAATTTGACAATTTTATGCATGAGCATCGATATAGTAGGTGTCATTCAAATCATTATGTTTATTTTAAGAGGTTGGATGATGATAGCTACATTATTTTATGTTTATATGTTGATGATATGCTTGTAGCTAGGTCTAACATGGATCATATTAAGGGGCTAAAATGTCATTTAGAACATGCATTTTCTATGAAGGACATGGGGGAAAAAAAAAATCCTTGGTATGAAGATTTTTAGAGATAGGAAGAAGAGGAAATTGATGCTATCTTAGGCTAATTATGTTGAGAATGTGTTTCAAAATTTCTCTATGGAGAATGCTAAAGTTGTCAACACCCCTTTGCCTTGTCATTTGAAGTTGACTAAGGAGATGTGTTACAAGACACAAGAACAGGAGGATAAGATGTACAAGGTACCCTATGCCTAAATTATAAGAATCTTGATGCATGCTATGGTATGTACAAGGCCAGATATTACACATGTAGTGGGTGTCGTTAGTAGGTATATGAGTCATCCAAGAATTGACCATTAGAATGTAGTTAAATGGATTCTCAGATATTTGAGAGGAACATCCAATAAGTGTTTACACTTTGGGGGCTCTAGTACTAATTTACAAGGCTATGTTGACTCAGATTTGGTAGGGGATATTGATACCATATGAAGTACTATAGTTTATGTCTTTATTGTTGGTGGGGCATCTATGAGTTGGGTTTCTAGGTTACAGAAGCTTAATGCTTTATCCACTATAGAGTAGAGTATATTTCTACTACAGAGACAACCAAGGAGATGATATGGCTTTAGTTCTTCTTGGAAGAATTAAGACACCCTGAGAGGGATAATTTTTTTTTTACAAATAGCTAGAGTGTCATTCATCTTGCCAAAAATTTAGCTCTGCATTCAAAGACAAAACACATTTAGTTGCAGTACTATTTCATTCAATCAATTTTGGCTGATGGTATGTTAAAGTTGGATAAGATACAAACAAATGACAATCCAATAGATATGTTTACAAAGGTAGTGACAAAGGAGAAGTTGAATTCCTCTTTAGCTTTAGTTGGTCTTCTAGACTAACTAGAATAAATGAATATAAACATCTAGGGTTGTTTGATTAGTGGGAGCCTCATGCAATCACAGTATTGCTACTAGATCTATCTCCAAGTGGGTACTTTTTGTCTAGTGTGGAGTATGATTAGTCCCCAAGTGGGAGATTGTTACCTTGTGGTGACTAATCAAGGAAGTACAATACATACTTCATAAATTCTTTGGGATTCAAGGCATTGCCTCAAAAAAAAATTTGATCGGGGCTGATGTTGTGGATGACATATGGTAAACATGTTTTAACCCTAACATGGCATAAAATTACTGTTGATCTTAGAATAGTTTTGACATTTGAGTGTCAACACACTTAATCACTTTCTACATTGAAGTTGAGTACACTATGTATGCTAAGCCACAATATGTGTCGAGTCAAGATTCCAATAGGTGTGAGTGACTATAGGTGTCAAGCATTATATAGGTGCCAAGTGATATATAGGTGTCAAGTCATACTTGATGCTAAGAAAAGTCAGAATGCTTCATATGCTAAGTAAGCCAAAACTATACATGTGTCAAGCAAGATAGAATGTAATAGGTGCTAATCAATCTAGGATCAAACATGTGCTAAGCACTAGTAGTCCAATATGTGTCAAGTAATAAAAATCAACATATGAGTTTGTGCCCTCAAAAACTTAGGTGTAAACCATTTTTGAAGCCTACATAGAATGATTTTGAATGATTTCAAAGGATAAAAAGGATAAGAATGAATCTTTTACATTTCCTATCCAATCAGCATGCAACTAATCAAAAAATGGAGAAGTTGTACAACCAATGAGATAAATGCAAGCAATGAGTGGGAACTTAAGATTCAATATGGATCATAGATCCATACCTAACTGTAAGTCTTTGAAATATTTAAAAGGAGGATAAAAACTCCATTATGTATGGGAAAACTATAAAAAAATTTAATGTGATGTGTGAAAGGCTTAGAGGAACAGAGCACCAATTAAATATCTAGTTGATCAGAACAAAGAAAGGGATATGAATAGATATCAAATCAAGCAAGGATCACATCAAGGTGGGCAGAACAAGTTCCTAAAATCAAAAATTGAAGATTGTGAACAATTAGGTCAAAGGTTTTCAATACTCTCTAGCCATTGTATTAGATAGTGAAAATCCTAAGTTGATAGGTTAGCTTAACAACTACTTTATAGATCCTTTGAAGAGGTGACTAAATCCTTTAATAGGGTGACACTTCATGTAAATTGTTTGTAAATCCTCTAACTAGTTCACTATTGGCATAGTGTACAACCTTTAATAGGGAAGGCCTTTCATGGGGCAGACCATTAGAAGTGGTCAAACAATTATTGATGCAATCATTTTGTTGGTATCATCCCCATCCTAGTTTTACCTTCTTATTCCTAGAGGGTTTATATGTTACCAAATCTAGTGTTATGTGTGTGATTGCATGTATTTATTTTATGTTCATTTAATATGATTACATGCATGTAGTTTACTTTCAGTTAATTGTTTGAAAGGAGTAGAAAAGGTTAAAGTGTGGTACTTTTGATTCACTGCCCACCTCTTAGAAGTGCTCTTCCCATTTTGAACATTTCAACAATTGGTATTAGAGCCATCTAGTTCTCACAAGGAGAAGCCTAATAGCTTAGAGAAAAGTTCTAAAAATGGAAGTCTTCAAACTTGGGAAGATCATAGACAATTAGGTGATTGATGTGAACCTCACTCTACACAAATTGGAGGAAGCTAGAGAAGAATTGAGAAAGTCCTTGAAAAGAAGGAAGGATATAGCCATAGCTAAAAATGACATACACTACAACAAGATTGATACTACACAAGTGTTTTCAATGGAGATTCCAAGGAATTTGATGGAGCAATAGCAGAACTAATGGAGAGAAATAGAGCACAAGCTGAAGAAATCAGATTACTCAAGTTTGAACAAGAATCACAAGCCATAATGCTTTGTGAAATGACTAAAAAAAAGAAGAAAGCCATTGAAGAAAAGGTTACATTAGAAGATGAAAAGAGAAATCTTACCAATAGATTGGAGGAGAAGACAATTGAGTTTGAAAGAATCTCAAACATGTAGCTAAACACCTTCATTCAGATGATGAATGCTCATCATGAGCTAAACATGAAAGACATTGAGATCACTACATTGAAAATACAAAATGATCAACTACAAAATGAATTGAAAAGAAAGAAGGACATAGTAGAAAACTTCAACAAACCTAATGAGTCTACCAAGTACTTTGAGAAACTACTAAAATCACCAAGGGCTACCAATGATACTTTATGACTTGGTTACACCAGCATTGAGAAAGAAGAATCATCCAAAACTGTAGAAGAAAGGAAAAACAAAGGTAAGAACACTAAACCTACTTGTCATTTTTTTGGTAAAAAGGGACATAACTCTAATGTATGTAGGAGCAAGAATGTCCATTGGCATGATAAGCCTAAAAGTGCAAGCTTTTTTCACAAGTGCAAAAAGCAAGGACATCAAACACATGAATGTAGATCAAAGAGCATAAGGACATCAAGATTTGAAGGTCAGTACTACAACTAAAAAAAAAATGGACATAGATCATTTGAATGTAGATCAAAGCCTATGTGGACATTATTGTCACAAAAGTTTCCACCCATGTCCAAAGTTTTTACCTAAGGACAACCTTGTGAAACATGGGAACAACCTCCAAGTTGTGGGACTTGAACTGTGAGGTTGAATCTCTTGAGAAGGCCGGCTTCCTTTACTATCAGTGTGCAACTAACTACTCTTGGAGAGAAAAAGGGAGAAAGAATGCATGAAAGAAAAATCTACCTACTCTAACCTAAGGAGGTAATACACCAAAATAGGGTGTTCAAACAAATCTCTACCCATAGATGCACTATTGAACCATCATGACACCAAAATATATACACATTTAGACTTGCTTTAATCTAACAATCACATGTAGATTAGAAAACCCAAATGAATGATACAAGGAAAGAGAATATTCACTTATATACCATTCACAGGCCAAAAGAGATATAGTCATCCAAGATTGAAAATATCCACAAAACACCAATAAGAGGAAAATAGTTCTTCCACTTTACATCAATGGCTAAAGGAGATAAGGCAGAATGCCATACATTTCAAAGGCAAAGGGAATTTACACATGAAACTGTAGAGCAATATCAGAGAAGTTAGAGAAGATTTGGCCTTTTAAAAATTTACAAAATTTTCCTTTATAGTTCAGGCATAACTGAGATATCCTTTTATTGAAGTTACTCCACAACCATTTCCATTAAGTCTTATAGAGAACAATCATGTAGATCTAAAGAAAATTTGATCTGAGCACAAATCTAGATGTAATGATATCTAATCTTTATTGAAATAGGGCCCTAAGAAGACAAAAATGGTGCCAGTAAATTGTCCTAGCTAGGTAGATGGATCAACTAGGGAAATGGGGTGTTTTTCCATGTTCACTAAGTTCAACATTCTTCCAAGAGTTGTTGGCATTGATCACAAAGATTAGATCATGCAAAAAAACTCAGTTTCCCCTATTTCTAGCTCATCAGCCAACAACAACCAGCAGTCAATAAAATATTGTAACTAGAATGAGCCACATGGGCCAATAGCATTTTATTTTTTTGCCACCTTGCAAGGTCTTCGCATGGTTGATAATATCTTTTTAACCAACTGTGCCACCTCCTCAAATCCTAACCACGATGTTACATAATTGCTAGCCTAATTGTGCTACCTTAATTGTAATGTATTTTCTCGAGCCTGTAAGGACATCTATCCTTCAAGCACTTCCCTACAATGTTTAATTTCTATGCATGTTTATAATGAGGGAAAGCCATGATTTTTTATCTCTATGAGATCAAAGATCATGAAAGATCCCTATATTACTGCACTTGCCCTTCAAAATTTTGGGCCCATGAAACACTCAACATCTAACTTGGCATCTAACTGGCACCACCCTATGGCTTATGAAACAACCCTAGCCCCATGAGGACACATGGAAATAAGACACTTCCCTACATTCCTTAATCTCCTGACAACTTTATAATGTGAGGAAGTGCCAGCCCTTGATCTGTTTGAATCTAGTGACGATAAAAACTCTTATACAACTACATGCCTAGTCAATTGGATTGACCAATGAAATGCCCTCTTCATACTATGACTCACCTAACAATGGCCACAAAAAATGATCTATCATTAGCTTCTAAGAAAAGTGGGCCCATGACATCATTCCATGCCACATGTTGCAAGGGCACAACTCACATTGTTTAATTTCCTCGCAAATCCTTATAGAGGGCATACACCAACCATTGATCTTTGAAGATCTAATGGTGGACATAACCTATAACTTCTAAAATATATGAATATCCACTATGACATCATCCAAACATGTGTCACTAGGGGACTTGCATACATTGTCAAAAAGTTTGACGAAGCTCAAAATGTAGGAAAGCAAGGGCATATCAAACTGCCAACTCAGTAGCCACCTTATCTACCCTTTGCAGCCCATAAGAGAACATGGACCCACCTACCATGCATCACTAAGGGGCTTCCCCACAATGTTTAAAGATCGCTTGTATTGATAATGCAGGAAAGCACCCACCGTAGTTCTAAGCAAGATCTGACGGTGCAAAAAGTTATAGGCCGATGAAAAGAAATAACATAATGTTTTAATCATTTTTTTTTTTTTGATATTTCATTCCATTTAAAATAATAGTAAAATCATAAGTGGTCGTTGGGTGGGGTAAGTATTTAAATTCAAATTTTTTGGCAGGGCAAAAATAGGTAATACTTTTGGCAACTCAGAGGGGACGCAAGCCAGCTATGCATATGACCAATGACCCTATGCATCCATTGGGCTATAGAGTCAGAATGATGTGGATCAGTGTATCATGAAACCCTAACCATTCCTCTATAGTAGCAAAACACAAAAACTTTGGAAAACATGCCCTCTGCAACTGAAACTAGAGACCAAAAACTCTCTGCAAAACACATGTGCTCGTGCACTTCTTGGAAAGCTAAAAAAAAAAAAAGGAAACTACTCTAATATGTACAGGAGAATTCAAGCCCTTTCAGAAACATGGTTTGAGATAGATCCCATTGACTAGGATAGGCAAAATTTCACCACTAGGTCTGCTTAATTGAAAAGCATTAGCTTGCTTGCAACTAACAATTAGATAGGGACCACTCCATAGTGCATCAAATTTTAAGTGCCTGGATTTTCCATGTATGCATCCCATTTCAAAACTAAGTCACCCTCTCTGAAGGTTCTCACCCTAGCCTTCTTTTCAAAACTCTTTTTTACCTGCAACTAATGTGTTTCTAGGGTTTGTATGGCCTAACCTCTTTTCTCTTCCAGCTCTGTTAGCTCTTCCATTCTTACTATCATCACATCATCTTTAATTAGCTCTAGCTGATGAGCTAGTTCTAGGGATGGGAATTCTAATGAAACTGGAAGCCTTGCTTCTCTACCATATACCAACATAAATGGTGAATTCCCTATTGACCTCTTAGGTGTTATTCTGTCAGCCCATAGTGTAGTCTTCAACTTTTGGTGCCAACACCTCTGCTTATCCTCTATAGTTCTTTTCATAATCCTAATCAAGTTTTTGTTGGAGGATTCAACTAAACCATTTCCCTAAGAATAGTAGTTTGAGGATGTGCTCAAGTAGATATTATGGTCAACTACCCATGTACAAATTTGGTCTCCCACAAAAGATTTTGCATTATCTAAAATAATGGTTGAAGGGGCACCAAACCTAGTCACAATTCCATCAAGGAACTCAACAACTAAAGATTCTATGGCATCCTTCAATGCAACTACCTCCATCCATCTAGTGAAGTATTCTATAGCAACTAAAATCCATTTGTGACCAAAACTAGAAGGATGATTGATAAGGCCTATGAATTCCAATCTCCATTGAGTAAAAGGCTTGTCCACCTGAATGGGATGAAGAGGGAGAGCTACAAGCTTTTTCTTACCAATAAAGAAAGAAAATTTTTCACATTTCATCACATACCTATGACAATCATGGAACAAGGACAGCCAATAGTAACCAGCCCTCATGACCTTCATTGGAGTTTTTCTTGCTGAGAAGTGACCACCATCAGGACCATCATGAAGGTCTTTGATTATTCTTTTAGCTTGGTCTGTGTTAATGCATCTTAATAGGGATCCATTAAAATCTTTCCTGAAAAGGATACCATCAAATATAACATAAGGAATTGACTATAATCTATATTGTCTCCTTTTGGTTCTATCTAATCCTTGAGGGTATCTATTGCCTAATAAGAAGTTCTTCATATCATCCATCCAGTTCCTTGGGCCATCATTTCTTGTCTCTTGTTGTTATGTTAGTATCATAGCAAATTCTTCATCTAGTTCCTGAGATGATATCATCTATTTACACAACCCTTTCCCTCTTACCAACTTGGTGATCTAGATGTCAACATCATATTTCATTACTTTAGTAATCCATATATCTCTCTTCTCACTAATATCTTTGCTCAAAAAGGAAATCTTTCACACTAGCATGAGGTACTACCAGATGAATTTTGTTATGAGATAGTAGGTGTCCAAATTTATTTAAAGCTCTAATTATTACAAGTGCTTGTTTCTCTACATAGTTTTATTTTTCTTCATACTCTTTAAGCCCTTCACTAAAGAAGGCTATGAGCTACTCTTCATATTTATCATTTGTTTGAGTCAAGACAATAGAAATACTTGACTCATCACGTAGGGTATACAAGATGAAATCATTTTCAAATTTATGATTAATGAGAGTAGGGACTAAGGCTATGGATACCTTGATCTCTTCAAAAATTTCCTTCCCTTCCTTGGTCCATGCAAAAATTGTACTTTTCTTGAGCATAGCTATAAGGGATTTTACCATGGTAGCTAGATTAGGGATAAATCTTCTCACAAAATTTATCCTACCAAGGAAATTTTGCAACCCTTTCTTATGTTTAGGAAGAGGGAGAGAAAGTATTGCTTTTGTTCTTCTTGGATCAATGGTTAAACCATCCTTAGATACAATGTGTCCTAATAATTTTCTTTTATTGGTAGAAAAGACACACTTGCTCGGGTGAAGGGATATCCCAAACTCTCTACACCTTGAGAATACCCACCTTAAATGATCAAAATGATCTTTGAATACAATATAATATCATCAAGGTAAACTAATACAAACTTTTCAATCATGGTTTTGAAGGCAATCTCCATTTCCTTTTGAAATGTAGCACCTGCATTGGATAGCCCAAATGGCATCTTACAATAAGAATAAGTACCCCATGTGGTGGTAAATGTAGTCTTGTATCTATTGGACTCTTTGACCAGCACTTGATTGTAGCCAGAAAATCCATCAAGAAATGAAAAACTCTTCAAACCATTGACCTTGGACAAAATTTTCTCCATGGATGGGAGGGGATGGTTATCTTTAAGGGAAGCTTGGTTAAGGTCCCTAAAGTCCACACACAATCTAATTTCTTCATTCTTCTTCCTAGCAGGGACAAGGTTTGCTACCCATGATGAGTGCTTGATGGGGAAAATTATACTAGTCTCAATCAATTTGGATAGCTCCTTTCTCATTAAGGGTCAATATTGGGATTCACTGGCCTCTATTTTTGTCTTACTGGTTTGACATTATCATTTAAATCTATGGTATGCTGTAATAACCTTAGGTCAAAACCCTTTAAATAATCATACGTCCAAGAAAATATATCATTAAATTCTTGACATAGATGAATAAAACTTTCTTGCTCAATCTCAAAACATACCTTCCCCATGTTTAAGAATTTTCCATCAGCAATCATGACTGGGGTGTGATCATCCTTGTCAATAGCTAGGTTCATGACTCCGCCTCTTGCTTGGTCATTAGGATTAAAAACACTTTCTAAGGTAATGAGACCCTTAGGAATTTTTTTGGAAGTGAGATTAATGATTTGATCACCATATTGATCTTGTAGTCTTGACTAGTTTCTATCTAAAAACTCTGCTTCATTCTGCAAGAAGTTTACAATTTGTTTGTCAGATTCAAATACTTTCCAATGGATGTTGTTGTCAAGGATGGAATGCCTTACTACCATCCTAATTTGTATCTTCTTCTTCTCCTCAAGATTCTCTAACACATCATGAGATGCACCTATTGTTGCAAGCCTATCAGCATGTATATTTTCTTTTCTAGGGATGCTTTGAATATTAAATTCATTGAAACCCTCAAGCAAATCCCATACCCTATGTTTATAAGACTTGAGCAAACCATTCTTGCTGATATTCTGATTTCTCACTTGATTAACCACCAACTCACTATCTCCATACACACTTAAGGCTTGAATTCCTCTTTTTTGAGAAAGTAGGAGACCTTGAATCAAGGATTCATACTCAACCACATTATTAGTGCAACTAAATTGCAGCCTAAAGGAGAAGTAGTACCTTACTTGTGTAGGAGAAAGAAACATCACACCAACCCCTAACCCATTCTTATTCCTTGATCCATCAAAGTAAATACTCCATATCCCACTGATGTCTTCTTTAGTTTCCACAAGATTGGGGACTAGAGCATCCTTCTCTAATATATAATATGTATTAAGGCCTATTTCAAGGGTTTCTGACATAGGATCAGATTGATATGCATTAGCCCATTCATCTAAAAGAAAATCAAGTATCTCTGCTAGGGGAGTAGTAGGCTCATTTACTATTTCATTCTCATCCATTTCTAGGATAGTGCAATTCATGTTGATGAGATTAGGGGTGTAGGGTTTAGTATGATGGAGAGCTAGAGGCTCTACTTTGATTGAAGCTTTGGCCCCATATCTTTTCCTAAAAGACATATATCACCAATCAAAATATAAGTAACCACCTATTTGGGTAGTTAAGTCTCTTGACAAATAGATGGCAAAATGTGGCTTGACTTTAGCAATATATATATATATATATATATATATATATCTTGAGTTATAGTACAACCATGGCATGCATGTAGGGCCATTTCCACATTCCTAAGGATCCCTATAGTCTTGACAATACTACCATCCAACTATAATACATCCTTAACAATGGGCTCATATTTCATTTCCAAAGCATTAGCAACACACCTAGACAACATTGAACTACTAGCCCCTGAATCAATCATGCAATTGTGGACTAGTTTATCCCCTATGATTAAAGAAACATAAAATGGAGGGGTTATAACCTTTTTATTTGTTTCTTCCTCCCTTGATGGTTGTACTAGGCTTGTGGCAGTTTTCATGCTAGGTGGTTGATCCTTTGGTTCAATACTTTCCAATTCTTGCTGCAGTAACCTCTTTTGCATAGGTATAGTAGCAATGCCATTCCACATGGAAATATTCACATTTTTCTTCTTTATTTTTTCTACCACATTGAATGGAATAGTAGGTGCTTTGGCAAAAACCTTGGGAGCTACATTTGTAGGAGGTTGGGGTGGAACAACCTGAGGATCACTTACATTCTTTCTGCCATTATTTTGCCTCTACTGCTAAAAGGTATTTTATTGATCACTTACTACTTTTTAATGGGATATTAAATTGGAATTTGAGGCTTGATTGGGAAGAGGAGGGGTAGCATCTTCAATAGCTCTTCTTTTGCTCCTACTATAGTGAGCAATGGAATCCTAGTTTACATTACAATGTTCCTCCACTTCATGATTCATAAAGGAGCAATCTGCTTGTCCTTGCATATATGACACCTCTTTAAATTGGTCTTCCTTGTATGATTTTCCTATTGTAGGCTCTTGGATGGTAAAAGCCAAATAAGATTAAGCCTTCTAAAACATGCAACGAGCATAGGAGTAGTTACAAGGGGGACAAAAATCTTATTCTTAGGCGATGTTTTTTTGAGGAACTATGGCCCTACTTTGGTTTAAATTTGAGGTTGAAGCATGGCTATTCTACGTATTTTGATCAAAAGAATTGTTCCCATAATTATGATTTGGAGGTCTCTACCATTGTTTAGAGTTTGATGTTGCAATTGATGAGCCTTACTACCTTGAGCTTGTTGTCTCTCTAAAGTCACCACCTTATTGCTCATTTTTTGCATCATAGAGAAACTACCTTCTAGCTTCTTCTCTTGGCCTTGGAATCTATCTATGTTTAGCATCATCGATTGCATCATCTCTTTGATTTCATCTATTCCATTTGAAGATGTGGAAGCTTGAGGGATCAGAGTGGGGAATTGTGATGTGGAAGTTGTGGGAAGAGGAGCCATTGCTAGTTGGTGATTTGGAACATCAAGAAAGTAAGGCATAAGAGGCCTTGGAGCTAGCTTGCCTCCTTGTATTAGGATTTTTTTGACTTTATTTATATGTCATAGGCATTAGGCAAGGTATCTCCTCCCATGGTTTGGATTGTAGTGGTAATGTCACTGTTAAAAGCTCTGAGGTAATGTAGGAAGGCATTATCAGGGGTAGGTTTTACCAAAGTAGGTATTCTATCCCATGTCTTTTGAAATCTATAGTTGAAATCAATCATACATTCATGGGGGGCTCTTTTTATAGTAGTCAATTGTTCTAAAAGTGACAAATGGTCAATTTTGTCCTCAAAGTGTTCACATAGTCCTGCTCCTAATCCATCCCAATCTATTATAAAACCATGAGCCAAACCTCTATACCATTGTAGTTATTTTCCTTTCAAGGATGAGGCTAGAAGCCTAGCTACAACATCATCTTCTGTAATACCATGGATGTTGTAGACATTTGCAACTTCTTGACTGTGTTCTGAGGGAGAAATAGAAGTTTCAATAGCAAATTTTGGTATACTTTTGAGTGCAAGTATTGGTATGTCATGTCTTTGGGCCAATAAAAGAGGACTTCCATCATTAAATTTGGAAAAAGTATGGGCTCTAAGCTGTTCCATATAGACCAATGATCTATTGATATGTACTGATGGCAATCTAGTGTAAGATCTAATAGTAGGAGGAGTAGAGATAGATCTTGTAGGTGTATTTGTTGCTATTTGACTCCTAACTGGTGATAAAGATACTCTAGTCCTCCTTCTGCAAGGATTTGAAAATGAAAGCTCTTGGTACTGAAGCTTACCTCTAGAAGATGCTCTTGTTTTGGCATTGGGCATGAATTACTGCAACTTTGGTCTGGAACTAGATGTATTCAAAGCTTAGAGTCACCAAGTACTTGAAAAAGAGCCTCTTGAAGTCTTAAACACTAAAGTCAATACTATCTCTTCAGTATTAATCTTGAAATCATTTTTTTGACACAAGTAGACTTGAAATTTTTTGAATTGAGTCCCACCAGGTGTGCGAAAAATTGTTGTCACAAAATTTTACACCCACATCCAAAGTTTTTACCTAAGGAAAACCTTGTGAAACATGGAAACAAACTTCAAGCTATGGGACTTGAACTATGAGGTTGAATCTCCAGAGAAGGCTAGCTTCCTTTACTATCAGGGTGCACCTAACTACTCTTGGAGAGGAAAAGGGAGATGGAATGCATGAAAGAAAAATCTACCTACCCTAACCTAAGGAGGTGATGCACCAAAATAGAGTGATCAAACCAATCTCTACCCATACATGCACTATTGAACCATCATGACACCAAAAGATATACACATTTAGACTTGCTTTAATCTAACAATCACATGCAGATCATAAAACCCAAATGAATGACACAAGGAAAGAAAAGATTCACCTATATACCATTCATAGGCCAAAAGAGATATAGTCATCCAAAATTGTAGATATCCACAAAACACCAATGAGAGGCAAATAGTTATTTCACTTTACATCAATGGTTGAAGGACATCAGGTAGAATGCCATATAGTTCAAAGGAAAACATAATTTACACATGAAATTGCAGAGCAATATCAAAGAAGTTAGAGAAGAGTTGACCTTTTCAAAATCTATAAAAATTTTCTTTATAGTGTAGGCATAACTGAGATTTCCTCTTGCTAAAGTTACTCCACAACCACTACCATTAAGTCTTATAGAGAACAATCATGCAGATGTGAAGAAAATCTGATCTGAGCATAGATCCATATGCAATGATATCTGATCTTTGTTGAAACAGGGCCCTGAGAAGATAGAAATGGTGCCAGTAAATTGTCCTAGCTGGGTAGATGGATCAACTGTGGAAATGGGGTATTTTCTTAGCATTCACTAAGTTCAAAATTTATCCAAGAGTGGTTGGCATTAATAACAAGGATAAGATCGTGCAACAAAACTTGATTTTCCATATTTCTGTCTCATTAGTTAGCAATAGTTAGCAGTCAATAGAATACTATAACATGAATGAGCCACATGGGCCAATAGCCTTTTATTTTTTTTCCACCTCACAAGGTCTCCACATGGTTGACCATATCTTTTAACTAACTGCACCACCTCCTCAAACCCTTACCACAATGTTACATAACTGCCAGCCCAATTGTGTTGCCTTAACTATAATGTATTTCCCTGGGCCCACAAGGAAACATGTCCTTTAGGAACTTCCCCATAATGTTTAATTTTTGTGCATCTTTATAATGCAGGAAAGCCCCAACCGTTGATCTCTGTGAGATCAATGATCGTGAAAGATCCCTATATTACTGTGATTGCCCTTCAAAATTTTGGGCCCACAAAACACTCAACATCTGACCTAGCATCCAACTGGCACTACCTTGTAGCCTATGAAACAACCCTAGCCCCATGAGGACATGTGGCAACAAGGTGCTTTCTCACTTTCCTTAATATCCTTGCAACTTTATAATGCGAGGAAGCACCCATCCTTAATCTATTTGAATCTAACAATGATAAAAAATCTTATATGACTGCATGCCTAGTCAACTGGATGGACCAACGAAATGCCCTCTTTGTAATGTAACTCACCTGACAATGGCCATGAAAGATGACCTATCATTACCTTTTGAGAAAAGTGGGCCCATGATGTAACACCATGCCATGCATCGCAAGGCCACATACCCACATTGATTAATTTCATCAAAACTCCTTATAGTAGGCATGCACCAGCTATTGATCCTTAAAGATTTGATGGTGTACATAACTTGTACCTTGTAAACCTTTCTGAAAATCCACCATGATGTCATTCACACATGTGTCATAGGGCACTTGCCCACATTGTCAAAAAGTCTGATGAAGCTAAGAATGTGGGAAAGCAAATGCCAATCAAAGTACCATCTCACCAGCCACCTTGTCTACCCTCTATAGCCCACAAGAGAACATGGATCCACCTACCACACATCACTAAGGGGCTTCCCCACAATGTTTAAAGATTTCTTGTTTTGATAATGCGGGAAAGTGCCCACCATAGATCTAGGCAAGCTCTGATGGTACAAAAAGTTGCAGGCTAATAGAAAGAAATAACATAAGGTTTTAATCATTTTATTTTTTTGATATTTCATGCCATTTAAAATAATATTAAAAAGGTAAGTGGTCGTTGGGTGGGGTAAGTATTTATATTCAAATTTTTTAGCGGGGAAAAAATAGGTAACAGACATCTAATCATCTTGCAAAGGGAAACAACCATGGTCATCACTACAACTAGGATTATAACACTAGGTATAGCTATCACTATTGTCAAGAGCATGGACACATTCCTAAAAATTGCATAAGAACACATTTTAGAGGGAATTACAGTAGATGGTTAAGTCAAACTACAAGTTTCAGTTGCTTGAAAATAGGTCATATTAGCAAGAATTTCTCAACAAAGTCAAAAGCATCCAAGACAAAAGTAAACAAAGGAAAATAAAAGGTCGATATTGAACAAATAAGAGGGAAAATGAACAAAACTTGGAAGAAGAAAGATGAAATCACTTCACCCAAGAGATTAAGTGATCACATCTCATCCAAATAAACAAGAATAGGTGTACATGGGACTGATATACAAAGTTATATCATACATAAATTCCAAGACAAAGAGGTACTACAAGGAAGAAATCTGCATGAGAAAAGGTGCCAAGTCAAAATTTGAAGTTTTTGCAATTACTATCAAACTGTCCTTAGATGCTAAGTAAAGCTCCAATGGATGTTGAGTTTTTAATGGTGATTGAGTTGATAGTTGAAGCTGAGTGAAATAGAAAAACTAGTGGAGGCCAAGTAAAAAAAAATACAATGGGAGCCGACTCATGGTGAAACCTTCAAGTGTTGAGTTTACAACTATATGCACTAAGCATTTAATGCTAGGTTTTGATAGGTATAAGGTCAAATTTTAATCATTTTCACACCATTCAAACATAGAGAAAAGATGAGAAAATAGTAGGAGTGATTATATAGAAACTTTGAAGTCATTTGGATCGATCTCAATAGCAATTCAACATACATTTCAACAATCTAAGGTATTTATCAAGTGTCAAGCTAAGTAGAGTTAAAGTTTTTAATACATTTAAACCCTAGTTTAGTATAATGGCTTCTAGTTCAAGAAACCCCAAAGGAAAGGAAGGTCATGAGGTTCAATTAGTTAGCAATGAGGTAAAACAACCTGAGTTTAAGCCAATCCCTAAAGTCATCTACAAAAATGACCCAGCTAGCACATTGTCTAACATTACACAAAAAGTTGTCATGGTACAAGATGTGAGAAAGTGTTATAACTACAAGATAGGTGTAGTAGGTTATCTAGAGATATTATAGGCCTATGAAAAACTATGTGAAAACAAGATCTTGAAGGATAAATTCCAAATTGTTGAGAGAAAGGATTTGACCAATGCCCTAGTTTACCCTACTAGTTTCAAAACTAAATGGATACAAATTATCCATAGTAGAATTCACAATGGATGTTTATGGTTGGAAATAGGACCAGTAAAGATTACAAAAAGGATAGTGCATAGGGTTATGGGTTTTCCAACCCTAGGTTGGCCTATGACCCTATGCAGGGATTCCAAAGAAATCATTGAAAGAAATATAGGAGCCAAAAGGAATAAGAGGGGAATGACTATTGATATTGTAACTGATCCTCTTCTTGATTTTTCCTTGAGAGAAATATCTCATAAATTCTACCAATCCAATAGACTAAACAGTGTGCCATGTATAGCTATTAATGTAGCTTACAAACTAGTAAAGAAAGATCACACATATGATCTGTTAGAACTAATGTTCTAGCAAATAAACGAAAATCTAGGAGCAATGAGGAGATCAAAAGGTGCTCAATGCAAATTTGGTTTAGTTCTTATGTGTATATTCTTTTATGTCATGGAAGATTTTCCTTCTAATGGAAAAGTAAATTGGAACCCTAACAAAACTACAATTACAAAAATCAATGAGTTCATTGATTACATAGATGACAATTTTGAGGCCCAAATGACAAGCTATTTTGAGGATTTTAATAAATCCATGAAGCAAAGGGTGAGAATACCAATTTCCCTAGTGGAAAAATACATCAACGATATGTTTCTTGGTTTACATTGATTATACGTATATCTAGTTAGCAATACCAAGAGTAAGATGGCTAAGGCCATTAGGATATGAGCTTGATATAGATAAAGTCTTAGCAGTAATCACAAAATTGCTTACAAAAGAGATAGATAAGGAAGCTCTTCACTTTGGCACCTATGATTTTTTCAAATCAAAGCTTGAAATTGAATTAAAGATAGCTTTTGTTATCAATAAGAAAGATAAATTAGTAAAGAAGATTAAGAAGAAATTTGGAGCAAGTATTGAAGGAGAAGTAGGTCGTGAAGAAGAAGAAGAAGTAGTAGAAGGAGAAAGTGAAGAAGAAGAGCAAGGGCAAGGCCCAATAGAGTTGATCCAGGGCTTAGGAGAAGACAAGGAGGAAGGTGTTAAGGAAGAAGAAGCCAAGGAAGAACCTACACTAGCCAAGAAAAAGAAAATAAAGGTGAAAAAATAGCCTCCAGCTCAGCCCAAGCCTAAGAAGGTCACTAAGCTTGCAAAAGTCAAGCCAGCACTAGGAACAAGAGCTATTACAAGGGCATCCACACAAAAGGCCAAAGTGGCAAGAAAAGAGTAGAAGAGGGCCACTGAGAAAGCTGATGAAGAGCCAAAGAGGAGAAGAAAATATGTGGCACAGCCAGACACAGATAATGAGGAAAGAACAAAGTTAGAGGATAGCAACCAATTAAGAGTGGTAATTCATCCTCCCAAATCTGCTATAGACAAAATTTGTGAAAATGTTAGGAATGCAAATTTGAATGACTTGAAAAATATTTATTTCAATAAGATTAGTAGAGAAGAGAAAAATAAAATAGAGGAATCTATTTATTCCATAATGGCTGAATTTAAAAACACACCTCTAGAGCTAGACAATACCATGCCAAGAGAGCTATATGAGATAATTGAAAATAAATTGCATTATTTTCTAAAAATGGAAAAGGAGATCAGAGAATCTACCTTAGCTCAAGTAAATCCTGACATGAAAAAATATCAAATAAAAAAGGAAAATAAGAAACATGGTGGAAAATTTGGACCTAAGTATAGAGCCTTCAACATCCTACAAAATAAGATTGAGGATGTAGTGAATAAATCCACACAATTGTGGAAAATAATGTATAAGATAACTGATAACAAGGAAGAGGAAGAAAATAAGGTGGAGACCAATACCAAGGGAAAGAAAAAGTAAGAAAAGAAACGAGAAGAAGTGAAGTAAGAGAAAGAGAAGGAAGAAACACAAAAGGAAGAAACTATGGCAATAGTTGAATAGAAGCAAGAAGAGGAATAGAGTGTGCAAGACACATAAATGCTACCTCCTAGCCCTCCTCATATAACCATCATACCTACATATACAATAACTATTAAGTATGTTCCTAACAATTTAGCTCAGAACATTAATCTCCTAACCACATAGTATCTCTCCAAGATCTTTCACCAATCCACTCGTCAAGAACAGTTGTGTACAAGCCCTATATTAGTGAGTGTAGATGAACTATATAAGGTAGTAGTAGAACCATAAAGAGAAAAGGTGAAACTAAAGGAACCATATTTCACTTATACAACTACTAGAACTAAAATTTTGATGCTTCCACCACCTATAGCAACAAGTGATACTTTGCAAAAGCCAAGCACAAAAGAAGGGAATTCTAATGAGAAGGATGATACATCAAAAGAAAAGGAGTAGGCTACCATATAGAAATTGGTAGAACTAGCAAAGACTAGAACTCCCAAAAAAACCCTTCAAAAGTCAAGCACTAAAACCATTCCTTTGCAAAGCTCAACTTCAGGCTCAAGCTCAACTAGAGTGGCTAGAGTACTTCACTATGGAGACCTTGAATTAGATGAAGACATAGTAATACCTACCTATGACTCCAAGACCATCACCATGGCTCAAATCATAAAAATTAAAGATGCTTTAGATAGAAGGAAGAGGCAAGAAATACTCAAAATAGAGTACAAACATAACCAAGCACTATATGTGATTAAGGACATCTTTATAGATGCCTTTAGCTTGTAGTCACCAAATGAAACAAAGCCCATAATAGAAAAACTATCTAATATAGTTGACTAAGTGATTAGTGAAGACCAAGATACTAATGTTAAACTTATGGAATGGTCTGAGAGAAAATTTTAGGGGAAGGTAAATGAGAAGATATCAAGTGCTATAGCACTTGAACATGTAGAGCTGGCCAAGAAAATTGACAAGGTCAAAGCTATACTTGAGAAAATTTTCTCACTATACAAGAAGTGTGATTTTTCTAACTTCACACAAGAAATAAATCAAATGATATTGAGCTTGGAAATAAATTTGAAGATTTCTAGCATGCAACTACCAAAGGATCCAGCTCAAAGTGAGAGGCATTTTGCCCAATCGCTTGACACTCAAAGAGAGTTAGCTACATTAGCAAGTGAAGAGGCCAATATAAAGGCTAAATTAATGCAGATTCAATCCTCCATAACTCCAAATTTGGAGGTCCTCCACAAATAACAAGTCCATGCTAAAACTCTCTTAAAGAAAGATCCTAATCTTTCTACATTAGATGGACTTGTACATCTTGCTACAGAGACTGCCATTCAACACGAGTCACTAGACATTTCTTTGGAGAATTGGGATTTAGCTTTGAAAATAATAATGGAGGTAAACAACACATTTTTGGAAAAATATAGTATTACTCCTTAGAGCCCTTTGACACAAGTGTCAAAAAGGGGGAGGAATAATAAAAGAAATAGGGGGAGAAATAACATAAAGAAAGATATGTCTAAGGGGGAGTATACTAAGTTTTGGTTACATTCTTTCGTGGGGAGATATAATGTTTTGAGGGTACACTGCTCAACACACAAGTATAGGGTAAAGACAAAGAATATCAAGCACATTCAACATAGAATATTGATTGCAAGAATGTCAAGGCACAATCAACTCAAGGAGAGCAATAAGGAATTTTGAACAAATTTTGAAATTTTGAACATATACAGAATAGGTTGGATAGGGTACTTAAGGATAGATTAGAAAAATTTAGTTAAGTTTTTTCGACACTCATGTCAAAAGGGGAGATTTTTGGTCTTAGAATAGTTTTAAAATTTGAGTGTCAACACACTTAATCACTTTCTACATTGAAGTTGAGCCATAGTATGTGTCCAGTCAAGATTCCAATAGTTGCCAAGTAACTATAGGTGTCCAGCATTATACAGGTGCTGAGTGATATATAGGTGTTGAGTCATAGTTGATGCTAAGAAAAGTTAGAATGCTTCATATGTCAAGTAACCTAGAACTATACATGTGCTAAGCAAGACATAATGTAATAGGTGCCCAACAATCTAGTATCAAACATGTGTCGAGCACTAGTAGTGTAGTATGTGCTGAGTAACATAGAATTAGCATATGAATTTGTGCCCTCACAAACTCAGGTCTAAACTATTTTTGGAGCTGACATAGATGGATTTCAAAATATAATAGGGATAAGAATAAATCTTTTACATTTCCTATGCAATTAGCATGCAACCAATCAAAGAAATGGAGAAGGCATGCAACCAATGAGATAAATGCAAGGAATGAACAGGAACTTAAGATTCAATATGGATTGTAGATCCATACCTAACCCTAAGTCTTCACAATCTTTAAAAGGAGAATGAAAACTCCATTATGTGTGTGGAAGATAATAGTGTATGGGTAAACTATAGCAAAATTCATTGTGATGTGTGAAAGACTTAGAGGAACAGAGCAACAATTAGATATCTAGTTGATTAGAACAAAGGAAGGGATACGAACAGATATCAAATCAAGCAAGGATCCCATTAGGGTGATCAGAACAAGTGCTTGAAATTAGTAATTGAAGATTGTGAACAATCAAGTCAAATGTTTCTAATACTCTCTACCCATTGTATTAGATTGTGAAAATCCTAAGTTGATAGGTTAGCTTAACAACTACTTTGTAGATCCTTTGAAGAGGTGACTAAATCCTTTAACAAGGGGATACTTCATGTAAAATGTTTGCAAATCCTCTAACTAGGTCACTATTGACATAGTGTTGTTGGTCTGACTTTTTCTGTAGTAAAAATTTTTCAGTTAAATCATAGAAAAGTCAGATGTTCTATGCCTAAGTGAAACGTAGGGTTTTGGATAAACCATCTCTAAGAAATAATCACCATATAAACCCTATATCATCTCTATTCATAAATTGTCAGGTGCGAAATTTTGAATTTTCAAAAGAGACGAATATGTTGTCATATTCCTTTTCCTTTCTCTCGGGTTACCTTTCTTCCTTTTTGTCCCAATCGTCAGATCTGATTAGATCTACCGTTGGCGTTACCTCGCTATTGAGAGTTGCATGCTCATTAAGTATAGTGAGATAGAGAGTACTGAGTTTTTTAAGCGGTGGGACCATAAAGTGAAGATGCGGCGATCGGAGATTTGCTTATTAAATATTTTATTGTGCAGGTACACTTTGCAATTCACCATCCAAAAAAAAGGGGGATAGGGACCCACTAGAATATCTAACATCAGAGCCGGAATGTTGATTTTTCCAGAAGTTCTGCCACCTCGCTATCGGAAAATTCAGACACTTCACTGTTAGTGAAGTAGCGAGGCCACGTGAAAATCTAAAAATGATGACATTGCATCTTGCTTGTATCATAATTACACCAGGTGGCATGACCAGTCATAAATACCATTGTCAGAATCAGTTTTAATTAACAGAAGTAATTACTGGGTAACCCTTGCATTTTCCGACACGGAATCCTTTTAAGTGTCGGAGCTCGCTACCTCACTATCGAAAAATTCAGGTGCTTCACCATTAGCGAGTTAGCGAGGCCCCGTAAAATGGCAAAAGATCGGCAAGATCTTTGATGACATGTAATGATAGATGACTGTGATAAATTTTGAAATGTGCCTACTATGCAGAGATCCGATTCTCATTAATGCCTATCTGACTGAATGTACAAGAAATCTTGAACATCAGCTTGAAGTGGATCAACGGAGCTCGCTACCTCGCCATGAAGAGTTACAAGGGAGATAATTATAGCGACATAGCGAGTTGGGCCCACCGCCTTCTTTCTTAAGAAGCCCTGTAGCGTATCTTTCGATCATTTCTTGATCTGATCAACGATTGTCGCCGCTTCGCCATGACAAGGTGCTTGTTCTTTATGCATAACGAAGTAGCGACATGCTGACACATGTTCTCCATCGTCAGTGGGTCTAAATATAAGCACCATCAAAAGAAAGAATTCTGTACGTGGCAAGTTCTCATTGGGTAGACTAACTGACATGGCAAATATAACTCCTAGTTGTTCTCTCTGTACCGCATGATCGTAGGATCTTTGAAGATTGATGGCGTAGTTTTAAACGAAAAATGTAGTGCCACTCTCTATATTAATTAGACAAGAAAGCTTCGTCCGTGAGGAAAAACAGAGTATAATATAGAGAGATTGCATCAATTTCATTTCACGCGAGAAAAGATTTGAAGCCATTACTGAAAGAAAAGCATGCCAAGGTTTGATAAAAAAAAATTGTCAAGTTGTCTGTTCATGAAAATTTTGCAGGAATACAGAGGAGAATTGAGACAAAATTCAAGTAAGTAAAACTACCATCATCTTCATGAGCTTTTAAGTTTTAAAAAGATAGCCCAAGATGCCTCCTAAGAAGGGATTTACAGGTGCAATAAACTACCTGGATAGAAATGTGCATGATGATTTGCTTGAGTTACTTCCTGAATCTACTATAGAAACGGTGCAAGTTAAGAGGTTAACCTCACTGAACCCTAGGCTAAGGATAGCTGATGGATTGTATGATAAGGGTAATTGGGTTTGGGATGCTCAAACTTCTCAAACTGGTTTGAGTTTATTCAAAAAATGGTTTGCGAAAAGGAAGTTATATGCCCCTCATGCCAATATATGGAATTTTGATCTTGGGAAGCTTGTTGTCCCCAGCGTGTTTATGGATTTTGACCTGCTTGAAGCTATAGCAAAAAACTATGACAAAGCCACTAAGGTAGTGAGAAGAATGGATGGTGAGGCTTTAGTTACCATCAGTCCCGAGGAGATTAGGAAGGTTTTCAGTCTGGGACCCCTCACCATGTATCATGTGCCCATTAATTTGATAGATTTAGAAAAGGAATATATATCCAAGAGGGATGTAGTTAGACAGGGTGCACTGAAAGCCCACATAGGCCAGATTGGAGGCCTCCCAACCATAACATCATCTTCTAAAGAACCATTCAAGAAATCATGCTTTAATGCCAGGGCAGTGGAGATATATAGGACCCTGTGCAGAGTCTTCGGAGAGGGTGACGAAGACTTTATTCCGGTGAGCTTCATGTATATGATCACCCAAATCTCCTCTTTTGGTGTGGAAATAATTTTTGATTTTGCATCTTACTTGGCAAATGAGATTCACCAAGGATTGGTGGGGATTGCACAGGGCAAGGTGGAAAAGGTTTGGGGTCAGTATTCTTTATTGATGCATATGTTTCTTTTTAAAGGAGCCACTTATTTTGGTAAAGAAATGGTTTTAAATAGAGAACAAGAAGGGGAGGCACTGCCAGTCCAATTATGGAGTGCAGACATGACCTAGGAAGTAGAAAATGCTAGCTTCGTTGGATTTGATAGGCACTTTGCCTCCAAACTAAGGTGCCTCATATTGAGTGATAATCCCAGAATCCCTAAGGCATTAATGCACCTTGTTAGGCCTATGGACAAAACCCATAATCTAAAAGTTTCACATAATTGAGGAGATATTATCCCATATTCAGTCTCAACTGTCATCAGGGTCTATGGATTCAAAGGAACACCCCATGTGTTACCCTATCAGGTACCTTTAAAGGTAGGGATAGCTGAATTTTTGTGGTAGTTGGGAGGAGTGGAGGAGGCCTTTTTGCACAAAAGGGGGACAGGATCAATTTTTCCTACTTGTACTATAGCCCACCAGTTTGTGATAACTAAAGAAGGGTGGGTCTTTCTCCATAAAATTTTGGATCAATATAAGATGGCAGTGTCTCACTCTCGTTTTTGTGATACAGAAGGTTTCTTTAACTCTGCCCTTAGATTTAGAATCAAGCTTCGCCCAGTTCAGCATGAATTCTATTTTCCTGAAGATATAATAAGAAATGAATACTCTCTCCATGAGCAAGAAATAAAGAAAGAAAAATGGAGAGTCTATTCAAAAGTTTTGGAATTCATTAATTGTTTTGACAAAGATTTCAGTCCTCTTAGTAATGGTGCAACCAATGCAGATAAAATACATAAGCTCATGAGTACTTTCTCTGAGATAATGGAAGTAATGAATGAGAAGAAACAGTATTTTATTAATTCTTTTCCAGATAAAGCCAGAGAAATTATGAGAAAATTGGGTTTCACCCCCAACATTGGAACAGGTCCACTGGTGGTACGAAAGAAGACAGGATATACTATTGTTCGACAATAGGTGCCCATTGTACATAAAGAAAAATAGATAGTTGAATCCACCAGCACTGTCCTAGAAGAAAGACCCCCTGAACCTTCTCCCAAAAGAAGAAGAATAATAAGGGAGGAAGAATCCCCTGATGAAAGTTACTCACCTTCTCAAACCCCAATAAGAATTGAGGAAGAACAACTCACCAATGAGCAATTCGAACAAATGGGGTCACAAGGAGAAATTTTTGTTACACAAGCAGAAATTGATGAAGGGAACCCTCTGGAACCCCCTGTGCCAAGTTTTGAATTAACTACAGAAAATTTCAGAGGAAGGGAATTGGACCCTATTTTGGAACAAGCCAATCAGCATTTTTTATCTGATAACAATTTTGTAAGATCTAGGGCTTTCCATCAGTTTGCGTGGAGAGTAAACATGCACATTTTTGAGCAAAGGTGTAATAATATGAAAATAGAACATCCAGAAATGGATGAGACCTCCATTCAAAATTTAATAAAGGAACAAATGGTGCAAGAGTTCCAAAATATAACCCTTGATGAGGGAAGACAGATGGTAAAAAATGCTAATGTTTTATTATTGCCCAATTGGGACATTGCTGACGCATTAATTTTTAATTCTGTTTCAAATAATTTAGGACTCCAGGATCCAAATAAAGAGGAATTCTTGGGTACAGCATTCAACAATGATCAAGCTGCCCTTGTTATGTGGTCCCTGAGAAGAGGATCCAGAACTACTTCATCACAGCCTGATGATTCAGGATTAACAGGGAGTATCATTGTAAGAAGAGTTGCTGACACTTCAAATGTACAGGCAGCTCACATGAATGTGGATTATTCTAAATTTTCCTTGGCTACTGCGGAAAGAGGAGAGAGGGAAATGATTGATATGCATAATAAATATGAAATAGTGGTGGACGCCTATAACCAAGAGGTAAAAAGGAGAATTGAGTTAGAAAACAAGGTATCTCAATTAGAAAAGGTACTTGGAAAGAGGAAAGTGGGAGAATCCAGTACACTGAGAATTGCATATCCCCCACAGTCATCTGTGGGATTAACCCCTATTATTGAGATACCTGACACCCCTGAAAGACCCCAATTCTATACTGCAAAGGAATTTGAAGCAGAAAAACCAAATTACATGAGTGGCAGATAGAATTTAGAAATCAGCAGGAAGAGAAATGGAGGCAGGGTGTGACATATTTGAGGGATAAAATACAATGGTCAACTTTTTATGATCAGATGACAAGGATTATAACCCTCATGGATGAGTTAAATAAAGAAAAGGATGGACTAGATTCTCTTGCACAGAAATGGAGACAGAGAAACAATGATGTTACAATTATTTGTATATCTACAGTCCAAATGCCTTATCATCAGGTTGAAAGGATTTTTGATTTATTGAATCAATTAGATAATTTTGAGAATAAAAGAGATTCTTTACAGAGAAAATTGATACTCTGTTTTTCAAAATATCTTGCTAAAAAATTCACCCTATTTCCTTGTGCCTTAGAATCTGTTGATACGGTAAAGGAAAAAGAAAAATGGAAAAAGGAAATGGATGAATTATTCGATAACAGAATAACAAACATGATCAGTGAGACTGACCATTGGTTTTGGGCAAAGACAAATGAAGAGCTGGTAAAAATACAATTATATTATGCTGATATGAGAAAAGAATTCAATGATTTAGAGGAAAATGCCAATTCTTTAATAAAGATACAAAGAGAAACCCTAAGTTTTGATTGGCTAGATGATGATACTTTTAACAGATGGAAAAATTAGTTTAGTGAGCAGATGTTAAGAGACGATGACGAAGAAGATGTAAGAGTAATAGTTACTTTTGTAATCAGCAATGATGACATAGAAAATCCCCAGGTTAAAGTGAGTTTGCATGTAACAGAAGATGATACATCACTTACAGACCTTATGGGTATGTACTCTGAAGATGAAGAATGATTTTGAGATCAGATCATAACAACCAAGAAGCATAACAAAAAGGGACCCGCCAAGAATTGTTGTTGTAATCAACCTTTCTGTTATTCTTGTTTTTGTTTTTCAAAAGAAGGACACCTGTCACCTTTTGTAGCCTAAAGCTTGTTGCATCTCACATTATTTAAGTGAGATCCCAAGGCTAAAGAATGGTCTGAATTTAGTTTTTACTAAGTATTTGTGCTTAGTTCTGTTTTTGGTCCAAAACATTTTGGGAAGGAAATTTATAGTATACTTTTCTGTCAAAATTTTTGAGAAATAGATGAATGTAGAAAGAACTGTGCTTCTTCTCTGAAGGTCTTTCTGGGTGTATTGTAAAGGATATACCATTTTCAAAGAAATGAATACAAATTATGAACTGTCCCCATATCTGTTCTTTTTTGAATTTTGTCTCCTTTTAAATACTTAGCTACCTTGATGTTGTGTGAGTAAAAGCTTATGCAATTGATTGCAATATAGTAAGGCTGTACATCCATTTGTTATTGCTGTTAATTCAATGGATTAAATAAAGGCTCTGATGAATGTGATGAGGTTGCTTGGGTGTTAATAAGGATTTTTGAATGATAAATTCCGGTAAGAATTGCTGATGAAAATTTGTTTCAAAGCAACAAATTAGATCTAAGAATTTACTTGACTCTGAATCCCCAATGGATTAGGCACTGATCGAAAGTATTTCAGCCAAAAGAGAAGTATATTATGATTCGCTTTTTCAAAGTACATTATAAAATCAATTTTTACTTATATTTCCTATAAGATATTCAAAGTTGGCCAGCACTTGCCTGTATGGATTGTTTTAGCTTCACTTAGCCATTGCTATTGGAAACATCTGCAAAGCTATAGAAGATTTCTTGGCCATATCTGTTCAAGGGATGTGTTTATCAATACGGTAAGATTTACGTATATGTTTGAGGATTTAGAAGATGAGAATCAAACTGAAACTAAGAATAATTCTCATACAATTGTTCCATCTTTGAACCATCCCCGGGTACACTCGCCCTGGTTTTTACAGAGCCAAAAGAGTAGAAAACCGTCTAAGGTTTTGTTGGAGTTGGGTCCTAGTACTTTGCATATGCAAGTGATAATGAGAATTGGCTATTCTTTAGGTTGTGTATGTACTGATATCTAGGTATTAAGCCTTTTGTCGCCTAGTAGTTTTAGCACTGTTAACATCACAATAAAACACCAACAAGTGTAAAGCCTTTAATAGGGTAGACCATTAGAAGTGGTCAAAAAATTAATGTTGTAGTTATTTTGTGTGTATCATCCCCATCCCAATTTTACCTTCTTATTCCTAGAGGGTTTTTGGGTTACCAAATCTAGTGTTATGTGTGTAATTGCATGTATTTATTTTATGTTCATTTAATATGATTATATGCATGCAGTTTACTTTCAATTAGTTGTTTGATAGGAGTAGAAAAGGTTAAAGTGTGGTACTTCTGATTGACCCCCACACACGCTCCCCCCCCCCCCCCCCCCCCTTAGAAGTATTGTTCCCATTTTGAACATTCCAACAATTACTTGTATAAATGGGCTTAGTACTAGGTATTTTCATTATGTGTGATGAAAAATTTGGTTCTTGCAGTTTGTATTGAGCTGTAAGGGATTATGGATTGTAATTAGGTTGTAATCATTGGTTCATAATAATATTGGACTTCATGTTTGGTGGACATAGCCCAAGGATTGGGTGTACCACATTAAATATTGGTGTCTTGTGTTCTTTTCTATGTTATCTATTATTTTTTGATATTGTTTATATTTGCATGTAATTGTTATTTCTATTCGTGGTTTAATCCCAACACCCTAACACTAACCCACACATATTGAAGTATATCCTCCTCTCCATGACTTCCTAGTCTAGGTTCTCATCTAATGGGAACTAATCACTCTAATTTTGATATGAAACTCCAAGCCCTACTAGCCACTGTATTACTACATCTCCTCTCATTTTGCTTGTTGCCATCACTAGCATCCCCTGCATAGGTAACCTAAAAATCTTGTACACATCCTCCAACATAAATATCATCTCTCTTATCGATAGGTGAAACATGCCAATCTCACTATGCCACTTCTCACATAGGGATGCCATCATCACCATGTAGGTCCATCTATATGGAAATCTTGCCAAGCACCCTAGGTTGATGTCATCAGTCCTCATCCAATCACCCAACATGAACTACTCCCTGTGCATAGTATGATTGCTTGTCATTCTCGAGACACTAGCACATCTAGAGACCACTGCATACAAACCACCAACATGTCAATTTTCCTTTCTCTGTATACACCATATAAATTCTAACTCCCAACCCCCCATCCCTCTACCAAATCCTTATTTTCCTAGACAAGTTCCCCCATTTCCCCTTTTATCCACATTCCTACTAGCACATTCTCATGAACGCTAGCACCTCATGATCCCATTGACATAGCTTATCATGGGATAGCTCTTTGAACTTTTGACCCACACAAAATCCTTGCTCGCATTGCTACTAGAACATTCCCCTAAATGCTAGCACCTAGAGATCCCACTAATCCTACTTATTGTGGAATCATGCTATGACTTTGAACCTGTTAAATACCTATTCCATGTTCTTGCCATCACAATTTCTCCCTCATGATCCGACAGACATACCTTCTCATGGGAACACAATAACCCCAATACCCTTCCAATAAAAACCCTATCATGTTCCCACATTTGATTTCTTCCCAAAACTACCTGTTTCAATGAAATTATGTTCCCACCACCAAGATCACATTTTCACTAGCACGATGAATTTCCTACTACTAGTTTTGCCATATTGGGAAAATTTTCTACCAAATTTTTGACTTCATAAAAAATTATTTTGGATCCTATTTTTACCCTTCCCCCTCTAATTTTTTTTGTAGGATAGCGATCCTATCGGTCCCTATAGTGATCTCATCAGACCTATGCCCATGTGATCATGTTTCCTACATTGTAGGAATGCTAAAAAAAATCAAATAAAAGAAAAAGATAAATTTTTTGACCCTACCAATTGATTTGGCATCTACCACACTCGTACTCACTATACCATGTCCACTTGATGCTCTAACTATCCATAAACAACCACCATTTTGTCAAAATCAGAGCTCCAACTAGCAATATGTTTCCATCTATATGAGAACCAATAACCCTTCCTATCCCTCCCAACCCCATTTATAGATTGCCACTAGCACCCTTCACCCCTCTCTACCTACTCCCACCACCATCACTTTCTCCCAATCTATTATATTAATCATTTTTTCCCTTTTTCTAGCTCCTTATGCTCTTGTACCTCTTCTTGCTCCCATCATTTTGTTTTTACCTTTTGAATAAGTCATCACGATTCATTTTCTCTCCTTACTGCCTTCTTTAGTGGGCATTATGCAGTCCAATCACTCTTCCTCTATTTAAAACCAAGACAACCATGTTTCTTTAAAAAATCTTCTATGTGTCATTTATATTTGAACTTCTTAGAAATACTATTGTCCAAACACCATGTCAAGGAGGGGTAAAATATGGACACTTAAATCTGATTACACCATTAGGTAATTATATTTATTCATCTCATAGGAAATTACTAATTAGATAGTTATTATTTAATTATTTAATCATCATCCCCTAGTTATTTAATTTATTTAATTAACTATAGTCCAATTGATAAAATCGAATGATAACCCAAAATCAATTTATCAATCAAAATCCTATTCCTCTATTAAATTAAATAAATCCTCAAATATATTTAATTTAATCCCACATCCCCCATTTATTAAATAAATTATTTGATAAATCATCCTAAACCATAAAACATCCCTAAACCTTATCTTTACCTCTAATCCAACCCATTCAACCATACCATCCTCACTTAGCCACCTAACTAACCCATCCCATCAAAGCTAAGCCACTTTCCCCTTAACCCCCTTTTTAAGATAAGTCTAATCTCCCTCCTAAACATGTGCACAACTATAAGTAAGGGTTAAGACTTGCTAACCCAAGCCAAAGCCAAGAAGTCTCTCTTATCCTCTTCTATCCCTATTCAAGAGCATTAATGGATCTTACATGCCATTAATGTCTCTTACATCCCTCTTATACACTCATCCTCCCTCATTACTCCCCTTGAACCTTCATTTTTACTACCCAATCCCCTTGTGACACTTTTCACAAGGATAGAGCCCTAAAAAAGCACAATCCATGTGCTCCCGTTTCAAAGCATCCTAGCCCTTCCTCACCATTCTTCCATCGTTGCATCCTGACCCTCCATCTCACTACCCCTTGGGCTACAAATAAAGCCCTTCCCTCTCACAATCCATCATTCACTTCCATGTTAAAGTTATCATGCTATCTTGAGAGCCTAAATAATACCAAAATAATATCATAATGTAAAATCCATCCACACCTCAATTATTGAAAACCTTACACATCTACACACTTGATAAAACACCCATCTATTGGAAGCTTGAGCACACCATGAGGACACATCTCCAATCCATTAGGAATATATCTACATCATCATGGGTCACACCGAAGAAGCTTAACATTCTTGGTTTGCATTCCTTCTTTGTGTTCACCTCATCCTATCATAAGTGTTAATCTATTTGGTTATTGTGAATGCTTTGTTAATATTAGTATTCAATTTGCACTATTAAAGTAGGTGATACAAAACATTCTTGTTCTTCTCTTCTGAGTACTAGTGCATAACAACAACCCATCACTTTCATTTCTTTGACAACTTCTTTTGTAGACAACAAGGTTTCACTCTTCTTTTCATCCTTAAGTGGCAGTCGAACAACTTTAGAGCCACCCTTCCAAAATGTGTAAGTATTCTTCTCCCCATCATGTATGACCTTACTATCATACTGCCATGGTCTTCCCAACAACATATGGCAAGCATCCATAGGAATAACATCATGCCATATCTTATCCTTATAAAAAAATTCTATGGTAGATTAGACTAAATATTTTTTATCAACCATTACTTCATTTCCTTTCTTAAACCATGTGCAATACAATAAAGACAAGGATTCTCCTCACATTGTAAATTTTATTTCTCTACTATTTCTCTAGATACCATATTCTCACAACTTATGCCATCAATAATAAGTTGAAATAGCTTTCCACCAGAAGTGGATCTATTTCTAAAAATGGTGTTCTGGAGCCATGAGTCATCAAAGTTCTTTGTAGGAACTTCATCTTTTTTTGGAATAATCATTGATATCCTCATCATGAGGGTTTCTCCCACATCTGGTGAAACTTCTTGTTCTTCCTCCTCTGGCTAAACCAAGTTCACTCTAGGCTCTCTTCCCTGAATTATTTCTAGCATATCATAATTTGAGCATTCAAAGGCTCTATGTCCTTCTTCTACACATCTAAAATAGGTAAAGGGCCTACATTTTTTTTTTCACCCTCTTCTGCTACCATATCCTCATCATTGCTAAAATCCTATTCCTCTTTCCTATTTTGAAGGATCTTGTTTGGAATATGTATTTCTTTTGACTCCATGGGAGGATTCTCCTAGGTTGTAATTATAACCCCCTCCAAATGGTGTTGAGGACCCCCTTCTTCCTCTTCTATTCCTCTAATTTTACTGTTGATTCTTCTTTTCTTCAACCTTTAGAGCTAATTGGTTGGCTTCCTTAATATTGTTAACATAATGCATGCTCAATTCATCTTGGATAGAGAATTTAAGGCCATTCATGTATTTAGCAGCCACCTCCTCATCATCTTCTTGATGTTATATTCTCATGGATAACCTATAGTACTCATTTATGTACTCTTGTAAAGAAGAAAAAATTTTCTTCAAATTTTGGAGCTTATGAAACAACGTTTGTGAGTAATCCAAGGGTAAGAACTTTTCCCAAATCTTTTTCTCCATCTTGCTCCACGTTTTGATATTTTCCTTTTGTTTTTTGGTTTGTTCCTTCTAGAGGTGATCTTGCCATATCATTTCATGTCTTTTTAATTTTGTGTATGTAAATTTCATCTTCTTTTCATCGGCAATAGGTTTTCACTCAAAAAATTTACCAATTTTTTTAGCCAATCTATCTACTCTTCTAGCTTAATACTACCAACATAGTCTAAAACTTTGATCTTGATCCCTTCATTTTCAACTTCTAAAGCTCGAAGCACTCTATCTTCATAGCTCAACTCTTCCAAGTGTTCTTCTTCATTTTCATCATTTTGATTACTGCCTCTTTAGTTTCCCTCTTCATCTGATTCATCCTCTCCTTGTGCTACTAGTATTTCTTGATTATCTATTCGCTCATTCATCCATTGAATCTACCTCTGCATATCTAGCATAAATATTTGAAATGGAGTGAGACCTCCTCTTCCTCTTCCTCTTCCTCTCCCTCTCCCAACCATCTTCTTGCTCCAATACCAAATGATGTGGCCTAAAACACAATAGAGAATTTTCAGAAATGCCAAATTCTTCATTCAACTTTTTCAACTCTACTCTACCTCTATAATGAAAGAAAATAATTACTTATTGAAATTTCAAAAATTTCCATATTTTTCATATTTTTGAGAAAAACTAATTTTTCCACTTTTGGTAATTTTTAAAACCCATCCTATGAATCTTTGTTTGTCCCAAGAAAAGGCCCCAACTTAGGTAAGATGAATATTCAACTAATCTATGAAATCAAGAATATGATTTTGGATTTGTTACATGAATAGCTTTCTAAAAAATTGGAAAAAAAGCACAAAAATATAATTTGGAAGTCCAAGATAATATTTTAGTCTCCTAGAAAATGTCGAAATGTCCACCAATTAAGTTGATCTCATCATCAATCCAAATAACTCCTCATGCAAGTTCTTGTAAAAATGTAGCTAGAACCCATAATTGAGTCAAAAGTTATGACTCCCATAGATTGCTACATCATTCTCCACTTCTTGAAAGAAACATAGGTTTTGCAAGTGGCTGACTATGAATTGCTATAATTTTATTAAAACTAACTACATTGCTACCCATTTAGATAACCATGCACTCTCTATTTCAAGCAATCCATTGCACTATATCAAGCATCTATTATGTTGGCCATGCCTTGTGGAGGTAATCTTTTTGTCAAGAATTTTGGGAATCTTTTCCTTCCTCTTATTATGAAAATGATGTTGACAATCCACTCCCTAGATCTTATCTACACTTGGAACATCTCCATGAAATGTGTATAAATTGGAAACATTAAAAATAGGGGAGATGTCAATATTTTCTTGTAAGCTAACCTCATAAGCATTATCATTATTCTTTTTGATGATTTTACAAGGCCCAATCTTTTTATACTTCAATTTATGGTAAGTGCCCATAGGAAAGCATTCACACATCAAGTAAACCATTACTGAGTCACCAGTAGCAAATATTTGTTGTCTCTAAGTAGCATCTACAACAATCTTGTAACTTGCATTACTATCTTGCAACTTTTGTCTGACATCATGTTGGAGTTGGTGAAGGTGTTCAACAAAGGAAACTCCATGATCACTAATTATGTCTCCCAAGGGAAATGACACAAGATCTACAATATCTTGAGGGTTTCAACCATAGAAAATTTGAAATGAACATTTTTTGGTAGATCTGTTAATAAAACTATTATAGGAAAATTATGCATGAGGTAGTGTGAAGTCTCATTGGTTATGATTCTCCCCCATAATGTAATGTAATAGATTTCCTAAACTTTGATTGACTACTTTTTTTTGTTCATCACTTTGAGGATGATAGGCACTACTAAAATTTAACTTTGTTCCTAATTTCCTCTAGAGATTCCTTCAAAAATGGCTCAATAAATTAGTGTCTCTATTAGAGGTAATGCTCTTTGGAAGGCCATGTAAATGAATAACCTTCGAGAAGAATAGTTTTGCTACTCTAGTTGCATCGTTGGTCTTTTTACAAGCAATAAAGTGGACCATTTTGGAAAATCAATCAAAGACCACAAAAATAGAATCATTACCTCTCTAATTTTGTGTCAAAAGCCCAATACAAAATCCATACTCAAGTCAATCCATGGTTTCATGGGTGTTAGTTTGTGGATGACATATGGTCAACATGTTGTAACCCTACGGTGAGAAAAATACTTGTATAAAAGGGCTTAGGGTTAAGTATCCTTTTATAAGTTTTGATGCCAAAATTTCTTCTTATAATAGTATTTAGTTTAAGCGATTACAAATTGTAGTCAAGTTGTAATCACTAGATTGTAATAACATTGGACTTGTTGTTTAGTAGACATAGCCCAGGGTTTGGGTGAACCACGTTGAATCTTGGTGTCTTGTGTTCTCTACTATGTGATTTATTATTTCTTAATATTGTTTATATTTGAATATAATATTTATTTCTATTTATGGTTAATCCTAGCAAGTGGTATCAGAGTGAGTTTGTTTTAGTTATCCTTTACAGGAAAGTCTCACGATTGAGTGGAAGTCTTACAATTAACTAGGAGTGATAGGAGGTGAGGGTAAGTGAAAGGTTGACAAGTTTAATGGGTAAAATTTTTAGTTATAGAAGATGAAAATGAAATACTATCTTTATTACAAGGATTTATGGAAGCCATTTGAAGGAAAATCCAAGAATCAAGGAACTCTGACAAATGAGGACTAGCATATTTTAGATAGAAAGGCACTTGGACGTATTCAATTATGCTTGGCACAATTAGTGATAATTAACATTACCAACATGAATATGACAAAAGAGCTGATGAAAACCCTAGCGACATTGTATGAAAATCTCTCTACTTCAAATAAGGCATTTCTTAAGAAGTGTTTAGTTAATATGAAAATGGAAGAAAGTGGATCTGTTGTAGATAATTTAAATGAGTTTAATACTATTAGTAGTCAGTTTTATTATATGGGTATTAATTTTGATGAAGAAATTAGGGCTCTCTTGATTCTATGTTCTTTTTCTGAAAGTTGGAATGGCTTTGTAATTGTTGTGAGTAATTCTATCTCTAGCTCTAATACCCTACAATATGATGATGTGGTCAGTGTTATTTTGAGTGAGGAAACTCATGGGAAAACCTTAGGTGGATCTACATTAGGAAGTGATTTAAATGCACAAAGTAGAGGAAAAATGATTGATAGAGGAGATAATTCTAAAATTTGTGAGAAATCAAGAGGAAAGTCAAAGGGGTATAGGCCTCAATCTAGAGGATTGAGAAATTGTTAGTACTATGGGAAACTAGGGCATAAGAAGAAAGATTGTTGGACTCAAAAGAAAAATGAAATAGATAAACCAAAAGGGAACAAGGAAGAAAATGTGGTATCTAACAACTTCGAAGAGGATGCTTTTCTTTTGTCTTTAGAAAGTGTTAATGATTCATGAGATTTAGATTCTAGTGCTTCATTTCATGCTGCACCTCATAGAGGTTATTTCATTGATTATGTCTAAGGGGATTTTGGGCTTGTTTATTTGGGGGATAATGAACCATGTTATATTTTTAGGAAGGGAAAAGTTAAGATTAAGTTGTAGAATAGGAATTATTAGCTACTACATGAGGTAAGACATGTTCCAAGGCTGAGTAGCAATTTAATTTCAGTAAGGAAATTCGATGATGAGGGTTGTGTAACTTTACTTTTAGTGATAAAAATTGGAAGGTTTCAAAAGGTTTCCTTGTATTAGAAAAAGTGTGAAATTAGGCACTTTATATCTTTGTACAGGTCATACTATTCCTTCTACTTTGATTGATTCAGAGAAAAATGAATGTTCAAGAACAATTGTTGTAGTTGAGTAGGGAGAAAAAATAGTTGTTGTAGATTCTAATATAGAATTATGGTACAAGATACTTTGACACATGAGTGAGAAAGGTATGGAATTAATTCATTCAAATAAAGTATTACCAGGTCTTAAATGTGTTAATATGGATTTTTGTGAAAGTTGTGTGTATGAAAAGGAAAAGAGAGTGAGTTTTGTAAAGACTAGGAAGGAAAAGAAAAGTGAGAAATTAGAGCTTGTGAGGACATATGTATGGGGATTAGCTCAAGCATCTTCTCTTGGTGGCTTTCATTATTATGTTACATTTATTGATGATGTAACTAGAAAATGATGGGTTTATTGCCTTAGACAAAAATCTAATGTATTTCAAACTTTTAAGAAAAGGAAATGATTGGTAAAAAATTAAAATGTCTCAAATATGACAATGGTGATGAGTATTGCATTTATGAATTTGAATATTAATGCTCCACTAATGGTATTCGTAGAAAAAAAAAATTTCAAGGATTCCATAGGAAAATGGAGTGGCTAAACATATGAAGTGGATAATAATGGAGCATATAGGGAGCAAGAGGTTACATGTTGGGTTACCCTTAAATAAGTGGGTAGAGGCTATCAATACTATTGTATATTTGATTAATAGAAGCCCCTCTACACCTTTTAGTTGTGGTATTCTAGAAGAAGAATGGACTAGTATGAAGGTGAGTCATTATTTTTTCAAGACCTTTAGTTGTGAAGAATTTGCTCATATAGATTCTAAAAATAGAACCAAGCTACAAGATAACATAAAGAAATGTGTATTTGTTGCATATGTCATTGATAAATTTGGTTATAGGATTTGGGATTTTGAAAATCATAAAATTGTAAGAAGCAAGGATGTCATATTCAATGAGAAAGTATTGTACAAAGATCTATTGCAGAAACATGAGAAGAAAGAAGATGATTAGGAACGATGGATGATACTTTGAAAGATTATGTTCCATCAATTCTTCATAATGTACAAAAATTGCAAAAGCAAATACCACACACACCACTAAATGTTAGATGTTCAATAAGGCTAAGTAGACCTCTAGAAAGATCATCTCCTTCTTTGTACTCTATTGTACTAATAGAAGCTAGTGAACCTGAATGTTATGATGAAGTTATGCAAGTGGATACCAAGATTGAATGGGAGTCTGTAATGGAAGATGAAATAGACTCCTTGTTGAAAAATAAGACTTGATATTTATGTAAGTTTCTTATAGGTAAATGAGCTTTACAAAATAAATGGGTTTATAGGTTGCAAGAAGAGGATAGAGGTAAGAAAATATTTAAAGCTAGGTTAGTTATAAAAGGATTTGCATAGAAAAAAGTTAGTGATTTTGATGAGATATTCTCTCTTGTTGTAAAATTGACTTCTATCTGTATTGTTTTAAGTATTGTGGCTATCGAAAATTTGCATTGGGAGTAGCTTGATGTTAAAATATTCTTCCTTCATGGTGATTTGGATGAAGAGATGTATATGACATAGCTAGAGGAATTCAAAGTCAAGGGTAAGAAGAACTTAATGTTTAGATTGAAGAAAATTTTATATGGCTTAAAGCAAGCACCTCGCAAATGGTATCTAAAATTTGATAGTTTTATGCATGAGCATGGATATAGTAGGTGTCATTCAGGTCATTGTGTTCATTTTAAGAGGTTGGATGATGAGAGCTTCATTATTTTATGTTTATATATTGATGATATGCTTGTAGCTAGATCTAACATGGATCACATTAAGGGGTTAAAATATCAATTAGGACATGTAATTTCTATGAAGGATTTGGTGACAACAAAACAAATCCTTGGTATGAAAATTTATGGAGATAGGAAGAACAAAAAATTGACTTTATCTTAGGCTGATTATATTGTGAAGGTGTTGTAATGTTTCTCTATGGAGAATGCTAAAGTTGTCAGCACACATTTACTTGGTCATTTGAATTTGAGTAAGGAGACATGTCCAAAGACACAAGATGAGGAGGATAAGATGTCCTAGGTATCTTATGCTTTAGTTATAGAAAGCTTGATGTATGCTATGGTATGTACAAGGCCAGACATTGCACATGCATTGGGAGTTGTTAGCAGGTATATCAGGCATCTAGGCCTTGAGTATTGAAATGTTGTAAAATGGATTCTTAGATATTTTAGAGGAACATCTAGTAAGTATATATATTTTGGGGGCTCTACTACTAATTTATATGGATATGTTGACTCATATTTGGTAAGGGGTACTGATATCAAGTAGAGTATTATTGGTTATGTATTTACTATTGGTAGGACAGTAGTGAGCTAGGTATCTCATTTGTAGAAATTTAATGATTTATCCACTATAGAGAAAAAGTATGTTGCTACTAGAGAGGAAGCCAAGGAGATGATATGGATGCAATTCTTCTTAGAAGAATTGGGATACCCTCAAAAAGATAATTTTTTGTTTATAGACAGTTAGAGTATCATTCATCTTGTGAAGAATTCAACTCTACATTCAAAGACAAAACACATATAGTTTTAGTACCATTTCATTCTATCAGTTTTGGATGATGGACGATTAGAGTTGGACAAGATACAAATAGATGACAATTCAATAGATATGTTTACAAAGGTAGTGACAAGGGATAAGTTGAACTCCTCTTCAACTTTGGTTTGTCTTCTAGAATGAATAGAATAAATGAACACTGGAGTCTAGAGTGGTTTGATATGGTGGGAGCCTTATGTAGTAGTGATATTGCTATGGGATCAATCTCCAAGTGGGATATTGTTGTCTATTGTGAGCCTGATCAATCCCCAAGTAGGAGATTGCTAGTTTGTGGTGACTAATCAAGGAAGTAGTCTACATACTTTATAAAATTCTTTGGGTTGTGGCTAACATTGTTGCCAACATATGGCTGACATATGGTTGACATATTATAACCCTAAAGTAGAAAATATACTTGTATAAAAGGGTTTAGGGTTAGGTATCATTTTATAAGTGTGATGCAAAAATTGTTTCTTGTAGTGGTATTGAGTTGTAAGGAATTATAGATTGTAATCAATTTGTAATAATTGGATTGTAATAATATTAGACTTGTTATTTGGTGGACACGGCCTAGGGTTTGGGTGAAACACATTAAATCTTGGTGTCTTGTGTTCTTGTCTGTGTGATTTATTATTTTCTCATATTGTTTATATTTGCATGTAGTTGTCATTTCTATCTGTGGTTAATCCTAACAAAGGGTACTAGTAAAGGCATGTATAATCCTATATTCTATGAATTTTCTTTAGCCACTTGACATTCTACATCTTGCCACATATTTAGAGGTGCCCCTCTTTATCTTGGCACAATAATACATATCTTCAACCAAGCTTATGGTTTTTTTCTTTCCAAAGTTCCCAACTAGTCCACCACTTTGATATTTCCTAATAATGAATTTTCGCATGGATCCACCTAGTGTACATAGTTTTTTACTATTAAAGAGGTAACCATCCTACATAAAATAGTCACCTTTCATATGATCCAACTTATCAAAAGATGAAACCTTTAGCTATTCTAAAATTTTCCAAAAATCATCATCGGTTTCATACAAGGTTTTAATAACATCAAAACTAGTAACCTCAGTTTCCATTGTGGTTAATAGTGTAGCACACTTGCTCAAGGCATCAACAACTTGATTTTCTTTTCCAAACTTATCTTTCAAGACAAAGGTATATCCCTATAAGAAAGATACCCAATTGGCATGTTGAGTATTCAAATTCTTTTGTGCATTGAGATATTTCAGAGCTATATGATCAATAAATAGCAAAAACTCATGTGGAACCAAATAGTGCCCCTAATGTCTTAATTCTTGAACAATTGCATAAAACTCTAGAGCATTGGTAGAATAATTCTTTCTTACTTCATTCAATTTCTTGCTAAAGAAGGCCACAAACTTATATTTTTGGCTAAGAACAACTCCTATCTCATCATGTGAAGCATCACACTCTAGTTCAAAAAACATTTCAAAATTTGTGTCAATATAGGAGCTTCAATTACCATTTTCTTCAAGAATTAAAAACTCTCTTCAACATCTGTCGTCCATGTTAACTCCATTCCAATGGTATAGTCTATTATAGGTAGTACTATATTGCTAAAATGTGGGTAGAAAGCTTCCAACCCATGAAAAATTGGCACTCCTATTATACTAGAAGGACTAAGCCATTCTATGATTGCTCTTACCTTTTCTAGATCCATTTGAACACCAAGTTGAGAAATGAAAAAGCCTAGAAAGATCAAACCTAGTTTGCATGAACCTAAACTTTGTCAATTTTTTCAAAAGCTTCTCCTTCATTAAGACACTCAAGATGATCCTCTAGTGTTGTAAATTTTCTTCCTTGCTTCTACTATAGATCAAAATATCATCAAAGTAAACCATGACAAACTTACCAATGTAAGGTCACAACATTGTATTCATCAACCACATAAATGAGTTGGGTGCATTCGAAAACCTAAAAGGCATAACCATCCATTTTTACAAACCATCTCTTGTCTTAAATGTTGTCTTCCATTCATCTCCCTCTCAAATGTCAATCTCATGGTAGAAAACTTTGTAGATCAATTTTGCTAAAGTACTTAACCCCCACTAATTCATCCATCATGTCCTCTACCCAAGGAATGAGAAACCCTTACTTAATGGTCATCTAATTTATTGTTATGCTACACATGGACTCATACTTTCCCTGACAAGACCCTTTTACATTAGTTCTATCACAAACTACTCCAACACCTTCGTTTACTCAAGTGGAACCAAGTTTTCTTATTGTTCTCCTCTTTTTAGTACTTGTGCATAATAGCAACTTGTTACTTTCATTTCTTTGACAAATTCTTTTGCAGAAAACATACTTTCACTCTTCTTTCACTCTTCTTTTCATCCTTAAGTGGCAATAGAACCACTTTAGAGTCGTCCTTCCAAAATGTGTAACTATTCTTCTCCCCATCATGTATGAATTTTCTATAATACTACATGGTCTTCCCAACAACATATGGCAAGCATCCATAGGGGTAACATCACACCATATCTCATCCTTATAAAAGTTTCCTATGTAAGTCTAACAAAACATCTTTTATCAACTGTTACTTCATTTCCTTTCTTAAACCATGCAATGCTATAAGGATGAGGATTCTTCTCACATTGTAAATTTAATTTCTCTACCATTTCTCTAGTTACAATATTCTCACAACTACCCCCATCAATAATAACTTGACATACCTTTCCACTAGAAATGCATCTAGTTCTGAAAATGTTGGTCTAGAGCGACAAGTCATTAGAGTTTTTTGTAAGAACTTCATCCTTTTCAAGAATGATCATTGATCTCCTCATCATGAGGGTTTCTCTCACATCTAGTGAAAGTTCTTTCTCCTCATATTGTAATTGAACCAAGTTCACTCTATGCTATCTTCCTTGATTTATTTTTGGCATTTTATAATTGAGCATTCAAAGGCTCTATGTCCTTCTCCACATCTAAGCTAGGAAAAGGGCCTCTATTGGTTTTCCCTTCCCCTTCCACTACCATAACCTCATCCTCACTAAAATCCTCTTCCTCTTTTCTCTTTTGTAGGATCTTGTCTAGAATCTATATTTGTTTTGAATTATTGGGAGGACTCCCCTTGGCCATAATTAGAACCTCCTCGACATGGTGTTGAGGGACCCCTTCTTCCTCTTCTTTTCCTCTAAATGTAGTGTCAATTATGTTGGTGTTTGAAAATGCTAGAGGGTTTTCAATTATCCCACTGAGAAACTAACATATCTAGGGGCAACTAACTCCCATTTTCAACATGCCATTTCTGACAACAGGCCAACTATAAGGCTAGACACTTCTTCTACTTTAGACTCTTCTAAACCTAGGTGGGTGGACCTCAGATTCAATTGATACCGTACTAGTGCAAAAATGTATTCCTAAATCTATTAAGAAGATGAAACCCTTTATATCTCATAATTACTCATGAAATGACACAGATCTACAATAGCTAAATACCAAGCTATGAATCTCATAAGCTGAGTGAGGGTTAAACATTTAGGTCCTTCAACCTGAAAGGGAAAGAACATTTGATTATTGATGTTGATTTTTAACAAATCCTCAAATATGCAATAGTGAGACCTAGTGATCCTATAAACTAATTAGTGCCTTAACCCTTGGGCAAATCTATGAATCAAAAATATACATATGAATATTTGAGACATATGTGTATCTTTAGATATCTAATCTATCTATTCAACTTGTAAATAGACATCTATGTTTAGTTTAAATCTCATTCTTACCTGATATCCTCCTCAATAAATCTGTAACCCTGTTGATTTCTATGAAGCATTTACATAATTCCTTGAATTATCAGCAACAATGAAACAACATACAACCTTAAGGGAGTGCAACTATGACCTAGGCTCTTTGTTCAAAGGTCATAAAACATTAAAACTCACTAAGAATGGAGACAAGATTCAACTAAAACTCAACCATTTGCTGCTCTTTGTATTATTTCCTTGAAATTATACAGTCATATGCATGAAATGAAAAACATGAAACAACCTAACAGATCTGAACTATCTGTATATTCCTTCCTACTGCTGTTCATACAAGAGAGAATATGTTGAAGAATGAAGGTGGAATCATAGTTCTAGATCCAAAGAAGTGGTCTCACAGAATGATTGAAAATTTCCTACCAAGAATGGTCTCACAGTGAAAAATTGGAACCTATACAATGAGAAAGAAAGTGAATAAAATAGCATGAAGGAATTCTTGGACCTAATCAGGAGATGAAAAGTGTCCACTCAAAATTCCTTCCCAAGAAAATCAAAAGCCTCTCTCTACCTTCTCTCTGTAACTAAAAATCAAATCCCATCATTCTAGCTCTACAAGGCATAAAGAATCTCAGATATTTGGTTCATCATCATAACCACCTTTGATGCCAGATTTTAAATCATGGTTTAGCCAAAAATTAGTTAAGAGGCCTCCAAAATACAATTCAATCTTCTAAAACTCATTTTTTCCACATTCTAGCTTTAAATAGTCTTCATAACAACCCTCTAACCAATTCTGATGACTAATATTGAAATCTACCTATTTTGTTGCCAATGCCTTGGATTTTACAAATTGACTTATAGCTCAAACTGGTGAGCACTTGTGTAAAAATCGACCTCAAAAATGGAGAATTTGGATTCTCTCAGTTCCAACAGTATATTGGAGTGTGTATTTTGCCTCTCAAAAACCCCCAGAAAGTTGACTTGAAAATGTCCCCCCCTAGCATGGCACTCTGGCTTGCATTTTTGAATTTCACAAATTTTAAAATATCTAAAGTTTACACTTTAGAAAGAAACCATTTTGCATTTAAAAAATGCACATACCTTTTCTTTAAAAATAAAATAATTTAAAAAATGATATTTTAAAAATTATTTATTTTTTCCCTCACCCTTCAATTTTGGGGTCAACTAACTTTGACCATTTTTTGCCACATGTCAACATGTGATTGGCTAATTGCTATGACACCTACCATCTGGATGCCATGTGGCATCATCTCATTAGCACTCTATTTTGCCTTGTCAACATGCCACCTCATCATGGCCACTATGTCGCTATTAGAGTCAGCGACATAGCAACATTGTGACATGTGTCACCTTCTGCCATGTTAGCACCTCAAGAAGCATGCCACGTCAAGAGGCCTCTACCATGTGTCATGACCACCTCTACCCTCGCTATGTCACCATCATATCTTGTGAGCAACTTGTCCTTAGCAAGATAGCGAGTAGTACTAGATGTGCCATGTGGCAACATCTCCTTCAATCTCCATTTTACGTGCCATGTCATCATTCTTGTGTCTTGTCAACTACCACTTGGTACTGCCTGATTCGTTGCTCTGTACTGGAAGTGGGACACACATTGCTATCTAACTTGGCCAAATTTTTAGAGTTTTTTCGATGACTCATTATGTCGCTTGCTGAAAATCCTTGGATTTTTCAGATAGTGACATAGTGACTAGCTGAATTTTTACTTTTTCGGCACCTTGACTATGATGATGTCATAGTTTTGTACTGCATGTTCCTTCAAAATTAAGTACCTATCATCTCAAACTACCTTTCACATCCAAGTCAGGCCCACACATGCATGTGACTTCCAAAATCCTTTGTCTTAAAGACATTAGTTTTAGTGTGTGCAATACTATTTGAACATTGAAAACTCACTCCATACAACCAATGTGGGATATATGTGTTTTTACTAGTTTTTTTGCCCTATCTACTCATGCAATGTCCCTGCAAAATTTTTTCCTTTAACATTCTGCTTTCTTAATGGTGTCTGTGGATTTTTCATGCCATGGTTTCCTTAAAATGGCTCCCCCATTGTTTTTGGGTACGGCTTCCTTGCTATTTGAAGGCGTGGGTTGCTTCTTATTTAGCATAGGGTTTGCAGAGTTTATGCTTCCATGTGGGGTGCCTCTTTGATGTTGACTAAAATCATGGGTACCCTACTCTACTATGGGCATGGGATTCTCCTTCCTTCATTCATCTGCTAACATCCTTTGGCAGATCATTTTCAAGTTGGTAGCCTCTTTCTCTACTCTGAGTGTTATGTTCTTGGCGTGAGTGCAGAGTAGAACACAAATAATCAAAAGCCTTTTGAAATGCTTAAAAACTAGAAAATACCAAGTATCACACATCATGATACTCAAAAGCTTACAACCCAGCTTTGGTAACAAAACATTTAATAATCCTTGTTAATGAGGGAAACTAGGATGACAAACATGATCATAATGCAAATCTTATGTTTCCTTCCATAGGCGACTTCTTCAAGCACTTAGTGTTATTTTCATTTCTATGGCACCACTTCTTCTTCATTTAGCATGGGTACCCTATATTTGGGGCCGTGAGCTACCTTGATCTAGCCGTCTGCCTTTAACTTGCATCTTTAAACTCGTTGCTTGAAGCTTTTATACATAATTGGCATCTCCTTTTGGCACTTATTAAAACTGTTTCCCACTGCCAATTCTTCTTACTCATTGTTGAACTCTTCCTACCCATGTGTGACCTATTCAGGGAGAAATTGTGGGCCTCCATTGCATTATGTTTCACTTCCCTTGATCATGGCGTGGAGATCTTTTGTGATGCATGTGTCGAGTCTTCTTTATCATGCCTGTAGCTTCTTTTATGCAGATTTCTTTTATCTTTAGTGGGTAATCTAGTGATATTATCTCCAATTGATGGGAGGTCCAGAGAGAATCCAATAAACTCTTGGTCTCAAAATTTAGTCCACTTCCATCATATAAATCCCATCATTTGTAGTCCAAGGAAAAAAACAATGTGAACACTGAGAAATGTCAAAGGCCCTGTAAGGGTAAGGAAGTCACTCTATGCCTATGACATTTATAACAATAGGTACACCATGCTCCAAGGCGAATTGCTCTTGAGCTTCATGGGAATCTCTTGATGCAAAGGACATGGTCACAACATTTCTCTTGAAGAGATATGCACCCTAGCTAGCCACCTCGTAGCCTATATCTACTGCAACTCTAGTAGTGCCATTTGCAATAGGGATTACTTTAGCAATGTCATCATTTATCTGCTCCTTGAGGAAACATTGTGCCTCCTCTAGGAAACTTGAATACATCACCTTCAAATTGAACCCAATTCTGAACAACCTTTTCTATTGTAGGACTTTTGTAAGGAACATTTGCATAAGGAACATACTAATGGCTCTTTGGGCATGGAAATGGATTTCTATATCCTTTTGGATCAGGAATGAGACAATTCAACTTTTCATCCTCCAGTGGGTAGTGTCTTTCTCTATATATCATGTTTTCTCTAGGAAAGGTCATAATCCTCTTTTGATCATGGCAAGGTGTATGATCAATGTATTTTACAATTGAAGGTTTAAACACTGTTTCTTTTGATTCATCAAATATCATCACCTTACGATGATGTTTTTCTTATTTTAAGTTTACTACTGGCATTATTTTTCTTTCTTTGGTGCTCTTAACTTTATACCTCCTTTTGCTATCATTAGTTTCCCAATTTCCTCAGAGTGCTTTCTTGAAAGCTTGTCCTCAACACTATCTTCATAAATTACATCTTCTATTATTCTGCCTTTTAAAAAAAAATCATAAAACCTCATAGTGTTTCTGTCAATCTGATGGAATCAGTCGAGCCCCAAAACAGGTCTGACTAAAAGAAAAATTGTTTTCAAGCAACTGACTTTGCATAATGATCTAGTGATCACCACAAATTGTCTGAAATTGATTTCAAGTGTTAATTTGATCATTAAAATTCACTTACCCATTGATCTGCAAATTGCCACTTTAATGCGAGAGGGTCCTTTAACCAACCTTAAAAACTAACCAGAACACCTGATCAGGCTCTGCAAACTACAATACTAATTCTTTGTTTTGTACACTTGAGTCTTGTCAAATCTTGTCTCATGATGAATTCCCAGTCAAAAGATATTCACCATCAAAGTTTACCTATTAGAACTACTTGCAAGAAAACATGTCAGAAAACACTAAATTGGGTTCAGAATCAGCTTCAAAAATTGGGTAAACTAACACTTGGGAAAACAAAAACTGGGGGATTGGTTCTCTGTCATGAGCACAATATGAATCCATGATTTTGAATCATAAAAAAAACCAACACACAAATTACAAGCAGTCAAAGTGGGCTACTCAGAATTGCTAACTAGAAACAATGACAGAAAAGTAATTTTTGGATATGGAAGTGAGCAGACGGATTCATCAAAACTTCCAAATTGGTACACTTGGAGTATTTTCAGACTAAAACACAAGGGTACAATCCATTAAATCTTACCAATCATGAGTTTTGAATTATAACATCATGAACAGGGGTACCAAACAATCTGCATCTGCTGACACCAGTAAAAAGATAGAAATTATGTTTGGAATCACATTTGAAAACTGATCAAATGGATTCATCATAAGCTAAAACTTGAAACATAACAAGTCTCTAACATCTATAATGCAATTCAAAATGAATTTTAGCATTTTGGTCAATTGGTCAAAAGTTATAGCTTGTCAAATAGGGCTTCCTAGAATTATGTGCAATGTGCATCAGCATGAAAATAGCAAATGACCAACTTTGAGGAATTCAAAACCTAGTCAAATGGACTTGAAACGATTCAAAATATGAAAAATAGTTTCTTGGATATCGACACTAGACACTCCCAAAGTGGTGGGTCATGACATATTTTTGGGTGCAAGATATTCAGATGCAAACAAGGCCTCTTGTCACTGTTTGACACTTTGGTGAAAAATGCAGATTTGACATTTACTCAAAATAAGACTTCGCCGAATGACTTAGAATGATAGTTTATCATCATGGAACATGTAGATAGGCTAAAAGGAATCTATTAGAAACATTAAACACCACTTAGGCCTCAAAGGTACAATTAGGTACAACTTGGTACATATGCATTTATGGGAACTCAAAATTTCAAATGGATGCTCAAAATGAGAATGCAATTTTGAGCGCCAACAAATTCTACTTTTCTTTAGCCTTTAGACTAATTGGCATGCTTCCATGACAGTGTCAACATGATGTATGATTATTTCATCTTGGATAGAGAATTTAAGGTCATTCATTTATCTATCAGCCACTTGTTCATCATCTTCTTGATGCTCTATTCTTATGGTTAACTTATAGAACTAATTTAAGTACTCTTGTATAGAAGACAAATTTTCTTTCAAATTATGGAACTTATGAAAAGGGATTTGTGAGTAATCCAAGGGTAAGAACTTTTTTCGAAGCTTTTTCTACATCTTGCTCCACATTTTGATCTTTTCCATTTGGTTTTTGGTCCTTTCCTTTTGGAAATTATCCCACCATATCATTGCATGTCCTTTTAATTTTGTCCATGCAAATTTCATCTTCTTTTCCTTGGCCACAAGCTTCCATTCAAAAAATTTACCCATCTCATTTAGCTAGTCTTTCAACTCTTCTGGATTAAGACAACCAACATAGTCTAAAACTTTGATCTTGATCCCTTCATTTTTACCTTCTAAAGCTCAAAGTACTCTATCTTAATAGCTCAAATTTTCCAATTTTTCTTCTTTAATTTCTTCATTTTCATTAGCATCAATTTGATTCATCTGATTTGTCCTCTCCTTGTGCTCTTGGTATTCCTTGATTATCCATTTCCTCTTTCAACAATTCAATCTATATTTGCATATCTAACATAAATCTTTGCATTAGAGTGACACCTCCTCTTCCTCTTCCTCTTCCTCTCCCAACCATCTTCCCACTTTGATACCAAATGATGTATCCCAAACCTTCAAAATAATACCTCAAAAAATATTAACACAACACACATTTTCAAAATGTCAAATTCTTCATTCAACTCTTCCAACTATAATTTGCCTCTACAATGAAAGAAAACAACTACTTATATGAATTAATTACCATATTTGGCAAATTTTTGAGAAAAATAGATTTTTTCATTTTTGGTAATTTTCAAAACCCATCCTACGAATCTAAATTTTTTCTAAGAAAAGCTCCCAACTAAGGCATGGTGAATTGCCAACTAATCTACAAAATCAAGAATAGGATTTTAATTTTACTACAACTTTCTAAAAAATTGAAAAAAAAATCAAAAATCCAATTTTAGAGGCCAAGATGATATTTTAGGCTCTTGGACAAATGTCAAACTAGGCACCAATCATGATGAGTTGCATTAGCAATTCAAATAACTCCTCATGCAACTGATTGTAAATTTTCACCCGAAACCCATATCCAAGTCAAAAGTTATGACTCTCGAAAGTTGATGCATTGTTCTCTCCTTCTTGAAAAAAACACAACTCTTGTAAGTGGATGTGTATGAATTTTTGAAATTTTATTGGATCTAACTTCATTAATACCCACTTAGATATCCACATGCTCTCTATTTTAGGTAGTTTGTCCCACTCTATTAGGCATATGTCATGATGGTCGTGCCTTGTGGAGGTAGTTTTCTTGTCAAAAAATTTGGTAATCTTTTCCTTCTTCTTATTGGGAAGTTGATATTGCCAATCAACTCTGTAGAAATCATTTGCACTTGGAACATTTCCATGGAATGTGTATAAATAAAAATCATTAAAAAAGGGGAGATGTCAAGATTTTCTCATAAGAAAATCTCATAAGAATTATCATTGAAATTTTTGATGATTTTGCAAGACCATATCTTTTTATACTTCAATTTATGCTATGTGTGTGTAGGAAACCATTCACACCTCAATTAAACCATTGCTAAGTCACCAACAATAAATATTTGTTTTCTTTGTGTAGTAGCTACAACAATCTTGTAACTCACACTACTATCCTATAACTTTTGTTTGAAATCTTGTTGGAGTTGGTGAAGGTGTCCAGCAAAGGAAACTCCATCATCACTAATTTTGTCTCCCAAGAAAAATGATACAAGATCTAGAATACCTTGAGGGTTTCAACCATAGACAATTTGAAATGGATATTTTTTGGTGCATCTGTTAACAAAACTATTATAGGAAAAATCTTCCAAGGGCAATGCCAAGTCCCACTATTTGGGCTTCTCCTGCACAATGCAGCGTAATAGATTTTACAAACTTCAATTGACTATATTTGTTCGTCCATCATTTTGAGGCTGATAGGCACTACTAATCTATAACTTTGTTCCTAATTTCCTCCATAGAGTCCTCCAAAAATGGCTCAAGAACTTAGTGCCTCTATTAGAGGTAATGGTCTTTGGAAGGCCATGTAACCAAACAACTTCTGAGAAGAATAGTTCTCCTACTCTAGTTGCATCATTGGTTAATTTACAGGAAATAAAGTAGACAATTTTGGAAAATTGATCAACAACCACAAAAATAGAATAATTACCTTGCTAAGTGTGTGGGAGACCCACTACAAAATCCATACTCAAGTCAATCCATGATTCAATAGGTACTGGTAAAGGCATGTAAGATCTTGTATCCTATGAATGTCCTTTAGCCACTTGATAGATTTTTCATCTTGCAACATATTTAGTGATGTCCCTCTTTATTTTGGGACAATAATACTTATCTTTAACCAAGTTAATGATTTTTCCTTTCCAAAGTGTCCAACTAGTCCACTACTTTGAAATTCCTTGATAATGGTTTCCTGCATGAATCCACCTTGTATACATAGTTGGTTACCCTTAAAGAGGTAACCATCCTACATAAAATAGTCTCCTTTCACATGATCCAACTTATCAAGAGATGAAGCCTTTAGCTTTCTTACAATTTCCTAGAAATCATCATTAGTTTCATACAAGGCCTTAAAAGCATTAAAACTAGTGACCTCAGTTTCTATTATGGTTAATAGTGTAGCACGCTTGCTCAAGGCATCAACCACCTTTTCTTTTTTTCTAGATTTATCTTCCAGGACAAAGGTATATTACTATAAGAAAGATACCCACTTGTCATGCTGACTATTAAACTTCTTTTGTGCGTTGAGATAATTCAAAGCAATATGATTAGTAAATAGCACAAATTCATGTGGGACCAGATAGTGCCTCCAATGTCTTAATGCTTGAACAATTTCGTAAAACTCCATAGCATAGGTAGAATAATTATTTCTTACTTCATTCAATTTCTTACTAAAGAAGCCCACAAACTTACCTACTTGGCCAAGAACAGTGCCTATCCCATCATGTGAAGCATCATACTCTACTTCAAAGACTTTGTCAAAATTTGGAAGTGTTAATATAGGAGCTTTAGTTAACTTTTTCTTCATGAATTTAAAACTCTCTTCAGTATCTGTTGTCCATGTGAACTCCCTTCCTCTAGTATAGTCTGTTATAGGTGCTATTATACTACTAAATTTTGGGATAAATTTTTGGTAGAAATATTCCAACCCATGAAAAATCTGCACTCCTGTTATACTAGGACTAAGTCATTCTAGGATTAATCTTGCATTTTAGGGATGCATATGAACTCTAGCTTGAGAATTGACAAAGCCTAGAAAGGTTAAACTACTTTGCATGAACCTACACTTCTTCAAGTTTGCAAAGAGCTCCTCCTTGCTCAAGACCCTTAAGATGATCCTCAAGTGTTATAAGTGTTCTTCCTTGCTTCTACTATAAATCATAATATCATCAAAGTAAACTACAACAAACTTACCAATGTAAGGTTATAGCATTGTATTCATCAATTGTATAAATGTATTGGGTACATTCGAAAGCCCAAAAGACATAACCATCCATTCATAAAAACTATTGTTGGTGTAAATAGGTATTTACTATTTACACTTAAGTTAACTTAGGTTAGTGCATTATTTTATTATTTCTCTTTATGAGACAGTTAGGAGATTGTGCATCTTCTATAGTTTTCATTTAGACAACATAGAAGTACGCAACTCTAATTATGCACATGGTGTCTACACCATAGGAGTTTGCATCATTCACTAAGTTGTCATGTAGACAACACAATTTTTCACACTCCTAATTTAGCACATGCTGTCTACAACACTGATGTGCATGTTTCACCTTTGTAGGCTTATCCTCTCAACATCGCACTTACTTCTGTGCATAATGGAGGATAACCCATATCTGGTGGACATGTGCCTGGTTGTTGGACTTATCATGGTGTTGATTCCAAGGCATTCTAGATGCATCTCAAAGGCCTTTATATTGAGGCACTCCTAGTGTACTTGTACATAGAATTGAATGCTATACAGTTATTTTGATCATAGTCTGGTCTAATTTTTGCTTTTGTTTTGAGTTCCTTGGTCTTGGAAAAATTCTTCCCTCATGCACATTCTTACATGGTATCAGAGCTGAGGGAGATACTCATCAAATAGCCTTTGGAGACCTCATGGCTTCATCTCTTTAAGGGACCCGATTCAGATCCGGAGCATCAGCTATAATTGGGAGCATCTAAAGTTGAAGTAGACCTCGCCATTGCATCTGGAGTGAAGATTTGGTGAAGATTGACTAAAAGTTTGCCTATTTTAGGCCATAGTCAATTGGAAGGCAATTTTTTTTTGCAAATCAGAACCCAAAGGCCTGATTTGCAAATTTGGGTATGGTCTTGGAGAAATTCTGCCCTCATGAAGAATTTTCTCTCACAGGAGAATAATTCAAAAATAATTTTGAAAAAATGCCCAGAAAATAAATTTGAGAAATAATTCTAAAATTGCATAAAAAATATAGAATATTAGATCCAAAAATAAATTAATCAGACTGATAAAAGACCATACCTTGGTCATACAGACCTCAATTTAGGTGCAATTTTTTTTGATTTTGGGTAAAATTTCCTTAATTTTTCAGTGGTGTAGTTTGTTTTTGGTTTTGGTGCTCAAATTAGTTAGAGATCATAGTTTTTCATGAATGTAACTATCTAATTTTGCTTTTTGCAACTTCAAATGCATCATACGGGCTCATCTGGACTCCTTTTCAAGTTCCAATTTTTTTGAAAGTGTATATTTTTTCGTCTAGTTTTCAGATCTACAATCAAATCGTAGTCTTATTTGGACAAAAGTATCACTTTTAGAAATAGGTCTTGTTTTGCATTGTAATGCTTCACAATTGATGTAATTTTGAGCTACATTGTAATAGTCCAGATTTGTACTCTATACAAAGGTTTTAATCAGAAAAATCAAAAAGCCCACTTTGTCCATTTTGGCAAGTGGCCCATTGTAAACACACTATATATAAAGTGCAAAAATCATTTATTTGGGGGGGGGGGGGGGGGGATTTATTAATTTAGTGAAGCGAGGGGGTGTGTACTGTGTACTATGTCTCCTTTATCTTGAGTTCTTGCATCATGGGTTCTTTTTCAAAGTTAACTCCACATAATTATTCTACTTGGAAAGAAAACATTAAAGAGCCATTGGTAGAAAAAGGTTTATAGCGTTATGTCATTGGTATAGCCAAGAAATGTCCTACTGATGCAGATGAAGCTCGTAAAGAAGATTGGGAATCCAAACAAGAGTTGGCCTTAGGAACCTTGTTGAAAAATATCTTTGATCTTGTCAAATTTCACATTAAGAAGCTTTTAGATCCAATAGAGGTTTGGGCTAAACTAGAAGCTTTGTATGGGACAGTAGATGAAGACATGGCTTACAGAATAGAGGATAAACTTCTCAAGTTGGATCCTAGAAATTTTGACACAATTAAAGACTATCTTACCCAAGTAGAAATGTATAGGGCACAGCTAAATGATTGTGGTGAACCTATTAAAGATGGAAAGATGATCAAACACATCATGACTTATCTTCCATCTGAATATGCTCCTTTTGTTTCTAGCTTTAATACACACAAATTAACAATGTGTAGTGCCTATGTTAAGCCTTCATTCGAGAAATTCTCAGAAATGTTGATCCTTGAACATGAAAATCTAGTGGGTATGGGAATTCTCAAGTCTTCAAAAACTAAATCCTTGGTAGAAAATGAAGGTAATTCAAGTGGTAAAAACTCAAACAAGAAGCAGAAGAAATGGAAGGCCAAGCAACAAGACAAGAAACAATACTCCTCCTCAAAAAAAAAACCTTCCACAAGTCAATCTTCTTCTACTCAAAATTCTTCTTCACAATAAGGAAAATCTTCTTTCAAGAACAATAAAAAAGGGAACAATTCCAACAAGAAGGAGAAGAAAACATGTTCCTATTGTAAGAAGAATGGACATGAAGAACACGAGTGCAAAGATAAGAAGATTGATGAATTGGTAAACATTATGAGGAAACATAAAGTTGATGTTCCTAATGCATACAAAGAAAATGGTTCTTCATCCACTTTAAAGGGCAAGGGTCAAGCTTTAGTTGCAAGTACAAACAATCCAGAGGAATGGGTTCTAGATTCTGGAGCATCTCATCACATGGGTGCTTCAAGGAAGAACTTTTCCTCTTTCAAAACTTCAAATGTACCTTACATCTATGTGGACAATGACACTCAAATTAAAGTAGAAGGTAAAGGGAATGTTGAGTTAGAGAATGGCATCTTCAAGGATGTACTACATGTTCCTAGCCTAAGCACAAACCTTCTCTCCATATATCAAATCACTCACTATGGATGTGGCAACAAAGTAGAGTTCCTCTCCAACACAATAGTGGTAAAGAATCTCAAAGATGATTCAATGGTGGCAATTGGAAAGGAGAACCATGAGACAAGACTTTATTCTTTCTCACATTTTGTGCCTATGTCCACGTCTCTTGCCTTGTTGACTCATTCAAACACTCAAAGTAAACTATGGCATGAAAAATTTAGACACCTTAATTATCACTACCTTCAGCAGTTAAGCATCAAGGAAATGGTCATTGGTCTACCTGAAGTCTAGTTTTCAGAGGGAGTATGCCCAGGTTGTGAACCAAGTAAACATCCCAAAGAGAAATATGACAAGGGGAAGCTTTGGAAAGCAACTACTGTTCTAGAATTGGTACATAGTGATGTAGCTAGCCCCTTTCCAGTACCTTATTTTAGTAAGGCCCGTTATGTTCTCACATTTATTGATGATTTTTCAAGGTACACTTGGGTCTTTTTCCTTAGTCATAAGAGTGAAGTCTTTGACAACTTTATCATAGTCAAAGCTCAAGTTGAGAAGAAATCTAGGAAAGTCATCAAGATACTAAGGATAGATAATGGCAGAGAATATGTCAATTCCAGACTTATAGACTATTGCACACATGAGGGGATAGATCTTCAACATTCAGTTGCATACACACCATAGCAGAACAGTGTAGCTGAAAGAAAGAATAGAACCCTTAAGGAAATGACTACTTCCATGCTTCAACACAAGTCTCTCAATCTAGCGTTTTGGGCTGAAGCCATGTGCTATGCCAACTACATTCAAAATAGAAGTTTGCATAAGGCCTTAGATGGAATAAGACCTTTTGAGGCATGGTGTAGAAGGAAACCAATTCTTAAGCACTTTAAAGTTTTTGGTTCTCCAGCATGGGCCAGGATACCACCACAAAAGTGTAAGGCATTTGAACCAAAAAGCAAACCATGCATATTTTTTGGATATCCTGATCATCTCAAGGCATATAAATTAATGGATCCAAAGACTCACAAAATATTCTATGAGAGGAGTGTTCATTTTGAAGAGACATGTCCAAGTTTGGCCTCTTCAAATCCTCCTCCTTCTTTCTCCTATGTGGATAGTGCACACAGTGATGAAAGTGACTTGGAAGATGAAATTCCTTCAACCTTGACTCGTAGGACACCACCTTCATAGGGTCAAAAAACATTTGAGGGCATTCCTTCATCTTCTTCCACCAAACCTCATTGGGCACAATAGACCCTTGATGCAACAAGTTCAATGGTGGGAAATCCTTTAGATACTCGGAGGACTAGGTCACAACACAAGTCATTTCCACATGCATACATAGTCATTGCTTCAGATCCATAGTCTTTTAAGGAAGCATCAAGGATTCCAGAATGGGATACAGCTATGGAGGAAGAATACAATTCCTTGATGAAAAACAACACATGGGACTTACTTCCCCTTCCAAAGGGAAGAAAAGTTGTTCGATGCAAGTGGATCTATTGAACCAAATTTGCAGTAGATGGAAGTATTGATAAACATAAGGCTCGACTAGTTGCCATATGTTTCTCGCAAGTTCCAAGTATTGATTATACAGAGACTTTTGCACCAATTTCCAAAATGAACTCCATTCACTTGACACTAGCAATTTCTACAACTCAAGGATGGGTTGTACACTATATGGATGTTAAGAGCACATTTTTGAATGATGACCTTCATGAGGAAATTTATATGGAGCAGCCACAAGGGTTCATATAGGATTCTACTATGGTTTGTAGATTAAAGAAGTCTATTTATTGTTTAAAGTAGGCTCCTCGGGCTTGGTATGCCAAAATGGACTCATTTCTCCTCTTAGTTAGTTTTAGAAGATGTCATTCTAACTCGAATGTTTAAATTCTTTAGCAAGATGACTCTCACTTGATCTTAGTGCTTTATGTCGATGACTTGATCATTACAGGGAGCACTACATCCATCATAGCCAGTGTCAAGACCTCTCTTCAGGAAATATTTGCCATGATAGACTTGGGTTTGTTATGCTACTTCCTTGGCATTGAGATCATATAGTCTTCAACAAGGATTTCACTTTCATAGCCCAAGTATGCTCTTGACTTACTTTCACGATTTCACATGAGTGACTATAAACTTGCTCCTACTCCCTTCCTATCAAGTGTCAAGCTAGAGGCTAAGTGCACAACTCCACTTGTTGATGCGACATTATACAGATAGTTAGTTGGGAGCCTTATCTACTTGATACACACACGCCCTGATATTGGCTTTGCAATTGGTATGGTTTCACGCTTTATGCAAGAACCTCATGAGCTTCATTAGAAGGCTTCCAAGCACATTTTGCACTATATCAAGGGTACATATACACATTGGATTCATTATGTAGTAGGTATAGGGCTTCAGTTGATTGGATACATAGATTGAGACTATGCAGGAGACTTAGATTCTCAGAAATCTACTTTAGGGTACACATTTCACATTAGTTCTGGCCCTATTTGTTGGCAAAGTAAGAAGCAGAACATTGTTTCTCTTTCTTCCACAGAGGCTAAGTATCGAGGGGCTGTCAATGCAGCTACAAAGGCTCTTTGGTTATAGCACATTTTGGATGAATTAGGATTTGATCTACCTAAGCTGATAGTTCTTCATTGTGACAATCAAAGTGCCATTGAAATCTTTAAGCATCCAGTTTGGCATTAGCAGACAAAGCACATTGAGGTTCATATGCACTATATTAGAGAGCTTAGACATGAGTAGATCATTGCACTTCAGTACTATCCTACAATAGAGCAGGTCACTGATATTTTCACCAAACCCTTTACTGAGGTCAAGTATACTCATTTACGAGATCTCTTGGGGGTGCAGGATGTTGTAGATTGGCAAGTCCCTTAACTTCTCTCTTCTCTCTTCTTTTGGGAGGGATTTTTTCCTCTTATGAGGTCTTCTTCTCTCTCTTTCTCTATTGTACTTATCACTCTTTTTCGAGGAGGGTTTTTCCCATGAGGTTTTCCCTCTTTCTCCGCTTTATGAGAGATTGCATTGCATCATTTTAGCATTTCTTTCGTACATGGGTACCTAACATGGCCTAGTAGTTGGGACCCTTTATCCATTAGTGAGCTTAAGTGCATTCCCCTAAGTTGCACTTAAGGGGGGGTGTTGGTGTAAATAGGTATTTACTATTTACACTTTACTTAAGTTAACTCAGGTTAGTGCATTATTTTATTATTTTGCATTATTTTATTAGTTCTCTTTATGAGATACTTATGAGTTTGTGCATCTTCTACAGTTGTCATGTAGACAACATAGAAGTACACAACTCTAATTATGCACAAGGTGTCTACACCATAGGAGTTTGCATCATTCACTGAGTTGTCATGTAGACAACACATTTTTTTGCACTCCTAATTTAGCACATGCTATCTACAACACTAATGTGCATGTTTCACTTTTGTAGGCTTATCCTCTCAACATCACACTTACTTCTGTGCATAATGGAGGATAACCCATATCTAGTGGACATGTGCCTAGTTGTTGGACTTATCATGGTGTTGATTTTGAGGCATTCTAGATGCATCTCAAAGGCCTTTATATCGAGGCACTCCTAGTGTACTTGTACATAGAATTGAATACTATACAATTATTTTGATCATACTCTGGTCTAATTTGTGCTTGTGTTTTGAGGTCCTTGGTCTTGGAGAAATTTTTCCCTAACACGGATTCTTACAACTATCTTTTGCCTTAAATTTTGTCTTCTATTCATCTCCCTCTCGAATACAAATATGGTGGTAGCAACTTCAGAGATCAATCTTGTTGAAGTACTTAGCCCTCACTAATTCATCCATCATGTCCTCTATCTAAGGAATAAGAAAATGATTCTTACTGGTAATCTTATTGACTGCTCTACTATCAGTCTAGATCCTCCATGTTACATCCTTCTTTGGAGTCAACAATGTGGGTACTGCACACATACTCATGCTTTCCCTAACTAGACACTTTTGCATCACTTATGTCACTTGTTTATTCAACTCTCCATGTTTTGTTGGGTTCAACTGATAGACTTCTTGATTAGGTAGAGTTTCTCTAGGAATAAGATCAATATGATGTCAAATATATCTTTTGGGTGGGAGACCATTAGGTAGTTCATTAAGAGAAACATCTGCAAACTCCTATAGTACCTTCATTTGCTCAGGTAGCACCAAGATTTCTTATTCGTCTCCTATTTTTATTACTAGTGCATAACAACAACCTATTACATTCATTTTTTTAACAAATTTTTCCAAACAACATGGTTTCACTCTTCTTTTCATCCTTAAGTGGTAATAGAACCACTTTAGAGCCATCCTTCCAAAATGTGTAAGTATTCTTCTCCACATCATCTATAACCTTCCTATCATACTACATGATCTTCCCAAAAATATATGGAAAGCATCCATAGGGATAACATCGCACCATATCTCACCCTTATAAAATTTTCCTATTGTAAATTTCACTAAACATATTTTATCAACTATTACTTCATTTCTTTTCTTAAACCATGCAATATGATAAGTGATGAGTCTAAAAAAATGCCTTTATTTTGTTATGTTTAAGATACTTTGTGATACTTCATTTATCCTTGTTTTAACACTTATAAGCCTATGTTTGATAAACCTTTGATGATTTATGGGGTAGAAAAACTATGTCATCTTTTGCCTAAATTATATCTAATATGCAGTATTTCATATAAATATCCAAATGTGTGTTCTTATGCTTGAATTTAGTTTGATGGATTTTTATTTGCAAATATGTATTATATCATAACTAACCTGATGATAAGGATTAAAGGATGAGTGGAAGAATCCAGAAGTTGGTTGCTGACAGCATTCAAGGAGAAACAAGCATCAAGGAACAACCACGAAAAGGAAGTTATAACCGCTCTAGGAAACATGGCAGTGAATAAGGAGGAGCTTTTATGAGCCATTACCTTCTCTGCATTTATGTTGTAACAAGCGGATGTGTAGACTTCATTGCTCCCTCCTCAATTCTGTTATCCTTCCTTTCCACTTTCAGTTGTTCTCCTATATTCTCTCCTGCGGACTTAACTTAGGATAGTTACTTTTCTATTATGTAATAAAGAGTAGATTCCCTATATATGTCAGGATTGACTCCTGTGTGTGAAAAGTTTTAGTTTTTGGTTTTTGATAAGTTTTATCGAGTAAGAGAGAACACTAATTCACAGTTTGTTGCAATTTTGTTTTACAATTCTGAATCATGTAATGATTGATTAATGAAATGAATTAGTTCTCTTTAGCTTCTATCCCACGTTGGTAGATTAGAGAATCCAACCAAGGGGGCCCACTTGGAAGGTGGATTAGATTAGGATAGAATAGATTCATTTTACTAGCATTAGCAGTATTTTAAGTAAGACGTAGCTAGTTAATTCCTTCCTGTAGCATCACACTTAATGAAAATTCCTGCAGCATCTGCGAGAATAGTCTAGTGGATGAGTCAAGATGGAATCTCTGTTATCTTGTCATTGTGTTTTCAACATTCATAGATTCAATAGTTTTCTTTCCACAGTAGTAGTGTAGTTTCCTTTCTTTGCATTTTTACTTTCTTGCAGCACAAGTATAATGACTCATCAAGGTACCTAGTGCACATACTGTGCCGACCATTTCAAGTATACATCCTTGGGTTGACAATCTAAATGCACCTCATGATAGGGGAAAAGTAGTCCTTAGCTTGAATAGATTATTCCTAAGCTAGGCCTAGCGCATGACTATGGAACACCTATTGTGAGGCAATTCATTTTTGGCACCATTGCCAGGGATGGTGTCAAGCTAGGAGCATTTTTGAGTCATAGTTTTTAGATTAAGTTCTTTTTACCAGTGTGAAAATTTTAGTTGTATGCATCGAAGAGGAATATGACGAGATGAATATGGAAGATTTCTTCCACAAGGATCTATTAATTTGAATGAAGAAGTTGAAGAAGAAGTTGAGTTTCCCTTTGAAGACGCAAGTCCTGTTTTACCCATAGTATCATCATCAAGAGCTAAATCCCTAGATATATTTGGTCTCCAACCTTTCACTGAAATATTAACCAGTCTTCTTGATAACACTACCTCAAATCCACCAGTTGTTAATCATCCAGTGCCTAACATTCCTTTTCAGTAGCAACCACATAATCCAGTCCCACCAGTCATGGCACAAGCCACTTTTTCATTTCCACTTCCAAGTCTCATAACCAATGCTAATCTCAAGAATATACCTCCCACTGCTCTTCCAAAGTTCTATGGCCTTGCAACTGAAGACCCTAATACCTTCTTGTTTGAGTTCGACATCCTTTTTCGTAGTTTTGACTACAACACCGATGCCCATAAGCTTAAATTATTTCCAACCACATTGAAAGAATCAGCTTTACAATGGTTCATGGGCTTAGGAGCCAATGCAGCTACGAATTAGGATGAAATGCAAGCCTTATTTTTGGAAAAATATAAAGAATATTGCAAAGCATCTGGCACAAGAGGAGATGATATATTTAGGATATCACAGAAGGAGGAAGAGACATTAGAAGACTATGTTTCTCGATTTTTATATACACTACAAAAGAATCCTCAACACACATTGTTTGAAGATTTTCAAAAACTATTCTTTCTAAGAGGAGTGAATGAAGACTGTTTGAAAGAATTGGACCTGATGGCCAGTGGAGATGTATATCAAGCTCAATGGGATGACCTCAAAAAGATATGTTAGAACTACTCAAGTTCAACCATGAAGAAAGGTCAAGGACTCCGCTCTACGGTTACAAAAGGAATTAGTCAAGGCATTTCAAAACTTGAAATATCCAATTTGTTGTTAGATTTAAAACAAGACATCATTAATGATGTCACTACATAGTTGGATACAATGACTACAAAGAAGAAGCAAGAAAAGGCTGAGTTACAACTAGCTGAGTACTGTCCTCATTGCTAAAAGCAAAAGAAGGATTGCCACTGTAAATTGGTTGCAAGCATGGAGAACTAGCATCTTCCAACTAGATATGTAAAGATAGATGGTGATGATGAGAAAGTATTCTTTGTTTCTCAATGCCGACCATGGGCTCAACGTCAAGGTATGCCTCAAGACCCCTTGCAAAATTCAAATTCATATGGTAATCAATGGAAAAAGTGCATTACCCAATTGGAATAATGCTGGGCAAAATAACCCACAACAATCTTAATGGTTTCAAAATTTCCAACAACCTTGGCCTAACCAGCAGAATAACCAATGGCCCCAGAACCAGCAGAATCAATGGTAACCACCCTAAGGGAATTGGCAATCTCCAAACCAATGGAATTGGGAATCTCCAAATCAATGGAAGGAATCTCAACAATGGCCTAACCAAAATACTGGTGCTCCACAATTACCCCCTCTAGTTCAACAACTTGCTTTAATGCCACCACCTACAAATAGTGGACCTCAAAAGAAAACAGAACTACCTACACAGCCTTAGCCAAATCCAAATATTCAACCACAATAGCCCATGTATAGTGTTGATACCCAGCAGTACCCTGCTTATGCCCTAGATGTTGCAGATATACATTTGAGATCTGGAATGACCTTACCAACACCAAAGCCACCTCTTATAACTAAAGTATCAAACTCTCCTATAGCATTAGAACCTTTAGTTGATGAACTTGTTGACCCAACTAATGTTACCATACCAATACTAGTTCAACCAGTAGTAGAGCCTCCTTTTCCAGACCAACTAATACAAAAGGAACCTGAACAAAGCAAGGAACAACCATTTGACATTGTTAATCAGTTGAAGAATATACATGTCCAAATACCTTTGTTTCAAGCTATTAAGGACATTCCTACTTATGGAAAAACTATAAGGGAAGTTTGTCTAAAGAAACCTAGAAGGAAGAAGAAGGATCCTACCATAGTTCATGTTGTTGGACACTTAGCTGATATCATGTTAGGAAGAGTGATTTCACCAAAATATTCTGACCTAGGGAGTCCAGTAGTAAGTGTCAGCATAAATGGTCAATTTGTTAAAAATGCCTTAATAGATTTGGGAGCTGCTATAAATGTGATGGCTAAAGAAACCATAAAGAAGTTACAAATAGAAGGATTAAGGCCCACACCAACTATTTTGTAGCTTGCAAATAGTTCCACTGTAATTCTTGATGGAACGATAGAAAATATTGTTGTGACCTTAGATTCTCTAGAATATCCTGCAAACTTCATGATTTTGTCCCCTAAAGTAAACCTATCTGGCTATCCTGTCATTCTAGGTAGACCATGGTTGGCCATAGCTGATGCAAACATAAATTGCAGATCAGGGAATATGACCATATCAAATGGCCAAGAAACCAAGCAATTTGATCTATATCCTCCTGCACAACCATTACCAGATTTGAATATATCTTTTTGGCCAGATTTAGGAGATGAAGAAGAAGAGATAAATTCCATAGTACAACTTATGATGTTATATAGGAAATCTTTTCTAAAGTTGCAAGAAGGAGATTCAGTAATCCAGAGCATCCTTACCAACACTTGTGTGGTAGAAAAAGATGTGTTTGAAAGCTCTGTATTAGAATTGATTACATATGAGGAGTGTGATACAAGTTGTACTTTACTTAAGGAACCTAAAAATCTTTGTTCACTACTTCCCTATGAATTAGAAGGAAGCCCAATCTTTCAAATTTCTATGGTAGAATCCACTATTCTTGTTGAACTGAGTAAAGGCCATAAACTGCATGTTAACCCCAAATTGACATCTATACAGATGGAACAATTAAAAGAATTGCTTCAGAAGCATGAGAAGACTTTTTCTTGGGATTATGGTAATATGAAAGGATTAAGCCCTACACTTTGTACCCATAGGATATACATTAATGAAGGTTGTCTACCACTTCGTCAACCTCAGAGGAGGATAAATCCAAGCCTCAGAGAAATAGTCAAAACAGAATTGTAAAAATTGCTTGATGCTAGCTTTATCTATCCTATATCTAATAGTAAATGGGTATCACCGCTGGTTATAGTACCTAAGAAAGGAGGAAAATGGAGAATTTTTGTAGATTATAGGGAGTTGAATAAGGCTACTAAAATGGATCATTTTCCTTTACCCTTCATAGATCAAGTTTTGGATACACTAGCTGGAAAGAAGCACTTCTTCTTTTTTTATGGATAGAGTGGCTATAATCAAATTAGTATTACTCCTGAAGACCAAGACAAAACTACATTTACCTATCCATGGGGTACTTTTGCATACTTTGTTTTACCATTTGGTCTTTATAACACTCTTGCAACATTTCAACGGGCTGTAATTAGTATTTTTGTTGATATATCACATGATTGTATGGAAATCTATATGGATGACTTTACAACATTTGGAGTTACTTTTGAAGAAGCAATGATAAATCTTGAAAAAGTTTTGGTAAGATGTCAAGAACATAATTTGGCACTAAATAGTGAAAAGTGTTTCATGCTCATGCAAGAGGGTGCGGTACTTGGTCATTTCATATCTACTGCAGGTATACAAGTAGACCCAGCTAAAATTGACATAATTCAAACATTACCCAAAACCCACTAAATTAAAAGATATCAGATCTTTTCTGGGACATTGTTGGATATTACAAGAATTTTATAAAAGACTTCAGTAAAATAGCCAGTCCCTTGTACAAGTTGCTCACCAAAGAAGCTGAATTTGATTGGACACCTGAGTGTGATAAAGCTTTCCTACAACTTAAGCAACTTTTGACCACAACCCCAATTTTACAAGGCCCTGATTGGAACCTACCTTTTCACATATATACAGATGCTTCTGATTATTCCATAGGTGCAGTTTTAGCACAAAAACACTCAAATTTTGAGAATGCCATTCATTATATCAGCAAGAGTCTTCATGGCTCAGAATTGAATTACAAAGTGACTAAAAAAGAATTGTTAGCAGTAGTCTATGCTCTAAATAAATTTTGGCATTACATCACAGGTTATCCTATCTATGTTCATACTGATCATGTAGCAATCAAATATCTCATGAACAAACCTGCTATAACTGGTAGGTTAGCAAGATGGTTACTATTGCTACAAGAATTTGACATAATTATAGTGGATAAGCTTGGAAAAACAAATGGCGTAGCTGATTATTTGTAAAGAATCAATCATCATGATAATGATACTACTTTGGTAGATGATGCATTTACAAATGAACATTTGTTTCATATTGCTGTTAAAGTTCCATGATATGCAAATATTGCTAACTACATTGCAGCTAATAAGACACCAGTGCATTTTTCTTATAAGGAGAGAAAGTTTCTTATATAGAAAAGCTTCCATTTCTCATGGATAAACAATTTTCTGTTCTATACTGGACTTGATCAAGTTATGCGTAGATGTGTAAGAGAAGATGAGACATATGATATTTTGCATGCATGTCATAATGAGCCCTATAGAGGACATTTTGTAGCCAAAAGAATAGCTTTCAAAATCTTAGCCACTAGTTACTATTGGCCTACCCTTCATAAAGATGCAATTAATTATACAAGGAAGTGTGGCCAATGCCAAAGAATGGGTCGCCCAACCAAAATAGATGAAATGCCTCTAAATCCTCAAGTGGTGTTAACACCATTTGACAAATGGGGAATGGACTTCATCAGTCCTATTGATCCTCCATCCAATGGGAAGTCTTATATTCTAGTTTGTACTGAGTACCTAACCAAATGGGTTGAGGTTAAGGCTATGAAGCATGCTCGTGATGAAAAAGTTGCCAAATTCCTATATGAAGAGATTTTTACATGCTATGGAGTTCCTAAAGAATTGGTTACTGATCAAGGCACACCGTTTACTTCCAACCTAATTTCAAAGTTGATGAAACAATATAACATCAGGCATTGCAGATCCAGTCCTTATCATCCACAAGCCAATGGACAAGCAGAACTTACCAATCGTGAGCTGGAAAATATTCTAACTAAAACAGTCCATTTACATCGTCAGGATTGGACTAGTCGGTTACAAGAAGTTGTTTGGGCTTATAGAACAACATGGAAAACCACTACCAGATTCACACCATTTGAGCTTTTGTATGGGAAAGTGGCAATGCTTCCAATTGAATTTGAACACAAGACTTTAAGAATAGCCTTGACCTTAGATATTGATCTTGCTATAGCACAAAGAGAACACCTCCTACATCTTAATTCTTTGGATGAAATGTGCAAGACCGCTTTAGAACACACTAAACTGGTGACAAAATAGAGAAAACAGTGGCATGATTCTCATATCCTCAACAAACAGTTCAAAGCTATAGACACGATGGTTAGGATCATATCAAATCATCCATGTCTTTAACAATGGAATAGTTCAACTAACCACAATTGATGATGTGCCTTTCAAAATGCTGATCAATGGTCATCGACTTAAACTTTACAAACAACCTTAAACAAAAGCCGAATTCATGCAACAATTCAAACAACTAGATCCAACAACAACTCAAGTATCTCTTCCTGCAGCAAAAGGTGAAAATCTTCCGCCCACTCCTCTTCAACATTAATTCTAATTTGCATGTCCATAATAATAACTTTATGATTCGCATAAAGTCCATTTTCTTTTCATGATATTTCTTTCCATTCATATCTTAATCTTCCATCCACCAACCCCACTCCATTTCTTAATCTTCCATCCACTCACTTTCTACATAATTAAGTTTTTGTGTTTTCAATCGAATCTGTACATGTTGATGGATGCTACCATTTATATTATTTTTTCCACCTTTTTTTAGAGCATGTGACAATCCACTTGGCAGGTATAAATGTTTTCAAACTATTATTCATTTATAAGTTTGCAAATTTTGTTAATTATATATAATATTGCATAGTCTCTGTAATTATGGCATATTCCAGTCCCTCACCCATACTAGTCTGACAAGTGAGGACACTTGTCATAAAATTAGCAAGGGGTAGGGGAGTGTCGTACTATCCAATGACATGCCTGATTAACTATGATGATTTTTTAAAATCTTGGCATTACCTTTTATTAATGAGAACTTTTTGCCATAAGTATGCCATGTCAAGTGTTGTACTCCGACTTTTTGAATGAATTTTTTTTTCATTTTTCATGCTAAGCCATGATGTGACCCATTTTTAAAATTTTGGCATTTGAACCATGTTTTTGGATGATTTTCATGCAAATTCATGATTTACTTTTACCTAAAGTTTAATTATGGCACACAACAATTGGTTATGGCAATTAATGTTCCCAAAAAGAAGTGGTGAAGCGTCTGAGAAATAACACAAAGTCTTGAAGTTTGCATTCAGAAAGGGAGAGAGAAATGGAGTAGCAGAAGAAGTATCAAGAAATGGGAGGAGGTTTATAGAGAAAAGAGCCAATTGAGCACATTTTGTTGCTCTCTAACGTAGAAGCAGTAAGAAGATTCAATGCATGCAGGTGGTTAGGTTATTGTTTGAATTTAATAGCATATGATGAAGAAGCATCTGTAGAATTCATGAGGAGATTTGATGAAGGTGAAGCTTTTGTGTGGGGTTTGATAGTAATTGCAATAGAAGAATGAATTGCAGAAGTAATAGGGTTACCTTCTATTGGAGAGCATTATCCGAGCTCGCATGATGCTAGGTCAGCAAGGGCCCAGTTCACTACCCCACATGACCCTCCATTAGATGTTACAAAGCAAGGGTGTAAGAGATTGTCTTTGCCGCCTCCATACCCTGAGCTAGCAATGCATGCCATCAGGTATTTTACTTATGAAGGTAGATTTTCTCACTTATATGCACACCATTTTAAGTTGCTTAGTTGTATAAGGCACAATATTGTTGTTAATCTTCCAAATTTTCTGTATAATATGCTCTGTATTAGTGCAGAAGAGACTCAAAAAGGGAAAGATAATTCTGTCACTCACCATGCCTTGATTAAGTTGTTAATAGAAATGTCTCTTAGGGATGTATCCCTTTTGACATGGGATGACTTTGTGAAATTTAAAGCCCTACAACCCCAATTTGACCCTAGTGAACGACAGGGTGAGGAAAATGTAGTTTCCTGTAGTGAACCAGTAGAAGAAAATATTGAGGGAGCTGAAACAAAAAACGCACAAGGGATTGAACTAGAATTTGCTTCCATTCAAGAGAATGTGCCTCCACCTGAACAGGACATCCCTAAACCCACTACTAGTAAAGCTAAAAAGAAACGGAAGTCACCAGAAGAAACTGTTGCTCAACAAAAACCTAGTCCTACAATTAAGCAATAGAAGAAAATAAAGAAGGTTCTTGCAGCAACTAATCCTACAATAGTGACACTGAAATAGAAAAGTAAGCAAAAGACAGTAGTACAAGAAGAGACTCCTTTGCAGAGAAGCCCTAAAATGAGAGGGAAAATTTTTAAAGATCTTATATTGTCTAAAGCACCTGCTCCAGAGTCTCTTGTGCAGATAATTTTTGACCATTCTCCCCTTCACACTGAGATGATAGAAGCTTATGGTAATCCTCCTGCAGCATGTGAGGAAGAAATTAACGAAACCCTAATGGATTTACTAGGTGTTTCAAGCCATGAGAATGAAGCAGTTCCTAAATTTCATGATTCGAATACTTCCTTAGTCCCATATAAGTCAACATGGATTAATAGTTTGGCAGAACATCTATGGCGGGAATAGAAAAAGAAACAGGATTATGAAGAGGATAATAGTGTCGTCACCTTGCAAAAACTCCTTTTCCAATTATATGGACAGCATTTATTTCCTGAAGCACTATGGAAAGAGGAGAAGAAAAGAATGAGCAAGATCATAACATCACAAAATGAGGAGATTGAAGAATTGAAAGAACAGCTAGAAAGACAGAAACAACATATGAAACATGCACTTAAATTAGTTGATCAAGCTCTTGCTTGCAAACCACCTCCTCAAGTATATGATTTTTGTTTGGAAGAACAATATTTTTTGTTTTAGTTGATGTTAACCCTCAAAAATATAAATGCAAAATTCAAAACCGCACAAGAGTTTTATGGGTTGTATCGAACTTTACCACCATGGCAGCAAAATCTATTGTGTGAATTGTATATTCATAATTTTGTCATTCCTGTAGAAACTGAGTGAAATCCTTTGCTCTATATAGGAGATGTGCATTTGATAGCTTTAATTTCATGGATGTCTAATGAGGCAAATTATGATAGACAATTGGTTAATTATAGAGATGAGGAGAGAACAAAACCTTTACCCTTGAGGGCAGAAAGTAAAAAACTAGAAGAAATGCTTTGAGACTAGTTTACATTAACCTATGGGAAGAGTAATACAAAAGTTAGAAAGAAGGTATTTGCTACTAGAGCCAAAGTGTATGTTGAATATGAAAACTTGCCCTACTTTGCATTCCAGAGAGCTATGACCAGAGTAAGAGGTAGATGGGCACGGTTACCTAATTCTCTAAAGAAATTAGAGCCGCACAGTCCTATTAATTTGGAAGTAGTGCTATATATAGTTCCAAAATATTTAGAACTAGGAAAGCAACTAAGGCCAGAGCTATGGTGTCCTTTAACCATGCAACCTCCAATGCTTTTATGGCCCCTGTATGATATTAATGTTGACAAACTTTATAAGTTGCAAGAAAACCATAGGAAAGAAGTATGAGAAAGGACCAGAGGATTCTATTACACCTTCAAGAGCAACAAAAAGGGAAAGAAAGAAGTTGGGGAGCTTAGATCTTTGACAAAGAAGTGTAATCTTTGAGGACAAGCATTAGTTTAGCAGGGGGCAGATTATGAGTCTAAAAAAATGCCTTTATTTTGTTATGTTTAAGATACTTTGTGATACTCCGTTTATCCTTGTTTTAACACTTATAAGCCTATTTTTGATAAATATTTGATGATTTATGGGGTAGAAAAACTATGTCATCTTCTGCCTAAATTATATCTAATATGCAGTATTTCATATAAATATCCAAATGTGCATTCTTATGCTTGAATTTAGTTTGATGGATGTTTATTTGCAAATATTTCTTATATCATAACTAACTTGATGATAAGGATTAAAGGATGAGCAGAAGAATCCAAAAGTTGGTTTCTGATAGCATTCAAGAAGAAATGAGCATCAAGGAACAACCACGAAAAGGAAGTTATAACCACTCTAGGAAACATGGCAGCAAATAAGAAGGAGCTTTTACGAACCATTACCTTCTTTGCATTTACGTTGTAACAAGCGGATACTGAGACTTCATTGCTCCCTCCTCAATTCCGTTATCATTCCTTTCCACTTTTAGTTGTTCTCCTATATTCTCTCCTGTGGACTTAACTTAGGATAGTTACTTTTATGTTATGTAATAAAGAGTAGATTCCCTATATATGTCGAGATCGACTCCTGTGTCTGAAAAGTTTTAGTTTTTGGTTTTTGATAAGTTTTATCCAGTAAGAGAGAACACTGATTCACAGTTTGTTGCAGTTGTGTTTTACAATTTTGAATCATGTAATGATTGATTAATGAAATGAATTAGTTCTCTTTAGCTTCTATCCTACGTTGGTAGATTAGAGAAGCCAACCAAGGGGGCCCACTTGGAAGGTGGATTAGATTAGGATAGAATAGATTCATTTTACTAGCATTAGCAATATTTTAAGTAAGACATAGCTAGTTAATTCCTTCCTGTAGCATCACACTTCATGAACATTCCTACAGTATCTGCGAGAATAGTCTAGTGGATGAGTCAAGATGGAATCTCTGTTATCTTGTCATTGTGTTTTCAACATTCATAGATTTAGTAGTTTCCTTTCCACAACAGTAGTATAGTTTCCTTCCTTTGGATTTTTACTTTCCTGCAGCACAAGCATAATGACTCATCAAGGTACCTAGTGCACATACTGTGCCGACCATTTCAAGTATACATCCTTGGATTGACAATCTAAATGCACGTCATAGTAGGGAAAAAATAGTCCTTAGCTTGAATAGATTATTCCTAAGCCAGGCGTAGCGCATGCCTATGGAACACCTATTGTGAGGCAGTTCAATAAGGACAAGAATGATGCTCACATTGTAAATTTAATTTCTCTACTATTTTTCTAGATACAATATTCTCACAACTACCCCCCAGTAATAATAACTTCCACGCCTTTCCACCAAAAATGCATCTAGTTCTAAAAATGTTGGTCTAGAGCCATGAGTCATTAGAGTTCTTTGTAGGAACTTCATCTTATTCTAGAATGATCATTGATCTACTCATCATAAGGATTTCTCCCACGTCTGGTGAAACCTTTTGTTCATCCTCTTCTGGCTAAACTAGTTTTACTCTAGGATGCTTTCTTGATTTATATCTGGCATGTTATAATTTGAGTATTCAAATGCTCTATGTCCTTCTTTTCCACATCTAAACCAAGAAAAGGGCCTCTGTTGGTTTCCCCATCCTCTTTTGCTACCATAACCTCATCCTCACTGAAATCCCCTTCCACTTTTCTATTTTGTAAGATCTTGTCTAGAATTTGTAGTTCTTTTGAATCCTTGTGAGGATTCTCCTCAACTGTAATTAGAACCTCCTCGAAATGGTGCTGAGAGACCCCTTCTTCCTCCTCTATTTTTTTGATTGTAGTATTGATTCTAATTTTCTTTAGCCTTTAAAGCTAATTGGCAAGCTTCCACCATATTGTTAACATGCTGCATGCTCATTTCATCTTGGATAAAGAATTTAAGGTCATTCATGTATCTAGCAGCCATCTACTCATCATCTTCTTGATGCTCTATTCTCATGGATAACTTATAGAACTCAATTGTGTACTCTTGTATAGAAGATAAATTTTCTTTCAAATTCTAGAACTTATGAAATGGGTTTTGTGAGTAATCCAAGGTTAAGATTTTTTCCCAAAGCTTTTTCTCCATCTTGCTCCACATTTTGATCTTTTCCTTTTTTCTCTTTTGGTTCATTCCTTCTAGAGGTGATCCCACCATATCAATACATGTCCTTTTAATTTTGTGTGTGCAAATGTCATCTTCTTTTCCTAGAACATAGGCTTTCGTTCAAAAAATTTAGCCATCTCATTTAGCCAGTCTATCAACTCTTCTAGCTTAAGACTAACAACATAGTCTGAAACTTTGATATTGATCCCTTCATTTTACCTTCTAAATCCTGAAGCAGTCTATCTTCATAGCTCAACTCTTTCAAGTGTTCTTCTTCATTTTCTTCATTTTGATTAGTGCCTCTTTGATTTCCATCTTCACCTAATCCGTCCTCTCCTTGTGCTATTGGTATTCCTTGATTATCCATTCCCTCATTTGGCTATTCAATATACCTCTACATATCCAACATAAAACTTTTCATTGGAGTGACACCTCCTCTTCCTCTTCCTCTTCCTCTCCTAGCCATCTTCCCACTCTGATACTAAATGATGTAGCCCAAACCTTCAAAATAATATCTCGGAAATTTTTAACACAACATGGATTTTCAAAATTCGTGATTCTTCATTCAACTTTTCCAACTCTACTTTGCCTCTACAATGAAAACAAAAAACTACTCATTACAATTTCAAAAATTACCATATTTCGTAGATTGTTTGGAAACATAGATTTTTCTACTTTTGGTAATTTTCAAAACCCATCCTACAAATCTCAATTTTTCCCAAGAAAAGCCCCCAACTAAGGCAAGATAAATTGTCAACTAATCTACAAAATCAAGAATATGATTTTAGATTTATTTCAAAAATAACTTTCTAAAAAACTGTAAAAAAACACAAAAATCCAATTTCAGAGGTCAAGATGATATTTTAGGCTCTTGGAAAAATGTAGAAATGGCCACCAATTGAGCTAGGCTCCATTGCCAATTCAAATAACTTCTCTTCAAACATCTGCCTATAAAATTTTAGCCAAAACCCATATCCAGGTCAAAAGGTATGACTCCCGAAAGTTGATGCATCAAAGTCAAAGTTGGAATTGAATTGCAATTCTAATAACAACTATTTCGATAGAATAGAAAATTCCTATTTTGATACCAAAATGATAATACAATTTCTTCACTCTCAATTCCAATTTGACACGCCAAACTTGAAAAAAAAAAAAAAAATTTCAATTCCCAATTTTTATTCCTGTTAAATTTCAGATAAAAGTTTAGGGTGTCTTTAAGCATGCAGGGAAATTATGCACACACTATCTATCAGTTGTAAGTACGATACAATAAGGGGTATCCATTTGATTGAAGCATACATAACTCACATACACTAAATCGGCATGACTGCACACACATGTAGCTCAAGGAAAGTTTCTAATGCCAAAATATGTTCCTCGGTGCTTCACTAATCAAAAACTTTGAGAGAACCATTGCAAAATTAGATGTATTACATTGCATGAAACAGCATTTCTTCTAGGTATTTTGTCAAATAGTTTACGTGCCTGGTATACTCTTCCACACTTACCATATGTTTTCCAGTGCATTTTCTAATGATGTTATCTGACAAAATCTCCCGTCCATTAAGCTTTGATGGATGTCCACACCGTGTTTCAAAGTTTTCATACTTGTACAAGTGTAGTGCCTACCCTTGTTCACATCTTTTCTGGACATTGTTGTTGTTATTATCAGACTATGATGGACTAGTTTTATGTTGATGGATTAGTGGTATTTTTTTGACACTATCAGACATTATGTTATGGATTCAGTGGTTGTGTGATGAGATCATTTAAACTTTACATTTCATGCATACATGATGATCATTATATTATTTTCAGCTATGGTAGATGATTAGTTGATGGTTATTATCTCATGTGTTTTATTATGGATACTTACCCCATACTTGCATGTGTATGGTGTGCGTGTTTTCTTATTGTATGGCATTTCTGATGTGGTTAAGGAAGGGATTCATAGTCACCTGCTTAGTAAGGATCTACATGATGCACCACTTGCTGCCATTGTCTATTTAGCCTAGCATTATATATTTTATGTACATGCATGGGTTTTCTATAGAATTCAGGTGTCAGGTATCGACTTCCCTGAATTGCCAGGATGACCATACCCAATTATACTATCGCAATGATAAGAGAAGGGAGATAAATTCTCAAGTCCAAATCCCAAACCTTTAAGCCAATTGTCCTAGTGAGGTAGGACAAGTATCTGGATATTTTACCCACTGAATGTGTCGGATGACATGATTCATGATTTTTAACCCTTTAGACTGATTTTGTGTGATTTGCTCTATGATGGGTTTTCATATTTTATTCTTGGAGGTCTATGGTGAATTTTCTATTAATTAAGTCTTAATAAATGGATTTAATTAATAAATTAATTATTTGAAGAAATTAATATAAAATATCATGTTATTGATATTTTGATTATAATTAATTGAATGGGAATTAATTGAAAGAAAAGAATTAAATAAAAGAAAATTAGAAATTAAAATTAATAATAATAATAAAATAATAATAGTAAGTAATAAATAAATAATAATAATAAAATTTATAAAAATTAAAATGAAAGTTATAAATATTTAAATAGAAATTATATAAAAGTGAATTGGAGTGATAAGCTTGCATGGGAGTTAACGAACTTTTCTATTTCTCATGTGTCAACAACACGGGGGTTAGTGCATCAATTAAGCACATGGTGTCTACAACCCTATGGCTCATCTTGAAGGTTGGAAAAGACCCATGCTTAGCTGGTGACACCTTCCAGCTATTTCTAGAAGCATTCTAGATGTTTCTTGAAAGCTCTTTATATTCAGGCATTCATAGAGGCTTAGATATAGCGGTTGGAGTGCAAATTGGAGCATTGGAGGACTCGAGAACTCTGAAGAAGGGAGGAGCTTGCTCTGTGGGTTTCTAAGAAAGATTGAATTAGCATCAGAATTCGGGTAGATTCTTGTGATTTTACTTATGCTATTTCTGCATCATGCATTCCCTGTCTTCTTTGTGTCTTCCATATGTCTTCTGAAGAATTTCATAATTTATTGTGCATTCTCAATATGGATAGATTAATTTATTTGAGAATTTTTATATGCATGGATCTAAAAAGAACACAGGGCTAGGGTTGAGATTCATAGTCAAACCCATTAGATTAATTATTGGAAATTTTGGCAGATCAAAGGTTTATGGAAGAATTTTGAAAAATTGAAGTTGTATTGTTATATTGTCAATATATATATATATATATACACACACACACAATCTATATATATATATGTATATATGCTCATATATTGTGATATTATTAATTCTGCAAATATTTGTATATATATACATACATACATACATACATATACCTTTATATATATATATATATATATATATACATACATATATATATATATGTATATATAAAGGTATATATATGTATGTATGTATATATATACAAATATTTGCAGAATTAATAATATCACAATATATGAGCATATATACATATATATAGATTGTATATATATATACAATCTATATATATGTATATATGCTCATATATTGTGATATTATTAATTCTGCAAATATTTCTATATATACATACATACATACATACATATATATATATATGTGTGTGTGTGTGTGTGTGTGTGTGTGTGTGTTTGTGTGTATATATGCTCATATATTGTGATATTATTAATTTTGCAAATATTTGTATATATATACATACATATTTAAATACCTTTATATATATATACATATATATGTATATATAATATATATTTGTTTAAAAACGTTTTAAACCAAATCGCAAATAGAAATCGTGTTAGCGATTTAAAAAATAATATAAACATTTTATAAACATTGAGTCGGGGGAGGGGGGGATGAGACCTGCACCCCCCACTATGGTCGCAGTGTACCTCGTCGTAGGTACTGCGACGACAGTGGTAAGCAGTACCACTAACGTCGCAGGGTCCTGCGTACCACCAGTCATATTATATAATGTGTGTTGTTTTTAAAAAAAGTTTTCCATATTCGATTTTGGAATTAATCGAATTTGATTAATTCGATTTTGTTAAATGATAAAATAATATATATATTCATATATGTATTTATATGTGTGTGTGTGTGTGTGTGTGTATATATATATATATATATATATATATATATATATAAGTATGTATATAATATGTGAATATGATTATATCTTTTTTAATTGTAAATTGATAATTGATTTATATCAAAGGCTCATGATTAAAATTAATTTTTTTATTAAGTATATTAAATATTGATTGTTAGATTGGTGGGGGACGTTTGGATTAAAATTATAATTAAAGAATGAATTTGTACTCATTCAAAATGTATAAATGTTCCTTCAAATTATTTCTCTAAACTTGGAAGCATAAACCAAGATTTTTGCATTTAAATTCAAATTGTAAATTTAGGAAAATCGAAACATGTGTTTACATTGTGTATTTATTATGTTATTGTTTTGGGTTTTGGGTTGACTAATGTTGACCAGTTATAAGACGTCTACCAGAGGCTTGGGAGTTATGTGATTGTGATGTCATGATGATGTTTTAACCTCGATCTTTATAAAGCCAACCATGGTTATGTCATGGAATGCTCTATGTATTGTTTGTAATTACTGATTGTTATAATTGAGATTCTTATGTATGAGACACTTGACTTAACCATTATTTTTGGTCATCGATCAGTTATCCTTGGTTATTTTCTAGTCGCCATGATGGGACTATGATGTGGATTTATTCTTGATGATGTCATGTTGTGACATGTTTGACTCAACCATTTTGGAGTCTTCGATCAGTACGATTGAGATATATTTGGGTTATTCAGAACCATTGGATACTTTGATTATTAGTGATACTTCAGTTGCCAATAGAGAACTGTTGTGTTCATGATTTTTTATGGATGTTTGCTCATGGAGATTTGATGCTTTTATGCATATTTGATAATTTTATTATGGATTATCTTTTGTGATTTTGATATTTATGATTCCATGAGCATTAGGGTAGGATATCTGCATGTAGTGACGGGAAGTGGCTTGCAATGGGGGCTGGGGCCCTAAGAGGCTGCCAGGGTAACTCATTGTAAGTTGGATTAATAAGTGATAACATTCACACCTAATACTAACTGAATGAACCTAAAAGATAAGAGTTTTGTTCTCACCCATGCCTTGAGTGCTTGTACAAGCTAGGATGGGAGGAGTCAGACGCATGGTTGCGACCTTGCATTCTGTAGTATGCCTCATCAGTTTGAGAGGATACTAGTGGCCGCATGAAATCAGTATGGACCCTTGGAGTTTAGCTAACTGCTAGGGTAACTTGTACATGATAATTGTGATGAAACTTTCTCGATTGCATAGTAGGTTCCTACATGTCATTGTGTGCCTCTGGGATTAGATGTCAGATTTTGTGTTTGGAACTTTTGAGTTAGTATACTTTTAAGATTCCTAGACTTATAGAGATTTATGCTATGTGATAGCCTATTTGGGACTTGAGGTTATCTCCTCAGCACAGTGGGAGTGGACCACTTTGGTACCACATGGTCGGGTGGTAGTGTATTTTCTACTCTTATCATTTTGAGATTTATTGAGACATCATGGTTGTTGCATCCTTCATGATGGTGGATATGTATCCTTTTCATTGATGATTAGCATATGTTAGATGATGTTATCTTATGCTTATATTTGCATGTTAGATTACTTTCTACATATGATTTTGTATATATTAGGAGTAACATTCCTATTATGTTAGTACTGATGATCTCTTCAGTGATTTGGAATCTTACGCATGGAGGGATGGCTAAGATCCATGATGGTCTAATGATGCTATTAACGGTTGGGAGGAACCATGCACTTAGTTTATTATGTTTGATCTTTATGATGGATGAATATGTCTTCTATGATGATGTATCATGTATATCATCTGATTATCTTTACTTTGATGTATCATGGATTAGAAGAGGAAGATGTACCTTATTCTATGTATGTATATTCTTTTGAGCTTGTCATACCATGTGACATGTACAGTGGATGATTGAGTATTTGAAATGTAATGTATAAACATTGGACTTATCATTATTATTTCATTTGGATGTTGTCCTAGATCGATTCATGTTTGTAGATGTAATCCAACATAAAAGGGATCCTTAAAAATGTAATCTATTATGTATGTTATGTTTACTTCTAGATGGACATTACTATTGCTTGTGTTATTGTGCATAATTTACACTTGGTATTTACTTTCATGAAAAGAAAAAAATTCTACTAAACTTAGTGAAATTTTAGGTTAACTCTTTGGATCCCTTGGCGGGGCATTACATTTGGTATCAGAGCCCGAGTTTCTACATTGGGAGCTCTGGGTATTTTGGAACAACTAGAACTTTGAACTATGAAGTGTATTTTTCCAAACTTGATCTAGGTGAACTGAAACAAAACAGAATTTGAAACTGTTACTTGTATATTTTTCATACTTCAACACTTAATTTCAAAACTGGAAATTTTACTTAAACCTAAACATAGAACTGAACTTAGTACCTTGTACTATTGTAGGATGGTATCTAGGACTAGGTCTTCTATTAGAGGCCATGGTAGAGGTCGTGGTCGTGGCAGAGCTATTAGTGTCCATGAGTCTACCCATGAGGGATCAGCTCATGTAGAGAGCAGGGAAGAGAACTCTAGTAGGCAGCAGGAAGAGAGCTGTAGAGAGGACCAAGCTGAGTCTAAAGAGGCTAGTTTGAGGGAGATGATGCAGACTATTCTAGAATGTTTACCTCCTATTCAAGAATGGCCCAAAGTGCATCAAATAGAACAAGACCATAGACCCAGATCTAGAAGTCCTCAGAAGGATCGTCAGAGGTCCATTGTGTCCACTCAGATGAAGGATCTTTCAAGATCCAAGGTTAAGCCTTTCAATGGGCAAGGTTCTAGTTATGTGGGTGAGCAGTGGCTTATTTCTCTCGATAGGATTTTTTCCATGCAGGAGTTCGACAGAAATGTTAAGGCAAGATTTGCGTTCACTAATCTAGAAAATTTTGGGGCCACTTGGTGGACGATAGAGGAGAAGAATTTGGGAATCGATATGAGCAGTGTTACATGGGAGTTATTCTTAGAGATTTTTCGTGAATGATTCCTACTAGAGGAATGGAAACAACAAAGGGCTGATGAATTTCATAATCTTAGATAGTACACTTTGTTAGTGACTGAGTATGAGCATAAGTTTTATGAGCTCATGTCTTTTTCAGGGTTCAGTGAAAATTCAGCTCAATTAACACAACATTTTATTAGGGGTTTGAATAACCGTATTATTGGGGGAGTCAAGGTATTTGAGACAAAAACCATCAAGGATGTGGTACATCGAGCTATCCTTGTTGAGAAAAGTGTCAACCTTGGTCAAGGTGGTTTTGTAGGAGCACCAACAGCATCAGGATTTAAAAGCAACTACAATTCAGGTGGTAACAAGAAGTTTTCCTTCTCTAAGGGGAAACAGTATCAACAATAGTCTCAGCAGACACAATAATAGAAGGGCTCAAATTCTCAAGCTCAAGGCGATGGCAAAGGTTCTAACACCAAGAACAACCACAATGCTCAATGCAATAAAAAAAAAAATAGTCTAATTAGCCAACTCAGAGTAGCCAGTCTTTTGTGAGTAGGAACAGTCGTCAGCAATCAAATGTACCACCTATAGGAAGAGGTTCTGGCAGAAATATGAAATGTTTTTCATGTGGTCAAATTGGACATTATGCAGCTCAGTGTCCTCAGTGAGTACCTTAGTTTTTAGGACCTAGACCTACTATTTCAGAGCCTATAGTTGGTGATGCAAGTAGAGCTCATAGAGTCTTTGCAGTAGTTGATCAGCATCAGGCCGATCATCAAGGAATAGTGGTTGAGACCACAGGTGCTATTAGAGGTATATCTCTTTCAGTATTGTTTGATTCAGGAGCTACACATTCATTTATTTCACCATCTATAGTTTCTAAGTGTAAGCTGGATGCGGTGAAGCAAGATCGTGGTTGGCAAGTGGAACTAGCCTTGGGCATTAAGGTCTCCACAGATTCTATAGTTCATAAGTGTGGGCTTAGCTTAGGAAGCTTTGATATAGCAGTTGATCTTTGAGTCATACCCCTTGGTTCCTATGATGTGGTTTTAGGCATGGACTGGCTTGGATCTCATAGAGCTAGTACAGATTGTAGGAAGAAGATTAATTTGTGCCAAGATGACCAAGGGAATGATGTACAAATAGTTGGGATACCGAGGCCTATATCTCTGCGGATGATTTTTGCTATGCAATTGAAGAAAAGTTTTCGTAAGGGATGTCAAATATTTGCTATTATGGTAAATGATCTTGATGAGGAAGATCCCACGAGGGAGACTTTAGATCACCCAATTTTGTAGGAGTACACAGATGTTTCTCCAAGTGAGATTCCAAGCATGCCTCCGAAGAGGGACATTGACTTTAGTATTGATCTGATTCCTGGAGCAGAGCCTATCTCTAAAGCCCCTTATCGCATGATGACATAGGAATTGGGTGAGCTACGTCTTTAGCTAGAGGAACTTCTGGCCAAAGGGAGCATTCGACCTAGTGTATCACCATCGGGAGCTCTAGTGCTCTTTGTGAAGAAGAAAGATAGTTCTTTGCGCCTTTGTATTGACTATAGACAGTTGAATAAGGTGACTATTAAGAATAGGCATCCTTTACCTAGAATTGATGACTTATTTGATTAGATCAAGGGAGCTACAATATTCTCCAAGATTGATCTTACGTTAGGATACCACCAGCTTCGCATTAAGGAAGCAGATATTCACAAGACTGCATTTCGAACGTGCTATGGGCAATATGAGTTCATAGTGGTACCTTTTGGGTTGACTAATGCTCCATTATTTTTCATGAGTTTGATGAATGGTGTGTTTCGATCTTATCTGGATAGGTTTGTACTCATGTTTCTTGATGACATATTGATATATTCTAGGACTCAGAAGGAGCATGAGGAACACTTGCAGTTGGTATTGCAGTTTTTGAGAGACAATTAGCTTTATTCCAATGCAGCTAAGTGCGAATTCTTCAAATCGAAGATTCTGTATTTAGGGCATGTTATTTCAAGTGATGGTATTTCAATAGATTCTGGAAAGATTCAGGTGATAATAGATTGGCCTACACCGACTAATATGTCAGAGATTCGTAGTTTCATGAGTTTAGCTGATTATTATCACAGATTTGTCTAGAACTTATCTAGGATAACACATCCTATCACTTCTCTTCAAAGGAAAGGAAAGAAGTTTGTATGGACAAAGAAATGTGAGGAAGCTTTTAAGAAGCTCAAGGAGCTTTTGACCAGTGCACCGATTCTAGCTATACTTGATCCAGAAGGTGATTTCATGGTATGTACAGATGCTTCGCTTGAAGGGATTGGGGCAGTGTTGATGCAAAATGGACGAGTGATTGCATATGAATCACGTAAGCTCAAGGATCATGAGTTAAATTATCCTACGCATGATCTTGAGTTAGCAGCAATAGTTCATGCTTTGACTAGATGGAGACATTTCTTGTTGGGGCACAAATTTGAGCTACACAGCGATCATCGTAGTCTTCAGTACATTTTCACTTAGCCTAATTTGAATGCTCGCCAGAGGCAATGGATGGAGTTTCTATGCGAGTATGATTTTGAGGTTAAGTACATTCAGGGTAAGGAGAATGTGGTGGTGGATGCTTTGAGTCGCAGGAGACATGTGGTATTATCGATGACCCTTAGTGTGGATTTGAGGAGTCAAATTCTTCAGGCACTTCCTACGGATTCCTGGTATCAGGAAGTGTGCAGAGAGATAGATTCAGGAAGATCTTTGGAAGGAAAGTTTGCAGGTTATGTTCGAGAATCAGATGGTCTTTTAAGACATTTGGGAGGGATATATGTGCCATTTTTAGATGAGCTTCGCACCTTGATACTGGTAGAAGCCCATCGTACACCTTACTCAGCACATCTAGGTGTCAAGAAGATGCATGCTGATTTGAGACGTTTGTTCTTTTGGTCTGGGATGAAGTGAGATATTGCTAATTTTGTGGCTAGGTGCCTTGAGTGTCAGAGAGTTAAGGTAGAACATCAGCACCCAGCTGGAATTTTGCAGCCAAATCTCATTCTTTCTTGGAAATGGGATATCATCTCCATGGATTTCATTGTAGAATTACCTATGACTGTTCGGCGTCATGATGCTATCATGGTCACTGTTGATTGATTGACTAAGGTGGCGCATTTTTCACCAATTAGGTCTTCCTACACAGTAGCTTCTGTAGCTAATGTCTTTATGCATGATATTGTGAGGTTACATGGTATTCCTGGAAAGATCATTTCTGACAAGGACCCTATATTCACATCTGCATTCTGGACATCATTGCAGCATGAGCTTGGAGCGCAGTTAAACTTCAGTTTGGCATATCATCCAGAGATTGATGGTCAGATAGAGAGGGTAGGTTTTGGAGGATATGTTACGGATGTATGTGATGGATAGGCAGACACATTGGGAGGATTATCTCTACCTAGTGGAGTTTTCTTACAACAATGGGTATCATAGTTCTATTGGCATGGCACCATTTCAGGCATTATAAGGATGTCCTTGTCGTACACCATTGAGTTGGGGCAATCTTGAGGATTGCATCCTGTTGGGTCCTGAGATGCTTCGTGATGTGGAGCAATAGGTGGTGCGTATCTATGAGCACTTGACTACGGCACAGGATAGGTAGAAGAAGTATGCCGATGCTCATAGGACTGATAAGCAGTTTGCTGTGGGTGATAAGGTTTTCTGGAGAGTGTGTCCATGAAAGAGTCCAATCCGATATGGAAAGGGTTCTAAGCTAGCACCTTGTTTTGTGGGACCATTCGAGATTCTAGAGAGGATTGGCCTGGTTGCTTACCGCCTTGCTCTACCACCCAGCCTAGCTCGCATTCATGATGTTTTCTATGTTTCAGTGCTTCGGCAGTATATACCTGATATTGTACATGTTCTTGATTGGAATTTGTTGTAGGTAGAGGACACGCAGCTGGCTTTGAAGCTGGTTCATATTTTTGAGTAGTGGGAGTTGACCCTCAGGGGTTGAACCATCAAGCAGGTAATGGTCCAATGGGACCCTACTAATGATTCTTTAGCTACATGGGCAGATGTAGCCAGATTGAGGGAGTTATATACCTACTTATTTGTAGGCTTCTAGGAGCAAGCCTAACCCAAGGGGGGGTGGATGTAGTGCCTACCCTCGTTTACATCTTTTCCAGACATTGTTGTTGTTAATATCAGACTATGATGGACTAGTTTTATGTTGATGGATTAATGGTATTGTTTTGACACTATCAGACATTATGTTATAGATTCAGTGGTTATGTGATGAGATCATTTAGACTTTACATTTCATACATACATGATGATCATTATATTGTTTTCAGCTATGGTTGATGATTAGTTGATGGATATTATCTCATGTGTTTTATTATGGATACATACCCCATACTTGCATGTGTATGGTGTCCGTGTTTTCTTATTGTATGGTGTTTCTGATGTGGTTAAGGAAGGGAGTCGTAGTCACCTGCTTAGTCAGGATCTACACGATGCACCACCTCCTGCCATTGTCTGTTTAGCTTAGCATTATATATTATATGTACATGCATGGGTTTTTTGCAGGTTGTAGGTATTGGGTATCGACTTTCCTGAATTGCCAAGATGAGCTTACCCTATTATACTATCTCAATGATAAGAGAAGGGAGATAAATTCTCAAGTCCAAATCCCAAACCTTTAAGCCAATTGTCCTAGTGAGGTAGGACAAGTATCTGGATATTTTACTCGCCGAATGTGTCAGATGACATGATTCATGATTTTTAACCCTTTAGACTGATTTTATGTGATTTTCTCTATGATGGGTTTTCATGTTTTATTCTTGGAGGTCTATGGTGAATTTTCTATTAATTAAGGCTTAATAAATAGATTTAATTAATAAATTAATTATTTGAGGAAATTAATATAAAATATCATGTTATTGATATTTTGATTATAATTAATTGAATGGGAATTAATTGAAGGAAAATAATTAAATAAAAGAAAATCAAAAATTAAAATTAATAATAATAAAATAATAATAATAAGTAATAAATAAATAATAATAATAAAAGTTATAAAAATTAAAATGGAAGTTATAAATATTTAAATAGAAATTATATAAAAGTGAATTGGAGCTATAAGCTTTCATGGGAGTTAAAGAACTTTTCTATTTCTCATGTGTCAACAATACAGAGGTTAGTGCATCAATTAAGCACATCGTGTCTACAACCCTATGGCTCATCTTGAAGGTTGGAAAAGATCAATGCTTAGTTGGTGACACCTTCCGGCTGTTTCTAGAAGCATTCTAGATGTTTCCTAAAAGCTCTTTATATTCAGGCATTCATAGAGGCTTAGATATAGCGGTTGGAGTGCAAATTGGAGCATTGGAGGACTCGAGAACTCTGAAGAAGGGAGGAGCTTGTTCTGCGAGTTTCTGAGGAAGAGCGAATTAGCATCAGAATCTGGGTAGATTCTTGTAATTTTACTTATGTTATTTCTGCATCGTGCATTCCCTGTCTTCTTCATGTCTTCCATATGTCTTCTGAAGAATTTCATAATTTATTGTGCATTCTCAATATGGGTAGATTAATTTATTTGAGAATTTTTATATGCATGGATCTAAAAAGAACACGAGGCTAAGGTTGAGATTCATAGTCAAACCCATTAGATTAATTATTGGAAATTTTGGCAGATCAAAGGTTTATGGGGGAATTCTGAAAAATTGAAGTCGTATTGTTATATTGTCAATTTTCTTATACATACATACATACATACATATATATATACAATCTATATATATATATATATATATATATATATATATATATATATATATATATATATATATATATATACTCATATATTGTGATATTATTAATTCTGCATATATTTGTATATACGTACATACATACATACATACATACATACATACATACATACATACATACATACATACATACATACATACATACATACATACATACATATATATATATATATATATATATATATATATATATATATATATATATATATTTGTTTAAAAATGGATAACATACCCATGGGCGAAAACATTTTAACAAACATTTTAAACCAAATCGCAAATGGAAATCGCGTTAGCAATTTTAAAAATAATATAAACATTTAATAAACATTGAGTCGGGGGGGGGGGGACGAGACCCGCACCCCCCATTGCAGTTGTAGTGTACCCCGTCGCAGGTACTGCAATGACAGTGGTACACATTACCACTGACGTCGCAGGCCCTGCGACCGCAGGGTCCTACATACTGGCAATCATATTATATAATGTGTGTTGTTTTTAAAAAACGTTTGCCATATTCAATTTTGGCATTAATCAAATTTGATTAATTCGATTTTGTTAAATGATAAAATAATTTATATATTCATATATGTATATATATCTATATATATATATATAATATGTAAATACGATTATATGTTTTATAATTGTAAATTGATACTTGATTTATATAAAAGGCTCATGATTAAAATTAATTTTTTTATTAAGTATATTAAATATTGATTGTTAGATTGGTGGGGGACATTTGGATTAAAATTATAATTAAAGAATGAATTTGTACTCATTCAAAATGTATAAATGTTCCTTCAAATTCTTTCTCTAAACTTGGAAGCATAAATCGAGATTTTTGCATTTAAATTCAAATTGTAAATTTAGCAAAACCAAAACATGTGTTTACATTGTGCATTTGTTATGTTATTGTTTTGGATTTTGGGTTGACTAGTATTGACCAGTTATAGGATGTCCACCGGAAGCTTGGGAGTTATGTGATTGTGATGTCATGATGATGTTTTAATCTCGATCTTTATAAACCCAACCATGGTTATGTGATGGAATGATCTATGTATTGTTTGTAATTACTGATTGTTATAGTTGAGATTCTTACGTATGAGACACTTGACTTAACCATTGTTTTTTGTCATCAATTAGTTATCCTTGGTTATTTTCTAGTCGCCATGATGGGACTGTGATGTGAATTTATTCTTGATGATGTCATGTTGTGACATGTTTGAGTCAACCATTTTGGAGTCTTCGATCAGTACAATTGAGATATATTTTGGTTATTGAGAACCATTGGATACTTTGATTATCAGTGATACTTCAGTTGCCAATAGAGAACTGTTGTGTTCATGATTTTCTATGGATGTTTGCTCATGGAGATTTGATGCTTTTATGCATATTTGATGATTTTATTATGGATTATCTTTTGTGATTTTGAGATTTATGATTCTATGAGCATTAGGGTAGGATATCTGCATGTAGTGATGGGAAGTGGCTTGCAATGGGGGTCGGGGCCCTAAGAGGCTGTCAGGGTAACTCATTGTAAGTTGGATTAATAAGTGATAACATTCACACCTAATACTAACTAAATGGACCTAAAAAGATAAGATTTTTTTTCTCGCCCATGCCTTGAGTGCTTGTACAGGCTAGGATGGGAGTAGTGAGGTGCATGGTTGCGACCTTCCATTCCGTAGTATGCTTCATTAGTATGAGAGGATACTAGTGGCCACATGAAATCAGTATGGACCCATTGAGTTTAGCTAACTGCCAGGGTAACTTGTATTTTATAATTGTGATGACACTTTCCCGCTTGCATAGTAGGTTCCTACATGTCATTGTGTGCCTCTAGGATTAGATGTCAGATTTTGTGTTTGGAACCTTTGAGTTAGTATACTTTTAGGATTCCTAGACTTATAGAGATTTATACTATGTGATAGCCTGTTTGGGACTTGAGGTTATCTCCTCAGCACGGTGAGAGTGGACCATTTTGGTACCACGCGGTCGGGTGGTAGTGTATTTTCCACTCTTATCATTTTGAAATTTATTGAGACATCGTGGTTGTTGCATCCTTCATGTTGGTGGATATGTATCCTTTTCATTGATGATTAGCATATGTTAGATGATGTTATCTTATGCTTATATTTGCATGTTAGATTACTTTCTACATATGATGTTGTATATATTAGGAGTAACATTCCTATTATGTTAGTACTGATGATCTCTTCGGTGATTTAGAATGTTACACATGGAGGGATGGCTAGGATCCACAATGGTCTAATGATGCTATTAACGGTTGGGAGAAACCGTGCACTTAGTTTATTATGTTTGATCTTTATGATGGATGAATATGTCTTCTATGATGATGTATCATGTATATCATGTGATTATCTTTACTTTGATGTATCACGGATTAGAATAGAAAGATGTACCTTATTCTATGTATGTATATTCTTTTGAGCTTGTCATACCCTGTGACATGTATAGTGGATGATTGAGTATTTGAAATGTAATGTATAAACATTGGACTTATCATTATTATTTTATGTGGATGTTGTACTAGATGGATTCATGTTTCTAGATTTAATCCGACGTAAAGGGATCCTTAAGAATATAATCTATTATGTATGTTATATTTACTTTCACATGGACATTACTATTGCTTCCGTTATTGTGCATAAGTTATACGTGGTATTTACTTTCATGAAAAAAAAAAAAAAAAAATGCTATTAAACTTAGTGAAATTTTAGGTTAATTGTTTGGATCCCTTGGCGGGGCATTACAACAAGTCAAAAGTATGTTACCTTTGCAACTGCACCTTTTTACTGGTTGAATTTATTTTAACACTTCACCAACAATTCTATTTTGTGCATGTCTTTCAACCATTTCATCCCATGGAACCCTTTTTGTCGGAGACATTTTATCAAATAGTTCCAACCCTTTGTCATTGCTTCCACATTTTGCATACATGTTTACCAGAGCAGTGGCAACAGCAATATCTGTCAAAATTACTATGCTCTACGCTTTGATGGTTATCTATACATGTTTTCCAACTACTTACCACTTTATGGATATGGTATGTAGAGGGTACAGATCTCATATAATACGTGGTTATATCTGATTTTATCATATGGAAATTGTTAATGCAGCGATTTATTCTAATAAGATCCCTCTCTACTACTAGTATGTATTTTTGATGTGTTGACAAAATCGACAGCTACGTGTAATCTATGGCTACCCTTAAACATCACACGCTGAGAAATAAATTAAGTTTAAAATAAAAATTCCACTTTGACCTTTTAACACTTTTAATTTAGAAATGCAAGCTTAATATACGATGTTTAAACCATCTGTCAAACAGTTCACGTACCTTGTCCGGGGCTTTATATTTTAGATTATGTCTAACAGAACTGTCGCAACTAAAGCATCTAACAAAACTTCTCTGTCCTCCATTCCTTGATGGATTCCAAATCCTATTTCAAATCTTCCATTACAACTGTCAATTATATTTGTTTGAATACTTCTCAAGCTTTTCAACAAATCCATTTTGCATATGTATCTACACATCGCATTCTATGGAACCCCTTTCTTTGATGCATTCAGTCAACCAGTTAATTTGCATACATTTATATCAGAGCATTTCCAACTACTACTTATGACAAAATTTCTGTCCATTATCGTCACTGTGGTCAACATCCATAATACAGCTGCATAAAAAAGGAAACAAAAAACATTTACAAGCACAGTTTCAATAAACCACCATAAATAAAAAGAAATGTGGAAAAAGTGAATTAGGAGTCAAATATTCATTCAGCATCAACTCTAATTTCGGCCATGTAAAGTTTTGTACGTGTTTCAGTACTATTTCTTTTATCTTCAATGTATTAGAGTTGTCTTATGTCTGCAGGTCTCCTGCATCAACACGAGGTTTATAAAGACGATGCTAATGTTCGTTGCTGTATGTTACAGTGAGAAAGACTTCATTGATGTCTTTTAGCGAAGGTGGATCCTAAGAGTTCAATTTTCTAAAAATGTTTTCTTTGTTTTTGTTGTTTGTCCCTGAGAAGTTGTGATCAAATCAGACATGTCATGTTTGTAGAGTCTCTTAATATGGTTTATGCTTTTGAATTTGATTGTGTCTTTTAAATCAAATGTTTATATAAGTAAATATGGGGTAAGACTATAATGAAATAATAATACATATTTTTGTAAGATTTTAAATATCTAAACTTTAATGTACAGTATTATATAGATTTTTTTTTAATCTAAATCAAGTTTATTTTTAAATCTTTAGAGATTGATTATTTTCAAATTTAATATTAAAATTAGATTTAATAATTATATAAAAAGAATAAATTTTATTTTTGGATAACATAATGTTTAAATAAAGTGTTTGAGTTTAATATAATTGTCAAATGATATTATGATATTATTTGAAGGTTCAATCATGTAATTCTCAAGTCAAATTTATTAACAAATTGTATCTTAGTTTTATTGATATGATTTTTCTATGAGAACTTAAGATATTTGTTAAACTTTTTAGATGATCATAGTTATAAGATTTCGACAATCCATTAGAATGCTATTGAATTTCAAGGTTTGACTATGTAAACTTTTTATTGTATCTTAGTTTTATTGATATGATTTGAAATGTTGATGGAAAAAATCTTTACACAATCAAAACTAGAATTTTAATAGCTTTTTAGAAGACATTCTTTCATATGAAAGCATTAGTATCTAAGAAATTTGGTCTTCATGTCTCAATCTTATAAAATGATAGATAATATATTATGAGTCCAATTTTTTACTTTTTTATGCGAACAATTATATGTGAATTAGTTTGTGAACTTGGGACTCGTGAACTCCAAGTTTTGAGTTGAATGATCCTAGTCGAGTACCATAGGCACGGGACTCTCCAAAGACATGCCCTACTTGAGACAACTTAGTTTTTGTCAAATTTTGCAAAAAAATTATTGATTCATGCCAATTTTTTGTCAAGTTCTACCAAGTCTTGATGATTATATGATGAGGAGGACCTTGAACAAGGTTCTAACCTCAACTACTAGAACTCACTTTAGGCTTTCTCCTAGCCTCTTCGGGTATTTATCCTATACCCTACTCCACGGGAATCTTCTCTCTATTCCCTTATTACACTAATCCTCACCAATCAACTCAAAACTCTATTTCACCATGGGGTCTCCCTAGTGCTCTCATTGCACCGTTCTTGACAACTGACTTCCAGGAGTGCATTCTTGGCTATATTGAATTCCAAGGCTTGTATTAGGTCTCATTCAATAGTTTTTGGGATCACTTAGTGAATTGGAGTATTGGGTTTCCAATCGATTTGAAGATTGCATAGTTAAGAGGGCTACCAAGACTAATAACAAAATTAGGCCTCCAAAACTGATTTTTTGCTTATATCTCCTCAAACCCTTAAGAAGTACTCAAAAAAATTTATGATTTGGATACCCTTTTGGCTCCCCTTGAAGATTTTTCAGGTCTGCAACACCCAGGTCATCCGTACAAGGGATTTCCAAAAATATGTCTATTTACAAGGGTTTCTTGTTTGTATGAATAGGAATATAGAGAGTTCTTCCTTCCACGACTCAAATGGACTCTAAATGACTAAACTCCTAGAATTAACTTCCTTCACTCACCACTCTTGCCTTCCATGAATTTGTATTGCACCCAACAACCCATTTTGTGCCCCTTTCAAACACTTATTTGCTGATTTCATTGCCTAGCTGGGTATGCAAACTCGCCTAGGGCCTCTTGGAAAAGACAACAAACCTCTGCAAAACAAGACAAAAATACATATTTACATTGTTTATACAGTCTATTACTTGATTCCAAAAGGCCATCATGGTTCCACCATTGGAATTCAAGTTATAGAGATTTCTTTGCTGATTGTTGTGTACAGACCAGCGAACTGGCAACTTTAAAAAGATTTTTCAAACTAGTAATGAAACTGATTAAAAAAAAACTCCTAATCTTTACCAAAGCATCTACATTCCATACACTATAAAATCACATGAAAACAGCAACCCTATCAATCCATTAAAGGTATGGATGAAGGGTGAAATCAGAAAACTGTCATCAAAATGCTCAGTTTGCTCTTCATTCCAATGCCAAAATTTGTACAAAAGCATATGCCAACCCTCAAACTAACTTGGATTGGTCTTAAATACCTCTTACCCACGTGAATCAACAGATCCCATAGGTTTCCAACTGATTCTTGAAGCCCTTATAAAGTTTTAGCACTTTTTGTCAATGTTGTCAAGCAACTTTGCAAAGTTGCAAAGTTGCCAAGTGCAACTTTTGCACTATTGTGCATTTAATGGCTCCATGACCTCAAACATGGTTAAATGAACCTATTTCCATTTAATTACAAATTTTAACATATTTTCCATGTTTCCCATCCTCCTGGGGTCTTGGTCAGTGTTTGACCATTCTAGGCTCTAACAAGCAATTTAAGCAATTTTGCCAACATAGAAGCAACTTGGAAACTCAAACACAACAAAAACCTATTTACAAACACAACTCACACACTTGGGGCTTTATCACATAGCCCTTATTCATGTGGTCTAGCCAAGACCACTACAAGCCAAAAATGATTTAGGAAACTTGGCATATTTCCTAGGTGCTCCTGCACCATTATATGTCAAGTCTCAAGTCGATTCAGTCATGTTGAGTCTACACTAAGTAAAAGTCTTGTTCCATATTTTTTTCTCTTTTAGAAATAAATATGAAATACATTGAAATCAGTAATGTGTATAAGGTAAGTATGTTTATCTCACAAAAGTGATTTAGCGTCTAGATAGGACATGTCATTTTAACAAAGAAAATGGATGATGATAGAGGAAGAAATGGATGTAGTAGTTAAGAACTAAATTTTAAATAATAGGAGTTATATTCTTAAATCTATGTAATATTTATTCAATGTTAAAAAATATTTTGTTTGGATTATTTTAGTAGGATTGGTGTAATCAAAGAGGTGCATTTTTATTTTCTTATATGAAATGTTGGATAAAGGATTTTGTAATCTCTATAATAAGTAGTGAAGATTGAATGCTAGAAATTATGATTAAATTAGAAAGATTTATTTGATGTATTTATTATTATTATAATAAGTTAACTTAGTATGTTCAATGTGATACAAGAGCTATAAAAGATAGGTGAAGATTTAGTGCAAGTGTCTCAATTATTACGAAGACTTAATTGATTGAAATAAATCATTTATTCCAATGAGAAAAACTAATAAGTATAAAAATATATGTGAAAATTACACTTTGAGAGAACTAGTGAGAACTAAAAAGAAACTATAAAATTGAAATAAAAAGTTAGGTATTTTGATAAGCACTTTAAGATTCTTATAGAATTAAATTATTCTCAAAATTAGTGAAATCATTAAAAATACATCTAAATAAAATAGATCAAGTACAAGAAGCATTTTAGAAGGAAATTGAGCATATAAATGTAAGTGGTGTAGTCAAGGTTAGGAGGAACCTTAATGAGGTTTGTCCAAACCTGGTTAGATTAGTCTTGCAATAAATGTAGAAAATAACAATTAAGAACAAATAGAAGACAAGCTAAAGAACCTTTCTATTATCCAAAAATTGCAATACAATGGACCTATACCATGCAGTCCAACATACCAGGTATACCAACCTTATTATGATAAAAATTCATTTTCCTAACCTTCAGGAGGTTTTCATAATCAATCTATCTATGACCCATTCAAAAGGATCAGATTTATCAACTTACAAAACCAATGCAAGCATCATGTTGGTTTGACAAAAGAGTACATCCTCCAAAAATATGAAAACATGTTATATAGATAGGCTAGGACCAGAATCATAAGAATATCCTATCAATACGTAAAATATGGAAACCTAACCCTCAAGTAGATAAGATATAGTTTATAATCATTGAGAGTCAAGACATGAAGATTTTTTGTTGAGACCAAAATCATAAGAATCCCCCTTCAATCATTACAGCATGACAAGTCAACCCTTGAGTAGGTTAGGCATGATATGTAATATTCTAACACATGAGATCTAGATAAAAGTTACATATAAGATAAAGAAGTGTAAGGTTCATGACTCCAATATATTTTATTTTGCAATAAACATTCATAATATTGGTAATAATAATAAAGAATGATAGTTTCACAATTACCTAAGAAAAATGATTTTTAATGTAAATGATTAAAATATTTGTGTAATAAATTAGAAATATCATTGAACCAAGTGTAAGGTGAAGAATTAATACAAGTTACATTTAGAGGCCAAGAAAATATTAATAATTTTGTAGGATACATGCTTCAATAAATCTAATTAATGTATTATACAAAAAAAATTAGAAGTTTGTCATTGTGCTTATTTTTCAAAGAATCATTCAAAAAATAACAAGCTAGAATAAATTGTTTATGAAAGATAGAATTTACTTATCTATAAAAATTAGATGGATTGGTATTCTAAAATTATAACAATCCAAAAACATATCAAAATAATTAAACAAGAATAAATTTACAAACCTCGTACAATATGCCCAAAACAAGGTTTATATTTATGAGTTGGGTGACAAGTGATAAGTAGTAAAAAATTCCAAAAGATATTATCTTTGCATAAACCATATTTTTAAATCCCTACCATTCAATTTATGTTTAGTTATAGATTTTTCCTCACTAGACAAAAAAGAAACCTTGCATTCTTGAATGTTGAAATATGAAATATAAGAAAATTTATAAATTCAAAAACACCTTTATTATGATGCACTATGTGATGAGGATTGAAAATTAATTTTATATAAAACAAATGTTCAATTCTAATGTTAAATTCATATGTATTAGAATTTAATACATGAATTTATTCCCATTATAACTAAATTCTAGAAATTGTACTTAGGACCTAAGTAAACTTAACTTGGGAATGGGTGCTCACTAAGGTATTGTTAAGAAATAACTTCATTCTCACTAACATTCATTCTTAAGTGAAAATTAGAGAGATAAAATTATTATTAAAATTATTAAGTCATGTTAGGTACTCATTTATAAAGAAATTAGAAACACAAAATAGAATATTAAAAAAATTGTTATATATTTAGATATAATAGCATAAACAATATGAGTGCTAGTATGGATTCAATTGATAAAAAGACTAGAAAACAAAAAAAGTCAATTACAATATAAATATTGTACCTAACAATTACAAACTAGATAATGCAATATTTCATTTATGCCAGCATTTTGCCCTTTATTAAATTGATCCTATAAACATCAAATTGGCCTTCCCCTAGGGAATTCGCCTTAAGGACTACACAAAATATTATGTTATTGCATCACATGAAAACATATTTTTGAAAAAAAAAAAATCTTAAAAAAAAAAAAACTTGAATCAAGTGAGGATACATCAAGTTGTCTCTTTACCCGAACTATTTTATTAAACTCAAAGAACAAAAATATTGAAACAAAAAGTATTAATTTAATAAAAAAATGATCACTAAAACATGGAACTAATCTCTATTTTTTGTCTAGTGAGCCTGAATAGATTTGTGTTCATACAATCGAAATCTTTCTAGACCAAAATCCTTATTTTGAGCTCAATATCAATTCCAAATCTTTTTTCTCAAATGAATCTTCATACACCATGCATTCTTCAAATTCATTAGCATTAGAAAGAAATTTTAAAAAAGAAAAAAAAAATATTTACAAAAAATGAACCAAAAATGCCTTTCATTCAAAATACTATGTCAAACTATCAAGTTGACTTGAAATTATGGAAGCCTCCACCATTTCATGTTACCAACATCCAAATATTTAGAAAATGTTGAAAGTTATCTATTTAATGTATAGAATGAGACTTTGCATTCCCCATTTGGTGTTGCAACTAGATCCCTTAAATATTGTAAAATTAATGGCAGCTATTCATCAATTGGTAGTAAGACAATAGATACAATGATTAGCACATATTGAGGATGGGATAAGCCAATACTTCAAATATTGTATTTTAAAAATATAAATTTACTTATTAATCTCATTATCTATCAAAGGTAGATACTTTCAATATGCCCTTTAAAACCATATAATATTTTTTTCTTAACTAATGTAAACAACAAAACAATAAATCGCCAATCATGCACAATATCCATAATTCAATATTAAGTAAAAGAACTCTTCTCCTAGTGTGGTAGGGCTAATTTTATCCTTCTCATGACATAGTTGTCTCATTCAACTACAATAAAATAGAGTACTCTTTAATTATTATTACTCTAAATAAGAAACAAAATATTAATACCTTATAAAAAAATTATCTCTATCCATGTTTATTTTCTAACCAATCTAATTTTTAATATTTATTTCTCCACACACATCTCACTATTGTGATTATTATTTCATAAATATGATGGATGTTGATATTTATGACATTGCTAGCTCTCCTTAAGACCTTTTGCAGATATATGTTTCAAATGATCACTAACATCATATTATATGTTAAAGTTCAAAAGTTTGGCATAAAGAATGTCTCAAATTTTAATTTCCAAACAATATAAATGAAGTAGATGTCCTCTTTAAATTAATTGAAATAAATTTTTAAAATTATTGGATAGAAATGACAAGCTACTAACAAAACTACAAAAAAATCCATGGAGAGAGGCATTTGTAATATAGATCGGTTACCTCCTGTAGATTATAATACCAAACTAAATTGATCAAATTTAGTGTGGGGTAGGTTTGATTGTTTTGTATGCATTCTTTTTATCATTGGAGAAATTGGCATGCATCACACTATTAAAGATACCCATGATGATGAATAAGAAAGGATTCAACTCTATATGCTATAATGTTATTATTAGGTTTCTTATTATTTCTTGTTGCATGATTGTATAGGTTTTTTCCATTTTTTTTTAGTACAAAATAAACCCTAATAGTAACTCCTAACTTACATGAATCAACACACATGAACAAAACATAGACTCTTTGTTCTTATTACTAAAATTTTACCCATAATTGTTTTATACAAAATTCTAGACTGATGCATCTCATTAACCTTATTAGAGTAATACCATTCAAAATAACCTTTACTCTCTCCCACAATTATAAGCTACAAATTTTCTTGCACAATATGGCCATACTAATATATATGAGAGCCTCTAACTCTATGAAGATGAACTCTATCTTTAACTCTATCTAGGCTCACTATGTCATCACTATCTACTTTTTGTATGTATGCTTTTCCTAAAAGAGAAAAAATACTAACACTTCATCTTACATGCATCCTTATATTCCAATAATTTTTATTTTATTTTTTAAGGATGCTTTTACATTTTGAGGAATTTTGCATTGCATCAAGTGTCAAAATAGTCTCAATAAATCTATGTAATATATTTCCACACTATGTTTCAACTCCCCCATATAGTCACAATAAATAGGTTCATTTTCATTAGATGTACATTGTAGAAATTTTGTGAGCATAAACTGAAAAAAGTGGATTTGAGCAATTTAATCACCCTTTGAGATAAACATTTGTATAAAAATCCATCATTCACAATCACATGTGATTCTATATTTATTTCCTTCCTCCATCATTTCATAGTAGAAGTTATCCTTGTACCTTATTTTTTGTTACCACTTGTCTTTTTGTGTGAATTGGCATCCACCATATATTTTGCTCCATTAATTTATGTCTCGCTTATTTCTCTCAATAGATTTTAATCCACCAAAAAGTTCTAGCTCCACCCACTTTCTCTTAGACAATATTTTACAATTTCCAAAATAAATATGCAACATTTATATTCAACCTTGCCACTATACAACTCTCTTTATTACAAAAATCTATGCTAAACTCTTTATAGTGAAATTAATAAATCACTACGTTGTTTGTGGAGAAATTTCCTTAATCACATATCACAAGTACAACTTCTTTGGGTAAGTAATCATATTTTTCATTATATTCATTTGAAACAATGGCTTCTTCCAACAATGGGTCTTCAAATCAGCATCTTCAAGCTTATGACTAAGTATAGTGTCACTGTCACTCTATGCTATGCTACTCGAATCAATAAGAGTAGATGTTTTTTACTTCTTCAAGATAACTATTACTCTCCTCTCTAGGTTCCTCTAAACAAAACTTTGATATTTTATTGCTATTTCTCGTTATCTTTATCAATATGTGCTCTAGGTTATCGAGGTCCATCCCATTCTACATCATCTCTTTAATATTTGAAATCGTACTCTTTTTGTTGATCCCCCCCACCACTTGCCAAATTGTAATCTTTTAATACATACTCCAAAAGTTAATTCCATCATTTCTTCTAACACATCAATTCTACATGGAAATTTTCTTTGTTCTCTATTATCACCTTCTAAATTAATTTTGCATATAATTTCTTCTAAGTCCAAAATTTAGATTATCCATCCCTCATATATTGCCTTTTTGCATTAATAAAAGTAATTACTCTACACTAGTTTTATCTTTATCTTCTATGTTATTACAGATTATGTTTAAGTTTCTTAGTACAAATCCTCCTAAAATTAGTGATTCTACTTCCTTTTACAAATGCATTATCTTGTTTAGAAATTGCCTTTATTCTTGTATACAATCTCAATATATATATATATATATATTTATTTATTTCATATTCATTTGAAAAATCTAATACATATTGCCTTACATTAAATGATTTATTTACATGTATAGGAATAGTAGCTCTCCCTATTTCACCTTCTCACCCAAAATACTTAGTACTATCCTCTACCCATAAAAATCTATAAGATTCACCTCTCGAAGACCTATTCTTTGCACTTTCTTCTATTGGAAAATATATGTTTAACTTCTACCTAGATTTATCTTTATTGGAGGATAACTAAAATGATTCTCATATCAAAAAAATTCAATATAGGTTTGAATAGCTTAACACAAACAGTTAGATCCATTATTATTCCATTTTTCTTTAGGACGAGTTAAAGAAATATTTAAATAATAATTATAAAATTGAGTTAAATCAATGAAATATTCTTTTCTACCTTTTCTAATATAAATTTAAATATTAAATTTGAAAAATAAATTGTTGACTACTTGATCCAAACCAACAAAAGGGTTAGTAAGTTCGAAGAACAATATTAGTTTCACAAATTTTAAAATGAAAAAAACAATTAAAACAAGATTGGAAAAAATAAGTAGTTACGTATAGTGTGAAAAAAGTTAACATTTTACAATTGACAAAAGTAAGGGAGAATGTAAAACTAATAAATATATTTAGAATAGAAAATATAAAACATTAAAGACTACATTTAAATTTTTTTGTAACAAAATTTATAATTATTTTTAGTAAAAATTTATAAATATTTTTAGTAAAAATTTATCAAATAATTATATTCCTAAAAATATATATTTTTTATTTATTAATTTAATTATAATTTAGAATAGAAAATAATTTTAAAATTAGAATAAAATAATTTTAAATTATTGTGAAGAAAAAACTAAATAAATTTATTTTAAAATGATATGATAATTAGTTTTTAAGTAAGATTTAAATAAACTTAAACTCACAAGATGTTAAAAATAATAGATTGATATATTTACAATCTTTGGTAAGAAAAATGATTTAGTTATTATTGTTGATTAGTCTTAGTTAGTGAGGTGGAAGATAAAATAATTACATTTTGGAAACTCTAATCAATTTGTCACAATTGTGATAAAGCATGACATCATTGTAAAAAATATATGAGACCTTTTTAAAGAAACAACAAAAAATATGAATAGAATGAGCGCAAAATGTCATAGATATACACATTGTAAGTTGCATATAAACTTTTATTTTCTTTGATTTGATTGGTCTCATATTAGCACTAACATAAATGCATAAATTTTCCAAAACTAAAAATTAAATTAATCATAATCATCTTTTAAGCTAAACAAATTTTTATACAAATATGCTAAACCTACTTTTATCCGTGACATTTGACCTAATTTTTATCTCTACAAATCATGGTAAAAGCCAACATATAGATAAAATAAAATAGGTTTAATTTCATATATTTTTTGTTTTACCTTTATATAAAATCTTAGAATCTTATAGTAGACAGGCTGTACTCTGTAAAATCAGAATTATTAAAAAATGCCCACATTGATGAAACGGATCCGATTTCACTCTATCTTTAGCTTTCACTTTTATAAAAAACATCAGAATCTCATAACAGAGAAACACGAATCCTATAATTCATAGAAAAATGCGAGAAAAGCTGACACAACACAAATACCCTCGAGTCCCAGTGTGAAACCACTTGTAAACCAAATTCCCTTCACAGCCGAATTCACTTTCGAAGACAGCTAATTCCAGGCCTGGCAGTGTTGAATAAATTCCATCACGACAAGTTTCCCTACAAAGTGTCAAACTTATCACAGAGGATAACCTTTTAACTTTGACAATGGCATTTTGCATGAAGCTGAAAAAACTGAGCCCGCCTCTGCCCGAGACATTTTGAGCCGCGAAATTCAAATGGTTGACGTGCTTCATCAGAAAATGGGCAGACATTTTAACATGCGTCAAAACGGAGCAATCCATGCAGCATGTGAAACATCATATGACTCCGTTTCGGGCAGGCTTCTCATTATTCTATTACAACGTCCTACTATTGCATTAAAATATTAAGGGTGGCACAGATTCGCAGGCTCTGCTTTACTCCATTACAAGTAAAGGAGAAAAACAAATTTTAGGTTAGTAGCTTTTGAATGACCAGCAGGCTGTCGAATCACTCCATAATAATATAATGTAATAATAATAATTATAATAGGCTTGCTTACTGAGTAATGAACAGCCTTTTAGCATATGGTCGTTGGGTATTGATAAGGTAGACCAGCTGATAGGGTTAGAATATTTGTAGGGATATAAAAGTATTATTAGTGCATTGATAAGCTACACAATTAGAATACCGAGGACTGGAATTTAGTTTTTAAATTGTCTTGTTAGCTTGGTGACAGACCACCAATCAAGTTCGAGTTGTTTCTGAGAAACGTTGTTAATCATTGGGTGCAACCCCTGGAGTGAACGTGCACCCTATAATGGCTACACGGACTCCAATGCTTCTGAAAAGATAGCTTAATGGTTCACTGGTGAACAAATGTGTGATTGCTGTAAGAATTAGGTAAAGTTGATTAGAAAAGGGATCCTTGGATGGAATGTAATTTGTGGTTGAAGATGAAAGTATAAAACAATTTTAAAATGTATGCAGTAAACAGGATGTGAAAACCCCTCTGCTATCTATCGGTATAGTTTTTCTGGTTTAGCAAATTTACTATTGTTTCTTTATTTTACTCCTCCTAACACTTTTGGATAGTGAACTTCCTCCATCTTCTTTATTTTGTATGTAGATATTTTTAGCTTAATAGTAACGAACATGTGTAATCATTGATAAAAAATTAGCAAATAAGAAGAGATAAAGTATTCGTTGAAAAAACATTTGTAAATAAGAAGAGATCGAGTTTGGCATCCAATTATGTGGCCCATTTTTATGTCATATTCTATCATAGAAAAATAATAAATAAATGTTGATATTATAGAAAAGTAAATCTTATTTTAAAGTTATTTTTCAGAGATAATAAGTCTAAGTAAAGATTAATCATCATCATTATTTATTGTGATTAATTGTGATTATTTGTTAAGTTCAAGTAGACTTGAGTTCAAGACTTTCCAAATAAGTTCATAACTTATCATTGTGTTGTAAGCTTTTGTGGTAAGAGTAAATAATTTTTAAACATAGAAAAGCACTTGAATTTTTTAAATAGAATTTAGTAACAGTTAGATTGATAAATGGATTGAGGCAAATATTCTTGTTTCAATATCTAACATAGAATGTATAAGATTGTTTCTAATGAGGAAGCACTTCTAATAATGAAAAAATTAATAAAGAAATGGAAAGTCATTGTTAGAAGAATAACTAAATGCTAAATAATTAAAATTTAACGATGAACTATTAATAATATTAGTGGATACCAAAACACAACTAATATCTCTTTTTGTGTTGAAGGCATTCCCTTTGAGGAAGGCTTTTACAAATAGCCCATCTAAATTAGTAAACCCATGGTTGGGGAGATAGAAACTGAAATGTCCCTTCTCTGATTTTATCTGATATTTCATGCCTCTAATCAGATTTTCAAGATCAAACAACTAATATCACAAAGATCCACCAAATTTCTTAAGAAACCCAAAATCGGGTATGCCAAAAATAGTGCCAAAAGCTTCACAGCTTCACCTATTATTAATAAATCTGAAAGTGGACATTTTTACAAGAATTTGAGCAGCATATCAGCCTATAAAATGACATTTTCAGATCTATATAACATACACACAATAGCTCCCAAACGGAGGACAAAAAAAAATGCTCATCGGGCTCCCGAAAATAGCACAAAATAGCCCAGAATCACCACAAAAACTTAATAATCTATCATAGCTTGTATAATCATATCCGAATACATATATTCATCTTTATTTTAATATTTAAAAGTCCGATATACAGCAGCAACCCAAACTAATACGAAATACTCAACTGGAAACACCAAACTCTTACAAAATATACACCTGAAAACCCACAAATCTACACTGTTCAGCACAAAGGCAAACTCTGCATGAGCATGCACATGGAATGGCTTCAAACTCCCGTCCTTAGCCTTCCTGGAAACCTGCAAACTCCCGTTCTTGGGTCTCCCTGGAAACCTGCAAACTCCCATTCTTGGGTCTCCTTCTCCATAGGTTTGGCAGCCTCTAAAGAATAACAAAGAAATGAGCAAAAATCAAGTTCTGGAATCAGCCCAAAATGCCTCCAAACCCCTTAAAAGAGGGCATAACCCTAACTCACATCCAAGAGGGGTTAATAAAACATATTTTAATAATAATCTTCATTTATTAGTCCATTAGCTTCCAAAGATTATCCCCTTTTTCCAAAACTTCACCTTTTTGGGCCTGCCTGCCTTAGCAAAGATTATTATTTTTTAATTATTTGAAAAGGGGACATGACAGAAACTTTAATATAGGTCTTGGAAAATGATTTTTTTCATGCATATGGGATTTAACTAATGATGTCTAGTCATTCTGTGATGTGGCATTTAGATCATTCATGCCCAAATTTGCCACTTTCAAAATTGAAGTATGAATTTTCACCCTAAATGGCCTTTTTGTTCACATTACCAAACATGGTTTGAAACTAGCATTTAGAGCCTTCCTAAAGGACATTATAACACAAATAGGTACAATAGTTTTGTGTAAGAATGATCATGACAAAAAAAATATTCTTGAGAGTCCATCACATGACTTGTTTAATAATTCACTTGTATAATCCATTGCCAAGAAAATGTTGAACTTATTGGTTTAGGTTATGTACTTGACTACCCCATTATTTATGTGAAAAAAATTAAAACACGGTTTTATTTTTTTAAAGGAAATGCACTCATTCAAGATGACATGTTGGAATTATTGTCATTGATATCCAAACACTCGTACTAGATGGTTATGCTCTAGGTTTGGTTCAAATTGAATATATCTTGTGTGACTTACTATGATAACAAATTACATGGATGGTTACCCATTCTTTGGTAATAGTAAAAAAACTCCTTTTGGTACATCTATGATATTTAGTGAATAAAGATATTTATGAAGTTTTGCAGGGATGTCATGCACTAATATAATCCTTCTAGGAATCTCTTCTATTAGGATATTCATGCAAATTATGAAAAAAATTTGGTACATGGTGGTTGTATTTGGTTTTAGGTGGGTTCTATAAATTATGCTATGCTTTGATTGGTGTTAAATTTTTGTTGATCACTTGAAATAGTTTTATTTGTGCATTCTCATTGACCCTAGGATATATTCATGTTTATGTGATGATGCTAAGTAATTTTCTTATCTTATGTATGACCCATCTTTGATTGATGTGGTAGTGTTGTATGAAGTTGTCATATGTACGACCTACTCTTTAGGTCTAGCTACCATGTTGAACTATACTAAGATACCTTATTCTATCTAAGATGACATTTCTTTTCTAGGATGGCATGTGTGTTTGTTTCATTTGATATACGTCTATATATAAAATATCTACATGGACCTGCTAGCATTAGAGTATTGTTGAAGGTGGTATAATGTGAACATGGTATGTGACTAATTAGTGGAGAAGTGTACAAGATGAATAAGAAGTTTGAGTGATAATAGTAAAAGTAGATGAATGTTTGTAACAAAATGGAGTATTTAGTTTTGTAAAAAGGAAAGTTAGAAGATGTCTACTCAGATTTTCTATAATTAGTTGATGTTGTGCTATTAATTAGAACTATTTCATGTGTATATAGATGCCAAAGAATTGGTTCACTTAATGTTGGTAAGACCTTTTTTTTTGTAACTATACATCTTGTATCAAGAAAGCCATCCAAACTAGTAGTCAAAAAACATGTAGTGATCAAATTGGCTGTGATCATTTGTCAAAATTATCTTAGCTTGTGTTAGATACACTAAAAATAGTTTCTTTGTTGATCTTCCCATCTTGGGTTTATATCTTAATTTATGAATTCTAATGTGTGATGTATGTGTGCTTTGATATTCTTATATTTTTTAACTATCTAAATGGATAAAGTGTGTACCTAATTAGCTATGTTTGGGAAACAAATTTTAGAATAACCGATTAACCCTCCTCTTTTTTATTCAACAATTTGTATTGGAAGTTGGTGCCTTCCAAATAGAAGTGAACTTCTTGAGGGAGATTTTGGATACATGAACATATAAAGGAAGACTAATAATATGATTAATATTTGTAGATAATGTTGGATTACATGAAATAAACTATATTAGAGAATGAGAATGAGAAGAAAAACATTAGGGAAGAAAATGCTAAAATCTCAAAATTGAGAGAGAAAATTAAAAATTTTAAATCAAAACACCAAGAAATTACTTGAGAATGCAAGTATGTTATTGGTAGAAACATAAGCTCCTTCTAGTTTGGATATCTAGTTATGTGTCTAGTATTTTTCATTTACAATGAGTAATGAGAAGGGAAAATATGAAATGAAATATTTAACATCCTTATAAAAAAATTATGGGTACCCAACTATTTTAAAGATAAAATAAAGAATTGCAAAGCTTATTTTCTAGGCACAAACATTTGTTCTTATACAATTATTTCTAGTTATATTCAATTTTTTCATGTTGAGGAGGTTTCCTCCACTAAAAACAAAGTAGAGGTAATTTCTCTAAAAAATCTAAGAGAAGGAAAAATAATTTTAAAAGAAAAGAGATCACACTATTTAAAAATAAGGAGACAAGGAAGTAGAAGAAAAGGGAGAACAAGACAAGAGAGTACTAGACAAAAATTATAAATGTATTGATTAAATCATATTCAAATATATTTAGATTCTAAGTATTTTGAAGATTTCACATTACCATGTAATGCCTCTTTTAAGCCTTATGAATTCCCCATAAATAGAAAGGTAACCTTTACTTGAAGAAACTAAATTACATTGTGACTAATTTATTTAATTTAATATTACCTGAAACCAACCAAATTAATGTAAAACTTCAACATTCCTTGTTTATTACATTAATTTGAACAAGAGTGTAAGTTATAATAGTTAATATGATCCCAACCCTCTAAAGACTTTGATGAAGCACCCTAACTAATCCCCCTTGCTCACTCAAGAAACACCAAATTGATGATGCTAGTGGATGTCTTGACTATAAAACTAGAGGTTGTCTTCACAAAATGATCTTTTCCACCTCCCCTAGATGATAGGACACATTTCCTCAAAAAATTCACATCTCCTTCAAATGTTTCTAAAGATTCCTTGGGTGTTTTTCATGAGATTACTTTACTATAAAAGTTCACATCTACTCTAAGTGTGTCTAACACCTCCTATAATGCCCTGTCAAGGGATCCAAAGAATTAAACTAAAGTTTCACTAAGTTTGGTAGCATTTCTTTTTTTTGAAACATGAAAGTAACCATTCATAACGTAGTAGTGAAAGAAACAACATCATTTAATTGAAAGTAAACATAAACATGCACAACAAGTTACATTCTTTAAGGATCCCTTAACATTGAATTACATCTAAATCAACTAATATTAATGAATACATCTAATACTACATCCACATAAAATAATAATGAAAAGTCCATTGTTCATACATTACATTTCTGAATGCTCAATCATCCACTATACATGCCACAGGGTATGAAAGGCTTAAAAGAATATACATATGTGAAATAAAGTACATCATCCTCTTCTAATCCATGATGCAAGTGCAGTAAGTAAATGAAACCACATGTCATACATGATACATCATCATAGAAGATATAAACATCCATCATAAAAGATATCCATATATCACAAACATAACTAAATAAGTGCACGGTTCCTCCCAACCATAAATAGCATCATTAGACCATCGTGGGCCCTAGCCATCCCTCTGCGCATAACATTCTAAACCACCAAAGAGGTCATCAGTATTATCATAGTAGGAATGTCACTCCTAAAACATGCTACATCATATGTAGAAAGAAATCTAACATGTAAAGTCAAGCATAAGATAACATCATCTAACAATGCAAATCATCAATGTAAGGATACATGTCCACCATCATAATCCATGAACAAAATGAAAATAGATGCCAACAAAGAATTTATCTGCCATGGTGTCTTAAACGGATCTCAAATGATAAGAGTGAAAAAAGCACTACCACCCGACTGCGTGGAACCTAAATGGTCCACTCCCACCATGCTAAGGAGATAATCTCAACTCCCATATAGGTTATCAAATCACATAGCACAAATGCTCTCTAAGTTCAGGAATCCTAAAAGTAAACTAACTCAAAGGTTCCAATACAAACTGACATCTAATCTCATAGGCACAACAAAGACATCTAGGAAACCAACTATGCAAGCGGGAAAGTGTCATCGCACGGATCACGCTAGAGTTACCCTGGTAGTCTCCCAATAGACCCTAGCCCCCTAGTGATCCCTATGCGGCCACTAGTATCCTCTCATATAGACGAGGCATACTATGGAATGCAAGGTCGCAACCAAGCATTCTCTCTACTCCCATCCTAGTCTGTACTAGCTCTCGAGGCATGGGCAAGAACAAACCATTATCTTATTAGGTTCATTAAGTCAGTATTAGGTGTAATGTTTTCACTTATTAAGACAACTTACAATGAGTTACCCTGGTAGCCTCTTAGGGCCCCGGGCCCCATTGCAAGCCACTTCCTGACAATACAGGTAGATAACCTACCCTAAGCTCATGGAATCGTAAATCACAAAATCACCACAGTCCTATACAAGAGACTGAAAAAATACCAAAGATAATCCACAAAAGAGCATCAAATATCCATGAGCAAAAGAAAAGAATCCATAGATAATCATGACCACAATAGTTCTCTATTCGCAACTAAAGGTATCATTGATAATCACAATAGTCATTGGTTCTTAACAAGCAAC